>JAODLD010000101.1:22355324-22367824 GCA_026781065.1 Mormyrops boulengeri | reverse complement strand
CATTTTTAATTCCATGTCATTCTAAATTTTATGAGTTCTAATTGTTGCTCTAATTAAAAGTCTGATGATCAGTGAAGACAAAACACTGAAAACAGATGCTTCTGTGAAGTATTTAAGTTTTAAACACATGTTCTTAATACTTTGGGCAAGTGCCAGATTCATTTCTTAATATGGAATGCAAATTATGATAAAGCTTCAAAGGGTTGAATTTTACTATAATGTGTTATTATATTCTTAATCACGTTAATGCATAAGGTATTTTGTTACCCAAATAGGAGAATAGTATGAGCAAAGATTCTTCATAGAGGCCTATAATATTCCTTCCATGTATAGAGCAATAAATATTACCTTAACTGTTATGTTTATTGAAATTATGTCATTTATTGCTCTGATGTGATGACTTTTGAAAACCAAATTTTCTGGAGATGTTTTTATGAGCTAGCTTTAGTAAAAAATCGATACATTTTGAAATATAGGTATTTTGTTATTGAATTTTTAATATTTTAATCAATTATTATATAGTAATTATTAATTTGGGGATGGTATATTATTTATCTATAGAGCTGGACAATAGCTTTAAAACAATATGAGGAGCATTTCTGTGCAGCTTATATTAAGGAAAATATAGCCAGTCAAAGTCATAGTCCCCCCCCCAAAAAAGTTAAAAATTTGTTCACTTAAATCTCCCTCAATATTGATCCAAGACACGCCCAATTTCAATTTAATGAGTTACTCATGTGACCAAATCAGCATGCCAAGTTTCGTTAAAATCCGTGACGATGAGGATGACCCAGGTGGGTAATTCAATCAATCAATAAACAAATAAATATTTCATTAACCACAAATGTCAGCCACTTTAATATGTCTGTCAACATGTCTTGTTATCATACAATATAAGTTAAGAGTTTAATTCCAAATGTGGTTTGATGCAAAAATGCAACATTTTCCACTGTTATCATAGCATGAGGCATTCATTTTGTCATACATTTATTTTCAGTTTATATTTCAATGTGCCTGTATTTAATGACAGCTCAAGTAAGAAGCTCTTAGTAAGACAATATTTCATGCAAAATAAAGACCTTGTCATAACTGAACTATAACAGCAATGACACCAGGGTAACACCAGTGACGGAACTAGCAATTTTATTTTATAGTACAAATTATGGGTATCCCAAAAACACCAGTAACCGAAATCTCTACGACAAATGTATTTCTTTAAATCAATATACTTCTGAATATAATGCAATATTAATGATATATACAGTACAAATGGAACTCTTGTATATGTTTTCATTGGTTACACATTTAAAAAATATTGTTTTACATGAAAAATTGCTTGTCAAGTGTTGATATTGGGTTGTGTGACAAGCTCTTTTATGGGTGTAGAGCAACTCTGAAACAAGATAGAAACTGAAAAAAAAAAATGATGACGGAAATATTTTATTTAATCATACATCAGCTATGTGAATGCACATGCTGAGTCTTGGAATTGTGCCTAATATTTTAATCATGTTCTTAAGCCATGCTTGCTGTTCATGGAAAATAATATAGCTACTTGTCTGTTTAAAACGTTTTTGTGTTTCACAATTAAATGCCTTGTATGTGGCGAATGCAGTTTTCAAAGCACAAAATACAAAGCCAGATAAATGGAATTGACTACTGCTAAAATGAATCTCTTGAATTTTTATGTAGCAGTGCCCCTCCTAGATCTCAAGGTTTCTTTCTGTTCAGTATTTATGCAGAAGCTGCACACTTTTATAGCTTTTTGACTCACATAACAGGAATTGAATAGGGCAGGTTGTATCATAGTTGCCTACAGAACTGCATGTAAGATTCCAGCCTCAGAGCAATGCGTGCAGAATTTTCAAGTTCTTCCCGTACTCCAGATAGCTCACACAATCCAACAACACAGAAATGTTTCAAATGTTTATTTATTTTTATTTTATTCTATTTTGTTTTATTCCCCAGAGCACTTGTCTAACACACTGTTGGTATCTCAATGTTTGTTCACTGTTTGCAACACCATACTTTCTAAAGCTTAATTTATTGACTTGAATTATTAATAACATGTATCTGTTTACATGACACTTTAACTCAGAAAAGTATGTTAATACTTATTTATACACTTTGATGTATTACTGGGTAACTACCTTTATTCTAGGTTTGGATTTTATAACATTACAGTGTCTGAGTCAACATTAATTTGTAAAGTTGTAGAAACGTGTAACACAGAGGTTCCATTGTGTGACCTGTTAAGCTGTATGTTTTTTTCATCAAGACCTACATGCCATCTCATTTTTTATTTTATTTTATAATTTTTTTGTGGCGTCAGCCATAAAATTTTATTTTATAATTTTTTTGTGCCACTTTTCGGCATTGAAAAAAGCCAATATTGTTCCAGTCGCATAATTATTTAATGCCGTACTGGGTTACAACTACATCACCAACAGAATTGCAGCAAGCAGCAAAGAGGCACCATTAAAATAGCTATTACTCTCAGTAGAACTAAAATATAGCCAGAAGACGGAGATTAATATGGCAAGTTCTTTATTAACATGCAAGCTGCATAATAAAACACAGTATCAAATCAATTAAACTGCAATTGCAAGCCAGAACATGTATGGTACGAAAAAATAATGCAGATGAAATAGAAATGACATATCAAATATACAGGTAAATTGAGTATTATATACACAATAATCGAAAGATAAGGGCACAGCATGTAATGAATTTCACCAACTAGTGAAATTATTCTTAGGTATAACTCGATTGCTTCCCTGAACAAGAACAATGATAATCACCAATTTTAAACAGAAAACTTTACAGTATAATACATTGGCAGATTAAACACTACATGTTGATTTTAATTTTTATTCTCTACTTCAACCTAGGAAAATTTATCCACCATACTTCACAAGTAAAAGCTTATCTAATACTAAATACAAGATATGGAACCTTCTGGCACAATGAAAAAATTAAATCTCATAAAAAAAAGGCCTCGTAAAAAGGCATTTTCATTAGTTCCTATTATCAGTGGCTTGTATATACAATAAAAAATGCAGAGCAATATCATATTTGTTGGAGCTAAGGGGGCATTCCATCACAATAAATGACTATGGTTCTAAATTTGCAAACTTTCTGTCCTGAACAGAATTTGAAAATCAGATCTGGATAAAATGCATATAGAGGGAAATCCTACTTCAATCTGAGTAGGGATATGTAAGCTCAAATTGCATAAGTTTTATATGAGTCATCCTTCATGATGTTATCTTGAGACTGAACTTTGAATGCCGATACCGTCAAGCAATTTGAGTTGCATTTGCAGTGGAACTCGGGAAGCTCTTGAAAGCAGGAGAGGATAATGAAAGGTAGCTGTCTTGACCCAGAACAGACATTCAAAATAATTTTATAATGTTATTTCATCTCAACAGCTTGGAATGTGCCCCCCCCACCCATCACAACATGATTTGGAGCCTTATGCTAACAACAGTGTTACAGGGGCCTTCCACTTTTGAAGAGGCTGTGAATCACTTTCCACACACCGCCAGGTTCAACAAACCCATATTCAATGAACTAGGGCAGAATGATAGCTCACTACCCATAATAAAAGTAGTCAACACTTTAATACGACATCAGTGAAGCTTATTTCTCACAAGCATTGGTGTTCTAAAGAAATTCTCTGCAGTGGCAGGGGTCACACACTAGCTGTGGCAGGTAGATCAGAGACCAGCGAAACACACAAGCATATACATGAAGGCAGCTACATACTTGTACAGCAGTGCATGAGAATCCTACTGAATGGAACCTAAAAAATGTTCCTCACAGCACTCCTAAATTTCATACAGCCGCTGGGTTGGTCATCACAATGTGCTGAGTGATATTTGAGTTAAAAGTGTGCTTGTTTTCTATTCTTTATCCAAACTGCAACACCATGTGGTTTATGCGTCCCTTGGGAATGAGAAGTGTTTAGGTATTAACTTTGCACAAAAATGAGTTGAAAAGCCTTATTGTCACATCCTGTCTGAGCCCATAGCACATCCTGGAATGGTTTTGGAAAACAAAATCTCAGGCAGGGAATTTTTGTTCCTTAGACTGCCCCATCTGATCATTCTACCTTCACAACCAAGAAGGTGGCCATAAAGAACAAGTCTCCACTAAATAAAGTTCTGACACATAGATGTTTATTTCACATCTCAAAATATTATGAATATGTATCAATGTAATTCTCTGATCATTTTATTGCCACGTCATTCGGGCTTACTAAGAGCTCATGTTCCTTATTAGAATCTAATTATAAGATGGCACTTTGCCATGGCGACATGAGTTGCTCATTCCCGACTTTGTATGTTTTTCTTGTGCTTTATCATTTTTATATGTATGACTTGCTGTCTTATTGTCTACGGTCGCCTCCCTCTGCTGAACAGAGGAGGAGGCAGGGAAATGGCGCGTTAACTAGGCTAAGCCAGCATTCACCCTAGCCTTCAATCCCCACTATCCTGCTGGCAAACCTGCAGTCTCTGGATAACAAGCTGGATGAACTACACTGCTGCATCGGCTCTCAGAGGGACCTTCGAAAGTGCAGTGTGTTCTGCCTTACTGAGACGTGGCTGGGAACAAACACTCCAGACAGTGTTGTACCACCCCAGGGCTTCACCACAGAAGGCACCGACAAGACAAAGCGTGCCAGTGTGTTCACCGATGCAGAAACAGTTTCTAAGTCCTGCTTGCCAGTGTTGGAGTTCCTAATGATCATGTGCTGGTCATTATATCAGCTGAGGGAGTGTTCCTCAGTGCTGCTCGCTGCTGTTTATATCCCGCTGTGCTGGAAAAGCTTTACGCCGCTATATGTAAATAAGAGAGCCAGCACCTGGAAGTGATCTCTATTATCACTTTAACCACTGTAGCATAAAAAAACCTTCCAAAATACCACTAGCACATCGCCTGCCTCACCAGGGGTATCCAGACCCTCAAACTCTCCTACATCACATTCAAGGCTGCCTATAAGTCTTTTGCACATCCACACTTTGGCAAGTCAGAGCACTCGTCAGTGGGTCTGCTCCAGCCTACAAGCAGGAACTGAAGCCTGCCCCCTCGTGACGAGGACAGTACAGTGCTGGACACCCAAACACAAATTCAGACTTCAAGGTTCCTTTGGTTTGACTTATTGGTCCATCTTCAAGGTTTCCTCTGTGAGTTTGAAAGATTATGCGAATTCAGTGACAGACTATGTCAGGTTCCGCAAGGACTTCATTACCCTCCTGGAATGTCTGCTCTTACCCTAACCAGAAGCCATGTCACTGTTCACCTGGCACTGTGGGAGAAGACCATGGCTTTCACTTAATGCGGCATGGACCAGGACAAAAATGCCATATACAAGATATGCAGGACTACTAAGGCTGGAAAAAAGAACCGGTACAGACAGATGTTGGGAAACAACTATGATCTGCACCCTAACCCAGCTGAACAGCTTTTATGCCTGGTTTGATTGCCATGGTTCAGACACAGGGGGCGTGATGAGTTTCCAGCCCACAGAGCCGCTATACGAGATTAAATCTCGGCAAGTCATCAGCCCTGATGGCATCTCAACACGTGTCCTGAAGGCATGTGCCAGCTCTCTCTAATGTATGCCGACACCTTCGACTTGTCCCTGTCTTTGTGCACGGTGCCAGTGTGCTTTAAGTAGACCACAATCATGCCTGTGCCGATGAAAGCTACTGTGTCCGTCTTAAATGACCACCGCCCTGTCGGTTTATCCCCCATCGTTATGAAATGCCTGGAAAAACTGACTCTCATACATCATCCTCAATATCCCCTCTTTGGATGACGCCATCTTCCTCATCCTGCACACCGCTTTGGAACATTTAGAAAAGAACACCTACATCAGGATGCTATTCATTTACTGTCTTTTAACACCGCTGAGCTATCCAAACTAGCGTTGAAAGCTGAGGGACCTCAGTCTAAGCAGCTCCATTTGTACAGTAACTGTTTTTGATTTCTTACCTAACTGATCCCAGACAGTGAGAATTTGGAACAGGAAGACTTCCACACCGATCGTCAGCACTGCCATTCCACAAGGCTGTTACCTCAGCCCACTGCTGTACAGTTTCATCACTTACAACTCTTTGGCTAAGGACGGGGGGAACGGCATAATCACGTTTGCGGACAGGACTGCTGTGACTGGCCTCATCAGTGATGATGATAAGGCTGCCTACAGGAAGGAAGTAAAAGAGCTGACAGTATGGTGCCATGACAACATCCTCTCCCTGAACATCAGACTTCAGAAAGACCAGACTCCTCAACTTCCTACTATACATCGATGGATCTCCTGTCGACACGGTCAGCAGCTTTAGGTTCCTCGGGCTTTCAGATCCCCGACTCCCTTCCTTGTTGTCTTAGCATCAGTTGCATCCTCAAGACGACTCGGCAGAGGCTGTTCATCCTGAGGAGGCTAAAGAGGTTTGAATTGGTAACCGAGATCTTGGTGAACTTCTACCACTGCACCATTGAGAGCATCTTGACTGGATACATCACAGTGTGAATGGGAGACATGACTCACCCTGCTGCAAAGGACTGCCTGAACAGCCTTGAAGATCCTCAGTACAGATCTTCCCCACCGGCAATCCATGTACCTCTTCCTCTGCCAGAAGAGAACTGAGTCCATCATCAGGGACACCAGTCACCTAGCTCACACCCTCTTCACACTCCTGGCCTCGGAAAAAAATGCATTACTACCTGCACCACCCATTTCAAGGACAGCTTCATTTCGCAAGCAGTCAAGTTGCTAAATGACCAGTGACCTACACCTGTCCCTGCTGTGCTGAATTGCACATTATTGTCAATTCCACTTCTGCACTTTTTATAGCACTGTCTACCCCAGTGGCACATCCTTTCCTGTTGCACTAACTATTCATTGCATATTTATTATTGATGTCTTGTCTTCTTGTCTTGCACTGTCTTGTCTTTTATTGTACTGCTGTTTTTGTCCTTTATTGCAGTGTTACTTGTCCTGTTGACCCCCAAAGCACCTGTTCCCCCTCCGGCAACTGTGGCACAAGATTTTTCATGTGTTCCTAATGTATTTAGGTGATGACAATGATAGCTAGTTTGCTCAAAGACCTGTCACAATATCCTCTTTATGTTCCAGGATGAGAAAACCAGGTTCATTCAAACTTTCTATTCAGTCTTTTGTATATATTCCATTAACTAATTGTACATAATTATAGGATTTCATTCTTACCTACCCTCCCGTCACGCAATCTCTTTGATTAAATGATCAGTTTCTTTACCATCTTTGTATTGGTTTTTATATTTTCTATTGTGCTGTTTCCATCTTTTCCAGTTATTTTAGTCCCATTTCAGTTTCATTTAGCTACAAACTTTACTTTTGCTATTTCTTCACGATGGCTTCCCTGTTGTTTATTTGTAGTTGATAGTGTATGCAGAGCAATATTGAACGTGCTTTAAGAATGTGTACTCTTTTATCGCTTAACTAACTTACTAAAAACTAAAAAAGTAAAAACTAAACTAACTAAAAAAAGGTATTAATCCTTTTAGGTTGCTTTAGGATGAAATTCCTTAGATGTTGTGCTTTTCATGTTATAGAGAAACCTAAAATGACATTTGCCATGCTGCTGAAACGTAGGAAAGCTGCTCAGAACAAAGCTAGATTTAAAAGATTTTGAGATACTGCTTGGTATTGGGATATACTTATTCCTATCTGAAAAAATAAAACAGCCGGCAGAGCTCAGATAACCCACATCCTCACTACTTCCACTTTATATACCTCTCCGGATTCACAAAGTAAAACGTAGACACTCTTGACTTGCCAATGTCCTGTAATGAACATCAATGAAAGTGTAGAGTGGTGATACAAGTAATAATGCAATTTTCAGGCATAATTAAAGGCATATCTTATAAATGGATAAAGTATCTAAATAAATTCATGAAAAAAGCAAATCTTGCTTTCAAAGACATTCCTGAAGCCAATGTTGAAATGAGCTTTTACCGATTTTGCTGTTGTTGGAAAAAAAAAAGGTTTAGAACAACATCTAGCACAAAACAAGCTCTGCTCGAACTTTCAAGTAAACCCCAACCCCCTTGTTTCTGATTGCAACAGCAATTATGCATTTCTAAAGTCCTCCTCAATTGGATTGCTGAAAGCCACATGCAGACAATGCACTTAATTTTCCCTTTGATTTGTTTCTAGTGAAAGTAATTTCAGTGATGTAAAAATGTATAATTGCCTTGTTCCATAATACTTCTTGATTAGTCAGGTAGCACGAGTCCCACAGCAAAAGAAAAAAAACTTCAAACAGAACTATGAAATTATTGTTGTTAAGAATATTGAATGTGGTTTGAGGTAATTGAAATAATTTCACATATCAGGCTGACAACACTTATATGTGTGATTATATAAATTTTAATAAGCATTGAATCTGATATAGGCAGCCAACTCTCTTTTGGTATGGATTGTCAGAACTGATCTTTGCAGAAATGAATCTTGAAAATACTTTTTAGTTCCTATCTCTGGGAAGAGTGTCGTGGAATCTGAGACAGCTCTCTATCCATCCATCACACTGATGAGCACAGAGAGGTCCACAGAGTTTCAGAACTCATTCGTTTCCATGGAACACACGCACCCTATGTTATACAGAATGAAAGGTTTTAATGAGCAATATCTAAAAATGTTTATATATGATATCATGAAAATATGAATAAATACATGCATCATATGTTTTACAAGAAATTAACCACAGAGGTTGCCTTTCACTTTGATTAACAAATGGACACCACAATGAAGGATTTTTTAAATTACTTTTTAGATGAGACCTTTTTTTGTATTCAGCGGAGTGATTCAGTAACAGACAGGCCATTTTCCAGTTCTTGTAGATGTAACTGGAAAAAGAAACCGTTATAAAAAACAGAAATGTGAAGAAACAGGGAAACTACAGATATTTATGTGTAAAAGCGGTATGTTAGAACAGAAACACGAGTCACTTTTTATTTTACAAACCCTAAGCTGCCCCTTAATGTATCTCTGGATGACTCATGAGAAATAAACAATGTAAATGTGCACCTGGGAAGCCAGCAAAAAAAGGAGAATGAAAACACAAAGGCATGGAATCGGGGCTAAGGCCCACTGTGGGAGCAAGACACAGGTGCATGTCACCAGAGGCAGAGCAAAACAGACCGCACATTTATAAAAGTCACAGAGAACAAGGCACACATGGAATGAATCAACATGAACAGAACTGCATTCTCACATATTTGAGCACATTTCTTTTTTATTTCTTTTCAATATGCCATAGTGCCATAGAAACGGATTGTCTAAGATGGACGTAATATATATTTTTAAGTTTGGAATTTGATTTTAATATTCTAAATGTCGTTGGTGGCAGCCTCAGATAAACCCGTATCAGCAAAGGTTATCCAATATAACAACAAAATCCATTTGAAGAATAGACTTTGCAATATACAATCTTTGATAATCAAACTGACTTGTTCATCGGCGGGACAGACACATGAGTGACTGACATATAGGTATATAATATAGGCATGTAATGTGAAAACTGTCAACTGTGGAATTTCAGAGGTTGCAGAGCATGGCTGTGATGAAAGTTAAAAGCCTTGAACAAGCTTCTTGAGCAAGGGCACCTCAAAAGCCTGTCTGAAATGCAAAGTTGCATTGATAGCTTGGTTCTCTAAGGATGCTTTGTTCTCCTGATCGCCCAGGAGACCAGCATGCCGGACAAAGTTGTAGTCCACAACTTCTGAGGCACAGCTGAAATTGACTGGTGACCCTGTGGTGATATAGCAAGAAGAAAAACTCTGTGAGACAAGTCTCAGCATGGAGCTCAGAATACCATTCGATATCTTTGACTATTTGACATGACTGATTTCAAAAACAAAAACAATCAAGAAAAATCTATGTAAGCATGCAGCACTGAATGAACAGTATATTTGTGGAATGTGATTGTCTTACTGACACCTAGTTTTAGAATTTTCCCAGAAATAAAAAAAATGAAAAAGTACAGTGATGCTGTTGATAGGGTTAAAACAAAACAAATGTCTATGCATTTGAAGAGTTCCAGTGACTGACGTTGGATTTTCATTGTGTCAGTTTCCATTGATGGGAATTTGTTTTACTTTAATCACAGTTCTGAATGGTGCATGATTGTGGACACTGGGTATAGGACAAGATAAGCAAAGCATTTGCTTTTAATCAAGCTAAGACATTTGAATTGAACTCGCACGTTTTGATGTCATGAAGGGTATATTTAACAATTAGGACATAGGGTAGTGCAGCTTTTTTTTCCTTAATAACAATCTATCAAATAAAGGCTGCAAACCAAAGAAGCAACAGTGAAAGCCACTAGAGTAGAATGGAAGACATACAAATTAAAAAGGATCCCGTACATCCCCATTCACAAGCCCTGTCAACTCCAACGGTGAGGCCAGTGTTTCCAAATCTCCGGTATGGAAAGGTGTGCACTCTTCAATAACAATTTTATACAGAATAAGCACTTAAATTCACATGGTTAGAATGATATTGTTGTAAAGCAAGATGACAAAGATTGAAATTTTGGCATTTTTCATCTATCCCTTTTCTTTAACAGCTTGTCCTATTCAGGGTTGGGGGGGTGGGGGGTCTGGAGTCTATCCTACAGGCTATGGGCGCAAGGCAGGGAACAACCCAGGATGGAGCAACAACCCTATGCAGGGCGCATACACCATTCACACTTATGGGCAATGTAGCATCTCCAATTCTCCTTATCATGTTTTTGGACTGTGGGGGTGGGGGATAGGAGAACCCGGAGAAAAAAACCCCACGATGACATGGAAAGAACATTCAAACTTCACACACATGGAGCCAGGGCGGAGACTCGAACCCAGAGGTGTGAAGCAGTGGTGGAACAACTGTACACTGGACCCTGGGGCAAAAATGGACCATGCCCCCCCCCCCCCGGAGGGAGGGCCACCGAGGCCCGGCCAGGGGCCGGTGGAGCAGGTGCCCCGGGGGAGATGTAAGTGTATTAGACCCAGCAGGCCCCCATCATGCACCGCAGTAGTTTGCAATTTCCACAAATGTGCTTTTTCGTTAAATACACGCCTTAACAACATAGTTTGACTACAAAACATTACAAACTATTACATTTCAAAATAGTTTTAAGCACAATACCAAATATTTTTTGTGTCATGATGCCCACCATAATGAAATTATATATATAAAAATGAGAGATATAAAAAAGCCACGTCACAAGTTTCTGCAGTCTGAATGATATAATCTTCATGACTGCTTTTGAATACTTGTGAGATTTGCAGGGGGAGGGAGGCCCTTTCTCAGCTGTTTTACCCACCACTGCTGTGAAGCAACCGCGCCGCTGTGCTACCCCACCTCTCAATCTACGTATTTGATTTATAAGAATCTATGAACACATTATAATGCATTTATGAAGCATTATAAATATGGCTATAAATGTTTAGAAAGAGCAGTACCACATTATAGCCATGTTTATTATGCTTTGTGAATGCCTTATGAAGCTCTTATCTATAATGCACAATAGATATCTTCATAATGCAGCATACAGTAAGGCATCCTTAATTCTTATACTGACCATTATAATGCATCATGTAGGCACCTATAATTCATTACGGATGACACCTTTAAGTAAAATATTACCATTTTGTCTTGTATATGTTAGCTTTTTATACTTAGTTTTATAGTTTTATATTTTTGTTTGTAAGCCGTTACAATGTAATGGAAATCTGACTTTTTTTCCTCAGCTTTATATGTGATGAAATAAGCAGGTATAACATCACTTAAGATGAGTAGAAATTGTGTGGATGGTGCAGAACTCAGTGACTAGTGTCAGCACTTGAAATATTACATTTCGGCAGCCTAAACAACTGCGTCCACACCTGCAGACAAATGAAATTACGACCATCGGGGCGTGTGACACCACCATTACCCATGCCGAGGAATGTGTCGTTGCATTTACAAAACACTTAAGTGCTACAGTGCTGCAATGTGATTTGTTTACCAGCGACAGGATTTGTCAATACTGCAAACTGTAGGTAGACAAGTATTCCATAAAGGAAACTTTCCACAATGTTGGCTCTTTACCAGCAATTTTTGGACAGCAGTCCTCAGACCCCTGTAAGGCTTCTGCACATAAACCCCAGAACACCAGCAGCGATGTTCCTCCACAATGAATAGATTTTTTGAGGAACTTCATGACCCAGGATTGTATTGGCAAGACTTTTTTTGTAGAATAGATTTAATTGACACAATGCAATGCTTCTGAAAAAGGGTCACTGTAAAAGTGTATAAATAATGGTCTGATTAGTAGTCTGACTCATCCTTGCTCATAAGAACATAAGAAATTTACAAACGAGAGGAGGCCATTCGGCCCATCAAGCTCATTTGGGGAGAACCTAATTAATAGCTCAGAGTTGTTAAAATCTTATCTAGCTCAGATTTAAAGGAACCCAGGGTTTTA
>JAODLD010000101.1:22318117-22342574 GCA_026781065.1 Mormyrops boulengeri | reverse complement strand
CCGCCCCCCCCCCCGCCCCCCCCCCCCCCCCCCCCCCCCCCCCCCCCCCCCCCCCCACGGTCAAGTCCGGGTTACCATGTCTGCTTGACCCTCCTGTCTTCTCCATCACGTAGCCTTGATGAGCCACACCTGATGCTTGTTGCCCCTTGTTAGTCTATTTATAAAAGTTCCTGTTTTTCTCGTCATCGCTAGTCCAGCCATTACCGTGTCCATCCTTGAATCAGCCCTCTTGTTCTGATCCCTTGAGGTCTTGTTACTTTCCAGTTGCTTTGATAATCCTTATGTTTTGCTTCAAAAACTTTTTCTCCAAGTAATTACAAAAAAACAGGTTCCAGCAACTGTACGCAGATACTGCATATGGTCAGGAGCGTAGGATTTAGGGAGGGGCATGGATTTAGGGAGGGGCATGGATTTAGGGATGACAGATGGCAGATTTAGGAGACCCAGCACTTGCCCCCGCATATGGTTCAATTTAAAAATTACATCACATCTACACTATTTTACTGTGAAGACATAACAGTTTATATGACAAAGGTCTGCTAATAAATAAATGTGAAACTAATTATCTTTTAACTGAAAAAAGCTCTACCCTGCTATAGACTTTATGATTCCTGGACAGATTGTAGCTATCCACCACCCTGATCAAATGAATGGCGATTCGTGGTTGATAGTCATAGAAAATCAATACCCGATAATGCTGCTACATGAATTGAGATGCTGTTAACACTAGACTTGTTTATTCAAATACTGCCTGTGATTGTGAACTCGTTTGAAAGAGCAGACAGCCAGAGATAATAATTCAGTACTGTCAATGAGCACCTGGTTTGCAAACTGCAATACAATTTGAATGATTCATGGTCTTTAGTGCATCATTATCTGTAGTTCATCCCATTACCAAACAAAATTTGTTAAAAAAAGTTCTTTGCTACTGTCCTTATGACCATAAAACCCCATTACCAATACAAAAAAAAATCATTCCAAGCAATACAAAATATGAAAGAACTTAAATTAAACTAAACCCTGCCACCTGACATTGCATTTTGGATCTACTGTATTTCAATTCATGTACATTAGAATAGAATAGAATGGAATAGAATAGAATTTTGGCATTCTGCATCTGCAACAAATAAATAAAAAATAAATAAATAAGAAAATTAAGTAAATAAAATAAAACAATAATTACATACACAGGGGTGGGACAGTGGTTAGCACTGTTGCCTCACGCTTCTGGGACCAGAGTTCAAGTGTCCACCATGGCCGAATTGCCCATAGGTGTGCATGTGTTAGTGAATGGTGTGTGAGTGTGCCCTGCAATGGGTTGATGCCCAATCCTGGGTTGTTCCCTGCCTTGTGCCTGCAGTCTCCCAGATATATATCCTTACTGGCCACTTTATTAAGTACACCTTGCTAGTATGTGGTTAGACCCCCTTTTGCCTTCATTGCCTAAACATTCCTTAGAGACTCTGCTCCATGTTCGAAACTGCTGCAGATTTGTTGGCTGTACCTTCATGATGCAAATTTCCTGTTCTACCACATCCCATAGGTTGTCTTTTTGATTGATGTATGATGACTGTGGAGGCCACTGTTTGAATTGCTGTTGACTTTCTATGAGCTTCAGCCAGTCTTGCCATTCTTCTCTGACCTCTGTCATCAACACGGCATTTCCGCTCAGAGAACTGTCATTTTTTTCTTTTTTTGCCCATTGTCTGTAAACCCTAGAGATGGTTGTGCATGAAAGTCCCAGTACATCAGGAGTTTCTGAAATACTCATAGAGTAGCAACCTGTCTGGCACCAAGAACCACATTCAAAGTCCCCTAAATCACCTTTCTTCCCCATTCTGGTGTTTACTGAAGTTCCTGACCTGTATCTGCAAGATTTTATACATTGGATTACTTGCATATACTTGCTGATTAGATATTTGCTTCAACAAGCAGCTGAACAAGATTATCTAATAAAGGGGCCAATGAGTGTAGAGGTACAGTATCAAGCCGAATGGTACATACATATTCAAGCAAATACAGAAGCTTCTGACCTTCAGAATGTCAGCAAACATCAAGTTGAAGTGATTTGGCATTGTTTCTAGAAACATTTATGAAAGCTGGTCTTATGATTTGAATTGCCATTACTGGCAAGTGAAAGAGAAATTAATAAATGGACCTCTGAAACAACTTTGAAGAAGTAAGCATTCTAGAATAAATAAGTTGATAAGGTGGCAAATGATGTTCTCTGAATAATAAGCTTATACATGCTGTTGATATTTGTACTAAATGCTTGTCTGTGCAGTTGGGTTCATTTTAATTCTCTGATTTGTTATACAATCGATTGCATGACAAATGATAAATGAGGTTATAAATTGGACCAGGCAGTGGGGTCAAGGTTGGCCACAAGCTGGGACAAAGGTGCAGTCTAAGGACAATAAGGACAATTATGTGGAAAACTAAACATAAATGGAGATAAAACATAAGGCACAGAAGCAGAAACACAGAAAAATGAATACATATTAAGACAAAGGGCCCGATTTTAGTGATCTAATGTTCACGGTCTGCAGTTCTTTTACAGTGTGGTCAAACCACTTTTGCTACAGTAGTTTACCGGCAGAAAAAAACTATTCCAGCCTCAGGCACAAGGTCCAAAGTGATTGAACTTAGTCTCGTAATTAGTCATGGGTGTGTAAGCACAGAAATCAATGTTTAATTTTTATATGTATAGTTTAATTAATAGGGGAAACCCTCGCAAGTAACGAGGGGAACATAATTGAGTTTGCTGCAGTTACACGGAGGTTTTTGGGGAGAGAATGTAGTGAAGTAAACGGCAGAGTAGCCTGGTTGCAACCTCCAGAAAAGGCAGCATTATTAAAAGAAATACCACTGAAGTGAATAAGCGAGTCCCTTGTCTTCAATTCACCTCCCACGAGCCAAAGACCCCCATCCTCCGGGTGAGTTCCGGTTAACTACCTGAGCACTGTACCACATACCAACAACTTTTTAATATTACACTGGTTACAGCGGCGGTCAGCTTTTCTATGCGGGACATATGCAAGACTTTTTTCTTCATTATTATTCTCGGAAGGGAAATAACGCTGGGGACTTTATAACCATTTCTTGTGAGCATGGTAGCATTTTCTTTTTTTAACGTTACCGTGGCATAACGGCAAGTAAGGCTGCTAACCTAAATAAAGCTATAAACAGTGTGCACGCATCAGTGCGATGATGGACGACGAGCGGGACGCAGCTGTACCACACCCTTAGGCTGATCCTGCCCATTTTCCTCATGTCGGAGTGCCGGTTAGAATTGAGCTTCCTCCTCCTTTCACTGGCAATGGCACGGAACCATTTAGCTCATGAATACAGCGGTTTGAAGTGGCGATTGATGTGTCCTCTCCCCATATGGATAAAGCTAAATTACTTCCAGCTAAACTTAGCAGCCCAGCATTCTCCTATTGGTAGAGGTTGCCAACTGCTGAGAAAGATGATTATTCCCAAACTAAAACCAATTTGAGCATGGTTTTTGGCCGCGTTCACTTCTTAGCTATGTTTCAAACTCATTTAAATGCTCGACCACGTAAGCCCCAAGAACTGTTGGAATTCTATGAAGCTGACCTTACCAATTGAGTGGCAGAAGCGTTCCCTCAGTATGGCCCTGAAGCTCAAACGTTGCAATTTTTCGGCGTTTTGTTACTGGTTTGGATCCATCTCTCCAATTTAAAATTTATGAACATGGAGTACTGACTCTGGATGCCGCATTAAAAGTCGCTACGCAATGTGTATGTTACAGTTACATCACCCCAACAGCACTCGGCTGATCCTGCCACAGCCCCGATAGCCACTTTGGCGGCAGCTATTGCTGGACTCCGTACTGATGTGCATGACTTACGACGGTTGGACAGACTGATAGTAAACTGAATCAGCTAACACAACAGTTCTCCACCCTTCAACGAAACATGATGGAGCTTTTACACCTGCCCTGCACCATGTGCAATGTAACTGATCACACCACCTGTTCTAGCAGTCCTTGCCCATCATCGGTTGAACGCTCCCCACCCAGATGTTCCAACTGCTGCGCATCTGCCTGAGGACGCCAACCTGTCCGTGGTGACTACTCCCCACCTCCTCACCACTCAGCTCATGAACCTGGATGGCATTCCCGTTCCAGAGTCAACCACCCCTTAGATAACGACTACTGCTCCCACAGGCATCGCACCACCTCTCCAATTCCTTCTCTGCATGACCAACAGCACCATAATTACTACCAGTTCCCACCAGGACCTTGCACTAAGTCATCACCACATCGCTCACCCTCCTTGGACCATCAATCTCACCATGAGTACCATCACTCTCACAAAGTGTCTCCTGAGCCTGAGCAGCAGGAACCTGCTCCACATTCCCCCAGACTGCCTTCACATTCACAACACTCATCTCCTTCTCGGCATGTCCACTTTTCAGCTGACAATCGGGGAAACCACTAGAAGCTGACATCGCGGGCCGGATGTTAGCTTCCCATACTCCTGTGGTCCACTCAGACCCCATACAACTAGACTCAAGTGACTCCCCAACACCTTTCATACAAGTGTCAATTGGTGGCATGGAGCTACAGGCCCTCATCGACACGGGCTCAGGCATCTTCCTCATCACTGATGACTGCCGCAATCCATCTCTAGTATATCATCACAGCCAATTAGCAAATCCTATGTCCTGGCCTCCTCAGTTACAGGACACTTTTGGACATGCCAGGTTCTATCACTGCAGCAGTGCATGTTGGTGACATTACCTTATCCCATGTTTTTCATATAGTCCGTACTTCTAGCCACCCGGTTATTTTAGGATGGGACTTTCTCTCCAAGCATCATATCACACTTGATCTACCTCATCCTCTTTTCCTGTTTTATGACTCTAAAGTCCCTCTTTCCTGTCCCCGGCACCTTATCCCATTACAGTGTGCTGTGGTTAGTGCTTGCCCGGTTACTGTTCCACCTCTGTCAGAAATGGCCATCCCTGTCTCAGTACAGAAAGACCAGGTGGCTGCATCATGTACAGACACATACATTGGCCTCCTTGAATCCCGGGCTGCCCCTACTATGACTCTGGCTTTTGCGGGGACACTGACTTCAGTTAAAAATGGCAGGGGTGTTGTTAGAGTGGTTAATCCAACCACCGACCAATCTTCCTAGATTGTGGATGCCCCTTAGGTCTTCTGTTTTCAATCACTGGCCGTCCACATGAGGAATACACATTAGTTTCAGCTGTCACACCCTCTGCACCTTATTTCTTAAGGTGCAGAGCAGCTGGTCTCAAATTGACACCATCCAAATGCCATTTAGCACATTTCTCCAGCACCTTTTTGGGCCATCATGTGTCACACTGTGGTGTTCAACCAGACCCTGCTAACACAGATAAGGTGTCCAATTGGCCCAAACCTAAGTGAGTCACCCAGGTCAGGGCGTTCCTGGGACTTTGTTCCTATTACAGGAGATTCATCAATCAGTTCGCACATATTGCTGAACCCCTGCACCGCCTCACACATAAAGGGGTGCCCATTGGGTGGTCAGATGAAGCTAATAATGCCTTTCAGAGGTTGCGGCAAGCCTCGATTACTCCTCTAGTGATGGCATTTCCCAATCTGTCAGTGCCTTTTCTCTTACACGCAGATGCCTCTCTTCATGCCATTGGCTCAGTTCTGTCCCAGAATTTGGATGGCAAGGAGCATGTTATCGCTTATGCGAGTCACGTGTTTTCTGCTGCAGAGAGGAAATGGTCAACATTTGACCGAGAACTGTTTGCCATAGTATGGTCCGTTAGACATTTTCGACATTACCTGGCCTACCATCCCTTCACCATCCTCACCAATCACAGACCTCTAGTAGGACTTAAAAAGCTTCCCTTGGATCAGGATCCTACTGGCAGGCGAGCACGCTGGGCTATGGAATTGGAGATATTTGACTGGCACATTATTCACCGTGAGGGAGTGAAACATCTGAACGCAGATGCCATGTCTAGGCACCCTTCAGACTCATCGGTTCTTATCCCCTCTGATTCACCACCTGCTGTTTCCAGGGCCACTCAGGCAACTGTCTCACCTCCCATTGCTACTGTTTCGGTGTCAGTCCAAGTTTCACTGCCACATCCAGAGCTTAAGCGAATGACGCCCACACCCTGCTTCATGACCCAAAACCTCGTTCAGATAATAATAGGATGGAATCTTGCAGAACTCCCTAGGTGGTGGCCATAGTCAAGCAGTCATTCGCCCCTCTTTGGTCCCTGAAGTGGTACAGTACGTTCATTGTCATCCAGCTTCCGGTCATTATGGACTGGCTAAAACACTGGACCACACTGCTCGCCTCTTCTATTGGCCATATATGTCCACAGACATCTCCAAGCACTGTCAACATTGTCAAACCTGTCAGTCTAGGTGATCCCCTATGCCTCGTCCTCAGGTCCCCCTATTCCCATCTCACCAGACCGGCCATTCCAATTGGTTGCTGCCGATATTACACAGCTGTCTATGTAAAAGGTAATTGCTACATGCTGATTCTTATGGATTTGTACACAAAATTCTTCAATCTGTACCCATTGAAAGATCAGACTGCCATTTCTGTAGCCAAGTGTATTTTCGAACAGTACATTCCACAGCATGTAGTCCCAGAAGCAGTGCACTCTGATCATGTATTATATACTGTACATATACTTAGATTCCACTAGCAGCGTAGTAGCTCCATTTACACCAGCAAGAAATAAAGCACTCCATTGGACAAAGTATTTTCTTCCCATTCGTGTCTGATTAATACACAACATATTGGTGACGAGGATGGCAGGAGTTCCGTTCCCTCCCTCATTTTTGCTGTGCCTCGGCCAACCTACAATACAGTTTGAGATGTGGCTAAAGATGTTTGAGAATTACACACAAATTCAGACAGCGGGCTCAGAGACCAGATGAGTCTATTGCTATATATGTTGTGGCATTGCGTGAATTACTTGTGAACGGTGAGTTCGGGGATAAATCGGATGAAATGCTGCGTGATCAGTTAGTGGAATGATCCTCCTGTTCCCGTATCAGAGAGAACTTGTTGCTCAAACTAAACTTCACTCTGAAAGAGGCAACAGACATCGCTGAACAGATCGAATCTGCAACGTCCCATGCCCTGTCGATTACTCCATTACCGGTGCAAGAGGTTGCAAAAATCCCTCAGCATAAGTCACGCCAACCGGCTCGTGTCTTTACGAACAAGCCAGTACACGCCTCGCACAGAACTTCTAAGTCGGGCCACTATTGCTTTCGGTGTGGGTCCGCCAAGCACCTCGCTAGTGCTGTTAACTGTCCTGCAGCTAAGGCAAAGTGCAAGAACTGTGACAAAATAGGTCACTTTGCATGGGTCTGTCGATCCGCTACACAGACTGCCGTTCGGGAGGTGGAAGTTCCAGAAATTACCACACTATACTTAGCTGATTTGGAGCGTAACAAATGCAAAATATGGTGCTCTGTTTTAATTGGAATGCAGGAGAATCCACTTCGCCCTCTTGAATTACTAGCTGATACAGGCAGCTCGGTGACCATTTTGCCGATGAGCATGTACTTGCGACATTTCACTACATGCCCGTTAAGTCCACCACGGGTAAAGCTAGTTACCTATGCAAAATCAGAATTACCAGTGTTGGGCTGTCTTTCAGCAGTAGTACATCATAGGTCAGTAGCTGCTACTGCTGATCTGTTCATTGTGGAAACAGGCACTCCTTTGCTGGGTATAGATTTGGTCTCTGCCCTGGGCCTACGGATTCAGGGTACGGCTGTACTGCCACCCTCTTCCGATGTCATAGTCCAGAAGTTGGATAAAGTCAAGTCCTCACCCATTGGATGTGCAAAGGGGTTTGTCCATTGCGTGAGAGTCAAAGAAAATGTGCCTCCAGTGCAGCAGAGGCTTCAGCGACTACTGCTTTCCGTCAGACGGGTGGTTTCTGATGAACTGGTTCATCTTCAGGCAGCAGGTGTCATTTAAAAAATAGATGCCTCCCCCTGGGTTTCCCCGATAGTGGTAACCATAAAAAAATGGGAAAATTCGTCTTTGTGTGAATTTAAGAGAGCCTAACAAAGCTGTCATAGTTGACAGCCACCCGCTTCCTCATATGGAGGATCTCTTTGCAGAGCTTCGAGGTGCCACTGTGTTCTCCAGCATAGACCTAGCGAGTGCTTAACATTAGGTGATACTACACGAGGACAGCCGCGATTTGACTGTTTTCATCACACACGAGGGTCTTTAAATACACTGGAGCGTGCAGGTCCGCAACTGAACAAAGAAAAATGCAAGTTTAATCAGAAAAGCTTCACCTTTCTTGGTCACGTTGTTACAGCGGAGGGATTGCGCCCAGATGAGGAGCATGTCCGTGCTATTGTGAAGGCACCGGCACCCTCAGATGCTACTACACTCAGGTCATTTCTCTGCCTGACCTCATGGCATTCTAAGTTCGTGCCTAACTACTCCACAGAGGTGGAACCAATGCGAGCTTGCCTGCGAACAGACGAGTTTACATGGACGGATGCGGCTCAAAGCAGCTTTGACAAGTTGAAACAACTCATTGTAAACAGCTCTGCTTTGTCACTCTTTGATCTGGCTTTCCCCACACAGGTCTTGGCCGATGCGTCTGATTATGGATTAGGTGCGGTGGTCACCCAAATACACCCCAATGCCTTGGAGTGCACAGTGGCATTTGCTTCCCGGACACTTTCTGCCGCCGAGCGAAAATACTCCACTGTGCAAAAGGAGGCACTGGCTTGTGTATGGGCTGTGGAACACTGGCGGACATTTCTCTGGGGCATCCCGTTTACTCTTCACACTGATCACCAAGCCCTAACCACTCTACTTGCTACAAAAGGCATGGGATGTGCGGGAATGTGTATTGCTAGATGGTCAGCACGCCTCCTTTGCTTTAACTACACAGTAGCATACAGGCCAGGAGCTGACAATGCGGCTGCTGAATGTCTGTCACGCTTACCACTGCCTTTGGGGGGCAGCGCTGATTCCATAATAAGTCCAGAGTTGGTGGCACTGCTGTCTACCGAGCTCCGTGCACTGTCGGTGGATGAATTTGACAATGCGCTGCTTGCCCCGAACTGTCTGCATTACGTACCCGGATTTCAAAAGGGTGGCCGCAATCAGGGAAACGTGCCCCACAGGAATTAGCACCATATTTTCCCATCCGAAATGAACTGTCAGTGCAGGACCAGATGATTTACAGAGGGGAACACCGTCTCCTTGTGCCCATCACACTACGTAGTGCTCTGGTAGCTCTGGCACACAACAGCCACCAGGGTATAGTCAGGGCCAAGCAATGTCTGAGGGACCTGTATTGGTGGCCTGGAATGGACAAGTACGCCACTGAAATAATCACCTCCTGCCAATTTTGCCAACAGCATGACAAGTCAGCTAGGACACATGCTACTCCCCTACAGCCAGTGCCACTTCCTAGTTCTCCCTGGGAGAAGGTGCCAATTGACATTGTCGGCCCTTTTGAGAACGTGTCTTGGGATTGTAAATATGCTGTTACTCTGGTGGACAGCAAGTGGCCAGAAGTAGCATTCACAAGTACCATCACCACTGTGTCAGTTGAAAAGTTTCTCACAAGCGTGTTCAGCCGACATGGTAACCCTTGTGAGATTGTGATAATGGGCCACAATTCACTTCCTCAGAGTTTGCTGAGTTCTTACAAATGCGAAACATTAAACACTCCAGAACCTCAGTGTACTACGAGCAAGCAAACGGGGCAGTAGAACGCCTAAACTGTGTACTGAAGGATTGTCTCCAATCAGCGACCCTTGAGGGCCAGCCATGGAAAGAGTACACACAGGAGTTCTTACTCCAATATCGTGCAACCCCTCATGCGACCACGGGCGTGGCACCCTGTGAGCTTTTATTCAAAAGGAAAATCAGAACCAAATTGGATGTGCTGCCAGCGGCCAGGACGTCTGTATCGGATGAAGTGGTGCGTGGGTGAGTTCATGTCAAGCAAGCAAGAGTAAAAGTCTATACTGATTTTAAATGCTTAGCAAAACAGTCGACGCTGAAGACGGGCAACCGGGTTAGGGTCAGGCTTCCATTCCGGGTAAAAAAAGAGGAACAGAAGTTTCGCGAACCGAAGAGAGTGATCCAGAGTAAAGGTCGAAACACATTTCTTCTAGAGGATGGCAGGATTTGGAATGCTTCTCGTTTGTCTCCGTGTCCAATGCAGTCCTCCGAACTGGTGGCTGATGATAAATGCCAGAATGGCATTAGAGACGCAAACACCGCCGTGCATCACTTGCCTGAACCAACCCGCATACGAAAACCACCAGCTTAGCTGAAAGACTATACAGGGTGAACTGGGAAATGTACTGGGGATCATGTAGACTGAGCCAAGTCTATGATTACAATTGCTCCTTTAATTGTACTGTGGGTTCACAGAAAATTACAGTACGGTTTTGATGTTTGTTCACTTTATCTACTTGGACATGTGTAATGTTAACTATACTGCCTTAGCCTGTTATAGCTATTTCATGTTCCTGAAGGTGTTACCATTTGGGAAAGTGAGTATCTTGTTTCAAAGGGGGAAACTGTTGTGCTTTGAATTCTGGTGTAGTTCTACCGCTTGCCCTGTAGATAGCATAATAAAAAGGTTAAGAGAACAATTACAGATGAGGGAGTAGAGAAAAGTGAAGTGAGGTTGTAAGCTGGCAAAGAAATAAAGCACTCCATTGGACAAAGTATTTTCTTCCCATTCGTGTCTGATTGATACACAACATAAAATGTTATTATGAGGCACATGACTGTACATGCTGACGCAGCAGATTCCACTACAAGCCCTAACATTCAAGTCCAATCAGAGCTAGCTGGTTCCTGTAGCATCGGCAGGATGGCTTCCATGTAGTGGAGCTCATTAACATTTCCCAGCATGTTCCCCTGTCGTAAATAGCCCTTGTTTGAGTATTTGTTGTAACCAGCTGTGCTGTGTACCCAATTGTCACATGTGCCCTTACCCATGTTTGTACATGATCCTTTCCTGATCCTCTTGTGTCTTTAGCTACATTGTAGTTACTCACTGTGCCTGCAACCTACTGTATGCAGCGAGACCTCCCCACATTTCTCTATTGTGTGTAGTTGACTGGTATCACTTTGGTGTATGTTGCGATTCAGTGTTGCCTATCTGTTAGGCAATAGTTTATGTAAGGGCTGTTAATTGAAAAGCCTTGTGTTTGTGAAGAAGATGCCTTGAATCTGCTGCTCTGGGGCCTGGGTCTGCTGAGTATTACAATACTTCAAGAATCTCTGGCTATAGACCTGGAGATCAATCACCATGGAAACACAAGAGCTGAACTACAACTGGTTAAATTTCTGTGCCTTTTATTGTTGTTGCTGTTGGTGCTGTTATTTAAATGTACATAATGTTACTGCACAGTAGGCATGAATATGCACAAGAGTACATTATGAATTAAACTGGGGCCTTTGTTATAATTAATATCATCATTATTAAAGGTAAATTACACAATGAACATCATTCCACACACATATTGGTATAAGGGCACATAATGCATGTTTTCATCTAAATAATAGTCTGTCACAATTCTTCCAATCATTGTGATTAGTGCCACATATACTGTGTGAACACTGTATGAATCCCTAGTAAATTTACTCATTTCTCTTTTGCTTATGCTGACTTATGCTGATTCACAAGAAGCCTATTGTTTAACACGTAAAACAGAGATACAATATACCTTCTCTGGGAACACGAATACAATATAGTAGTTTGAATGCATTCTACAGCAGTTGATAAATGTAGAATCTAGCATTTAAAATGTTTCTCCTATATATACAGTATATTAATATACAATTGAATCCCCGAAAATAGGCAGTTTTATGTGGTGTACCCCTTTGCTGTCCTGAGCACTTCCACTACTTTTGTCATTTTCTTTTCAATATCTACCCTTTCTCAGGTGTGTCATCCTAGGTAGATGAAAAGGGATCTTTTGGTCAGTATTATGTAAATTAATGTCAAGAACTATGCTTAGATGTTGATCCTAACTGGCTCTTTGAATTGGTTTTCTGTGAATGGAAAAGCCTTTGGTTGAGCAAGGAATGGCCCAGCTTATATATGTTTCAATCAGTGATGCCACATATTTTGCCACTGTGCAAAGGCAACAGGCTGCCAGAGAGGACAAACTCAGTCTTGACTGTATTTCACTGGCCCTATGTTAGCTGTTTTCCAACAGATGAGAGGAACAAATCAAAATTACACTGGTTAAGATCACTGGAAATCGTTTTGAGCCCTCCTCCAGTGAGACAATTGACTCAATTCACATCATGTCTTTGTTTTACAGGTTTTAAATGTGATCCTAAGGCCTCATAAGAACCAATAATTTTTGAGGGATTGTTGCTACAGTTTAAATTCCGTAAGTGAAGAACTGAAGAAGGCGTTTTATCAAAACACAAATCATGCTAATATCAAAATGTGTCATCCTCTGTAACCATTTCTCCATCAATATTTATCTCTATTAGCTTCCTCATCTAAACGGTTTATCACAAATACTCCTTGCATCATTCAAAGACTACTGATCTTTGTGTTCCAACTATCATTCCATTCCACAAAGATAATAAATGAATTCAAGCCACTTGATGTGTTGACAAAAAGGCAAAACATGAGCTAATATCTTGTTCTCTCTTTATTACATTATACCACATATCTGCTCAACCATCAGAAATTCAGCCTCAAAACAGCACAATATGTCTAAGCCATACTTTAACATAGAAATTTATAACAGAACACGTAAAAGAATAGTTCAGTATACCAGCCAAATCTCCACAGCATTCTATATCCTCCTCCTTACTTAATATCTAGTTGTAGAACCAAGTAATCTCACATTTACACTTTTAGTCTAATAGAAAATGCACAGACACAGCCGGTTTTGTGAAATGAATAGAATATTACCAGCCACTTTATTTTGTAACTCTCCAATAAACCCAAAAACCACAGCTTAAAAAAACATCTATAATATTGCATGTCTTATAAAGAATATAGAGCATTAGCAACACCTGGGCATGAATAATGCTGTAACTAATACTCATATGTTCCCCACTACGAAACAAACATTTGTTAAAACAAATCAAGGATTTGTCCAACACCAACCAGCAAGAAGGGGTTCTGTGGTAATAAATTGGGATATGACTAGTGGGGCATAAAGATGTATGATAATGAGATCAGTGTTATTAATGTTATTTTCAAATCGCATTCAAGGTATACTCCGTGTTTTAGGGCAGTGTTTAAAGACATCAATGCACCAAAGTACACAAAATCTGGTTCTAATTTAAAGAAATATTATGCATACTTTGATTGCCATATGGTATGAATTATCCTCATTTCTATACACACAGATGTGTGTGTATAACTTTAACAGAAACAATTCCCTTCTGAATTTGAGTCATACCAGCTCTTTTCCCAAAGATATTATACAGAGACAGGATTCAATACATCATTTCTGCTTGGTTGAAGAAATAGATTGTCACCATTTGCCGGGTGAAAACAAGTTAAGAGGAGCTGCATGGAGACTTACCTGTGAACTATTTCTTTCTCGGGAATCTAAAATGCTCTGGATCTCATCCCTGCCTCCTCCCATGACTGTCGCTAAAACGACTCACCAATCACCCCTTAGGTGCGATAGCTTCTGCATAATTAGAGAAGGATCCACCAGGGCTTTTGGTCCGGTGTAATTTATCTACTGTTTCCCTGTGAAGATTAATTTTCCCCATTTCCAACACATTGCACTGAATTGCTGCCACTTGCTGGGATCATTAAAGCAAACTCCATATACAGTTAAGGAAACACCACTAAGTAGAGAGGAAGATGTACAGCTTTGCATACAAAATATATTGTCCAGTATTGCCTAATTAAGGGATTACTGAAGACAGTTGAACCCACTCCTAAGTAATGCAAAGCAGAGCTAAGAGGAGACTTGGGTTTCGACAAAAGATGGTGGTTGATTCTAGGAGTGACAGTTGACTAAACATTTATCGAAGCACAGTTCAATAAGATAAGATTCAATGTCTTTATCAGGCCATATGCAGGTGATGACCCGAAGTGTGTAAATCACAGCATATATAGTTAAAACTTTACTCAGTCAGTGTTATGCTATACTACTGAATATAAAATAACCCCCAAAGGCTTGTACATAAAGATAAAACAAACAAAAAAGTGAATACAAAATAAATCAAGAATTCAAAATGATTTTTTACACAGTGTGGAGTTTTCTTTTTCTTAGAGCAGAGCATTACCAGATGACTAATAAATGAAGCACTTCACGATGTATTAAAGCAGTGTTTCCCATTCCAGTCCTCGGGGACCCAGAGATAGTCCATGTGGACTTCCTGGCAGGGAGCTGGGAGGGAGCAAAAACATGGACCGTCTGTGGGTCTCCAAGGACCAGGTTGGGAATTTAGCAACATATTACAGCAGTGTATTGTTGCCACCATGACCAGTGTTGGGAAGGTCACTTTTAAAATATATTCTAGTTCATACTTTACGACACGGAAAAGTGAAGCATGAATTGGCCTTTAGAAATTTAGAACCTGGAAGCAACCTACTGCTCAGTGTAGCCTTCTGCCAGCAGAACCAGGATTCAACCAGGATGTAAAAATGCTAATTTTTTGTGTTCCCTACTTCAAGAGATGGAGATAGATACACAATGAACAACATTAACAAAGAAAAACAAGCACAACACGTAGGTTGCAACACACCAAAGTGGCCATCTGTGGCATAAAAGACTGTGGACACAAACCCACGAAACACTTTTCACGTTAAAACGAGAAACTTTTCTCATTATAATGAGATTATTTTTCATATTTTAATGTTATTCTTTCATGTTAAAACATGAGAAGAATCTTGTATGAAAGGCTCTCATTTTCATTTGAAAGTTATTCAATGAAGGCAAAACCCCTAAGCCAAGTGTCTTTTGTAATTCATTTCAAGCATAGGAAGCATAGATTGAGAAATCGGAGCTACCCAGTTCAATACAAACGTACAGGACTTTTAATAGAATTTTTTTCTCTTTAGATTTGGTATGATGGCTACTTCTCTGGGGATAAGACAAAAGGTCTTAAAAGGACAATGGTAATTTCCCCAATAAAGTTCTTACAATAAAAAATAACGTGTTTTTTTGGAGAGATGATCATTTTAAAATCTCATATTAAATCACAATGGTGTGTGTGAGATTCTGTACCGGTTACCAAGTGCAATGCTGCATGAAAAACTAAATCAAGTTTTCTCGAAAGAGATGAAGACACATGTGTATAAATAACATTACAAAATACACTGTACCGGCCCTTTTCTTATTTCAAAAGGAAAACTTTTTAAACAAAAACAAAAGCCAAACTTTAGTCTTTTTTTTTTAAACATTATCAGTATGAACACTATATGTCAGCTTTTCATCAATCTAGACTCTTAAATATTAATTGAAAGTAATTCTTTCTTATTACTGCCAAATAATGTTGAAATCAAAAATTTGTCAAGTGAAAGACGGGAGAGGGCGAATATCATTTTTTTAGTTTAAGATTCTAAAGACACTCTTAAGACACTAAAGAATGAAAAGCAGTCTGTCATTTTCATTGCGAAATTTACAAAGCATGCTGTTGTATATAGAACTCATATGCATGAAGATGAACTATTGAGGGATATACTTCAATACCAAAATGTTTTATATAAACAAAAAATAGCATACATCCCAAAACAGATCCTTGAGGAACTCCTGTCTGTATTGTGAGAGGTAGAAAAATGATTTTTAAAAGATACGCACTGACGCACCTGAAAGATAATTCTTAAACCAGTAAAAAAAAATTATCATTAAAGTATCTAATTTCCATGCGAATTATCTTCTTACAGTAATTCTTCTGATCATTCATGACACTGACATTAGTCACTGGTGTCACAGACATGGTGTTTTACTGGAACACCGGTAACATTCTGATTAAAATGATTTTTTAAAATGGCTATCCCATGGGGGTAAGGTGACCTTGTGCACCAATTTAAAATCAATGATATAAAAGATACATGGGATTTTTTTGACAAATATTCAATTACTCAGCCCTAACTGCAAGTAACACCAGTGACATGCAGAAGTTATGTACCACCTCAGAAACAAAATTATCAATACATTCATTAAGAAAATGAGCAAATATGGACTCAACTTCTCATTCCTTCAGATGCTTCCTCTATGATGACCCTGGATGCAACAAAACAGCTTAATCAAAGAAGAGCTACTTTGTTAAATTGTAATATGTGTCCCAATAACACCAGTGACCAAAATCTCTGTGGAAAAAAATGTATTTTTAAAATAAATTACATTTTTTTATGTATTACAATGTTAATGATGAGTATAGTAAAAAATAGAACTCTTTATACAATTTCATAATTTATCACTTTGTTTTGTATTAGAAATGGCTTCATAAATGTTGAAATTTAGTTGTGTGACGAGTTGTTTAAGAGGTGTATAGCAATAGAAAATACAAACAAATCATGAGGCACACATCAACATACATCATAAATCAACTACGTGAATGTACATGCCGGCTCTTGGAGCTGAACCTAATGTTGCTTTTAAGCCCAGAAGCCTCTGTGACATGGTTTCCCACTCCGAACTGAGAATGACCCAAATAAGCTTTATCAAAAAAGCATAAACTCTTCTGTTAGAGTGGCTGTTCTTTTCTCTTCTTGAAATTTTAATGGCACACCCTTTCTTTCTCCACCCTGGAATAGGATTAATTTATCCCTATATGGAAATACTGTAACCATCTTTGAGATGACAGCATGAACTGTCTTTGATTGCTTATGTTGTTTGCTGCATAGTTTAGGCACACAAACATAATCTGGGTAAAGAAAATACAAAAAAACAAAGTGTTTGGATGTCCCACAATAGACTGGTGCCCCTCCAGGATGTACCCTTGCCTTGTGCTCTGTGTTGCCCCCACCCCCTCTCCGACCCTGTACTCATTAAGCAGTAGGAAGATGGATGATTGTAATAAGCATCCACTAGCAGTTTGAACAAACTAGAAGCAGAATTAACAGAGTATCAATACTGGATTTATGTGTAATGTTATTTGATCTACGTAACATACAGTAGGTAAACACATTAAATTCTAGTGTAATTAAAAAAGTAAATAAAAATATCAGAGGAACTCGAAATATTGCTTTATACCGTGTATATTTTATCAGCTTTCCAGCTTTTCCCAATCTCATTGACAGAGGATGAATCAGATTTGTTTTGTATATATAAGCACAGTTTGGTTAAGACACAAGGAGGATTGATTCCTAGAACCTTAGAGAGGATTTTATGTTTCTTGAAAAAGAAATTTTAAGGCAGCTAGCCTAAAGATTCACATGTGGTGAACAGACTGAAAATTTGATGTGCTTTGGGAAAGAAGGATAGCAGTATGTGTACCAAATACGTCAAGAAAAGAGTGATGCCACTACTCAGTTTGACATGGAGATAAAAGTTCTTTCTGACCAGTCCAACTAAAAATACGCAGCTGCTGACTTGCTTTGACACACACACACACACACACAATCACAGTTTATTTCATGCCTGAAACTCTTCAAAACAAGGAAATATGCGTACTTAATGATACTGTAAGGCTGTTATTGGAATGTGCTTTATTAATTTTACCCTCACCTGTCATAAAAGATTTTTGTTTATATAAGTGTAGTTTTACATAAGAGTGATCTTACATTTTGTTTCTTTTATTGCACATATTAATATCTTTTAGGAACTCTTCCAAAAAGCATATTTCTGTGGCATAACACAAACAGGGCATATTTAACCCAAAATGAAAACAGTATAGGCTGATATTTCGGTTTTCCATGCTGTTGCACTCATACCAGAAACCTCATTCTTTCTCACAAGGTTTCAAGTTCATCCTCTCTGAGATGCAAAGGTTTTATGAAACACATAAATATATTCTGTCAAGGCATGACTTCCAGCTATCCCGCTTTGATGCAGCTTGAACTTTGTCCATAAATGAAAAATCTCTCATTTATCTCCCCTCTGGTCTCCCTTAAGGTAAAGAGGTTTGGAAGTGGTGTTTATCTGTCACATCTCTATGGTTTGAAAATGAGAAGGAACAGCACTTGTGTAGATGTGTCAGGCAATCTCTCTTCATACCTTACTAGGTTAATTTATGTTACAGATGAACATACAGGCAGTTGCCAGGTTTAGAATGTCCAACTTATGGATAGCTTATACTTACGAATGGATTGCCATAAAGCCTATTACATAAAAAATTTAGGTAAATACAATGATTAATAATGACGAATACGTGCACTACTTTGTGCCGCTCATGAAAACATTGTTTGTTTACATGAACAACATGACACTCACTGTGCAAAGTACTGTATGCTGATCTCAGCATTCTTTTCTCTGTAAGGGTCCTAAGATTAATATCCATCATAAGCCTTTAGACTAAAACAAGCTAAAATGCCCAAAAATAGGAAAACTACCCCTGTAAGTATGGCATTTTGTATCATTTTGCGAAGGTCCGATCACTAGTGCTATTTTCATTAGGGGGCAGAGACTAAAAGGCTATAAAATGTACGATGGTATCTCACAAAAGCTAGAATTAGTGTGTAACATGCAAAAGACTGTGAAGCCACTTTAAGAATAATATATTTAATATTATTTATTTTAATTTTTATTTATTATTATTATTTATTATTTTATTTATTTTTTATTCTTAAAGTAATATTCAAACAAAACTTATTTAAAACAATGCAATGCAATTTCATGCATCTGTATAACCAGGGGTGACATAAGGCGGGGGAAAGTTAAGATAATTCCAAGGGCCCTTGAGTGACAGGGGGCCTAGAAAATTTGGAAAATAACTCGATTCGTCTGGACTGGGGGACTCAATATGATGGGCCTTCATGGGCCCAAAATCTCTACCAACACCCCTGTGTATAACAATACTCGACCTTTATTGAGCAGTGTTGAAAAAATTGGCCCATGGTTGAAATGAATTGACGAACCCTGATTTAGTGTATTTGGAAGTGTTTCTTAAGTGTTATATGTTATAATTATAATTAAGTTATATGCATAGAAAGGTAAAATATATAGTAAGACAAACAGTTGACTAATTTATGCTAAATAAGAACTGTATGTACCTGTTCCAACTTAGCTACAAACTTAAAGACAGACTTAGGGATTGGGTCTTTTTCGTAATTTGGGGACTGCCTGTACTGATAAATGGGCAAACAAACAGAAGAATGTGTTTCTGAAGCCGACTTACAGGTGAACTGAGCAACTGAGTGACAATGTAGGACAACAGACTAAACATATAAGGATGGGTTTTATCTTTGTTTGTTGTTATTACACACACGGAATCACATAAAAATTTATGATATTGATACATTAGCAACATTTACTGTAAATAGCTGTAAATAGTTTTTGACATTATTTTCAAATAATAATAATAATACGTGTAATATCAGTTAAGGATCAGCAAGGGCTACTTCAGATATAAACCACTGCCACCAGTGAATACTGTTCTGTCCTTTCTTCCTCTCAATGAAAACTCATGCGGTTCTGGGGTTTGTCATACAGTAATTAGGCTGCAGACCATGGTAATCCTATTAAAAGCCCACCACCAGACCATGCAGCAGCAAATAACGTAAGAAAACCACAAAGCAATTTCCTCACTTCCTTTTTCTTTGTTAAATTACAAATACAGTGCTGCCTCCGGTTTACGAACGCAATCCGTTCCAGGTAAGTGGTCGCGCACCAGTTTGTAGGCGAACCAAGACAATTTTTCCCATAAGAAAGCTTTGAAATTCGATTAATCTGTTCAGAAGCCTACCAAATAATAATTTTTGTTAATTAATTTCCTGGTTTTTATAATAAAAACTTTAAAGAAAAACACAATATAGTGTGGCAAAGGGCGGACCGAGGCATCGCAGGAGCAGAGAGAGACATGGAGACTTGCTTGCCAGAGAAATCATGCTCTTTATTAACAGTCCTTAAAAGGACCACAACAGGCACCCAACGAGCACCAAACCGAATACACAGATGGGCAACACAAGGTTGTCGAACTGCAAGATGCACACAAGGTGGAAGATTTACACACGCTAAATACACGCGAGGATTGGACGGGTTACACACAAGACACGGGAAAACACACACGCGGCAACCATTAACATTAGGGAAATGCGACCATTAACATTAACAACAACAACAATACAAGGGCTATATACAAACTAGGACATGCGCCCCGCCGGTGCTACACTAGTATAAAAAAAAGGGATCTGGTCGAGGAATCTGTTCGTCGACCAAATTTTGTTTGCGAACTAATGCATTTTTTTTCACAAAATTTTTGGTCGCGATCCAAATTGTTCGTAGGCCAATGTGTTCCTGAACCACAGGCACCACTGTATAAAAAATAAAAAAAACCTCTTCAGGACAAAACTTACAATCGTTCACCAGCCAGGGCATGTGCAGTGGAGATTATCATCATTGCCATTTGCAACCTCTGACTCAAAAAAGGATTGTGCAATTCAGCAAAAATGATTTTATACCATTCATTCATTTTTCTTACCTGCTTTCATACCTACATGATCCAGCAAGGCTATTCAAAAAGAAAGATATGCTAGATATTAATACTTCCCATAATGGACATACTAAATATGAAGTTCATATAAAGACTGTTCATTACGTACTGTCAGTCTCCTCTGGAATCAGCAGGGGAAACCAGCTTTGCATGGTGCCAGTCACTGTAGGTGACCTAAGATTTGACCTGGAAATGTTAATGAGCACTGGTAACTATAAAACCACCTGGCTGCAGGGCTTTGTGATCAGTTTTGTTGCTCTCTAGTCTCTGGACAAATTCTTTGTTGACTTCTTGTGTTTTCTCTCTCCCTGTCTCTGATTAGTCCTAGGCCCCGTTTCCCTTCTTTGCCCTTAGATTATGATGACAGAGTCTTGGTTCCTTATCCCAAGCTCTTTGAATTGGGCATCCTGATTCCTACCTATTGGTTCACTGCTCCTGCCTCGATTCTGCAGGTTTCTCTATCTACAGTCCCTGGGTCCAGCTTCGACCATTAGGGGAGGACATTGCTATAGGCAGAAGATTTTTTTCATAACAGTAATATGTCAACAGACTTTATTGATCCCAGGGGGAAATTCTAGTGCATACAGCATGGTGCTGTCATGTCCCTCCGTCCAGCCTTCTCATGTGCCACGCCCACCTTGTTAACCTCATGTGGAATCCTTCCGTTTACCAGCTATTCCACATTTCCTGCCTTCAGTTTTACGTATTTCAGTCCACATTCAAGTCTGTTTCCCCAGGTCTGTCATTGACGTTTGCACCGTGTTTTCCTTGTAGTTCATGCTTTCCCCATTAAAATCCCGTATTTTGAATCTCAGTCTGTCTGACTTGTGATTCCCCTGCTTCCTGCTTGCTCGTCCGACACGGATCATTACACATGCATAGTACACAGCACACAAAAAGAATATACGGATAAGCATAATACTGTAACATTACAGAATTAAATATTTTACGATTAATAATAAATTAGTGGAAGGTATATGTGCAATTAAAGGACAGATAGCCGCACAGGGTAACACAATGAACCTCGTGCCAGTCCAGCAAAACAATGAACGGGGGGTTGGGGCGGGGGGGTCAGATTTGGGAAGGAGAGTAAATACTGTTCATTTTGGACCTGTTCATTATCATAACAAGGCATCGAGTGTGTCCATGCTGTGTTTATGAGAAGCAGGAGAGAACTATCAGTAGTCATACAGCTGTACTCACACTATAGGTGCTTTAAAGATAATGAAGCACTCATTCATTTCAGAGTAGAAAATAAAATTCTATACAAGTATTACATTGCTCAGGAGGAGGAGAACCAGACAGTGGAAAAACAGTACATGATATATAGAAAGATGTAGGTAATACAGTCATATGTCAGTTGGTTGATGACATTCCAGCCTCATACCTCCAGGGGAGTAATGTTGATACCCGTCCCTGCTTTGCCAGAGTCCATGTTCTTCCTGTGTTTTTGACTGTTTCCTCCAGGTGCTGTGGTAAATTGAACTGGTGTCTCTAAATTGCCCCTGGTGTTTGTCTTGTAATGGACTGACATCCTGTCTGGACTTGGATATGCTGACTAAAACATTCCAAATAAAAACTTGTTAGGGAAGATGGGCATGTTATTATTATTATTATTATCATTATTATTATTCATCTTCCAACTGCTTATATGGGTTAGGGTTACAGGGAAATAAGGGCACGAGGCTGGAGTACACCGGGATGAGGTGCCAGTCCATCACAGTCCACAGACATACATGCTCAGAATTTAGTGATGTAAATCAGCCTGACTGCATGTCAAGCACTGCTCAAGAAATTCTGCACGACAAAGGGAAAGTCTGCAAATCCACATGCATAGCGTGGAGGCAAGATTCATATGCTCAGCCTGGGAGGTTTGAGGTAACAGTGCTACTCACTAAGCCCCCACACCAGCCAGGCCATACGAGTGTTACTGCTAAAATTAAAAGGTGCTGTATCTGGCAGGTCAACAACTTTACACTTTTAAGTTGCAATTCAATTATGGAACTTCCCAACTTCATCATTGACTGAACAGTTTAACACTAGACTAGAGACTCACATTTACTCTATGGCCTTCTGAGATCTTCAGTGATATGGGTGCTGTTCCATCCTGACAGCGCACACATGCTTATATGCTACTGGGTCTCTGTTTTATTTTTTGCTTTTCCTTTTAATTGTATTTCAGTGGTGTTTTTCATTATTTTAATTTGTTTTGCTGTGGTTTTATCTAATTTTTTATGTTGCTCATTGTGAAACGCATTAGCTACGGCACTATGGTTCCTGTTGCAATTGTGCTATGTAAATAAATTGCTGTTGCCATTAAGTATACTTAATAGGAAGTGTGGATTACTTTTATTATTCTCAATAAGCTGGGAGTGAGAGGCTGGATAATTTTGTTTGTGAAAGACTGTGAGATTAGGTTGACTAGAATTGCTCCAGTTTAGTTGTTCTCTACTTACACTCAGCTAGTACTCCAGTTGTAGAGTGTGTCTGTGATCATTAAACCATGGTGAGTGTTCAGTAGTTTCAACTACTTTTACTTTTAGAGGAGCTGTTTTATTAAGGGTCTGTTTGACAACATTGTTACCTGGGGTAAACATTGCAATATTAACGGTTAACTGTAAATAAACTTTAAAGAAGCCCTTTTCCGGAAGAGCAGTGTCATTGATGGCTTTTCCGTGATAGTTTTTGAGGGTTTGAGTCACTTTAAAGTTATTTGAAATTATCATAAATGGACTGATTTACTGGAGAGATGATCACATTTTGGATGAGGGGATAATAAAGGACTAATGTGTGGCATTTGTTGGCCCAGTAACTTGCTGGTGGAATCCAGCAAGTTACTGGGCTGGATTCAGCCCAGTAACTTGGACAAGGGCATTTGGCCCTTGTCCAAGTCAAGGGCCAAATGCCTGTCTCCATATCAGTATACAGTATATGGTAAAACCTCCTAAAGCTATAATTTTATCTAAATTCAAAGTTAAGTTGGAAAAGATCTTTAGATTTTCATCCAATTATTGCATTGGAAGTGGGTGTGGTTTAAACCAGAAGTCCTGTTAAAATAGTATTTTGTAACCTAATATTATTACCGATACCACTGTTGTGCCTTAACTAGACTAAGTTTTATGAACTGTCTGACCCCTCTTTAAGTAAGGGACATTGCACAATTAGTTACTGAAAAAAAGTTTCATAAATCAAAATATTCTGATTCGGATTGGTATTAGAAGATGTTTACAGTAAAGATACATTGGAAAATATCTTGGGATCGACTACAGAATATAGCGATTACTTTTACATTTGTAGTACTGTAAATGAAATGACTAGTTAGTGAAATCAAAGTCCTGTGTTTCAAACAGAATGAGCATTTATATCTTGTGGCCATCTACAATGATATGAATTGTCAGTCATGGAGCTGACTCTTTCTAACTAATAATGCAAAACAGAGAGCAGAAAAAATATGTTTAGGATGCATTATGTGTGTTTCTGAACAATGTAATCATATTTGGAAGTTCTTTTTGTAAAGTAAAGTAGCTAGTTAGCCTGGTACCCAGTGCTGTCACTCTTTCATGCTCACTCAAAATGCGAGAGTGCCAAGAAGTGTGAAGTAGATCTGCCTGAGGACCTAAAACGTACTACTTGTGTTTGTGATCAACGATATCATATTATTTCCAAGGGCTTTAAAGTATGATTGTAATAACAGGTTCATTGATCATTATTATTATTATTATTGAAAAAGATACTAAAAATATGATAATAAAAACTTGGGAGATCCAGGCCTATTAGTAAATGATCCAGGGCTATGCCCAGGCCCAACGACGGCCCATGGTTTGATGTTCTGCCATAGACTGGCTTCCTTCCAAGGTGTT
>JAODLD010000101.1:22278540-22308282 GCA_026781065.1 Mormyrops boulengeri | reverse complement strand
ATCCCGTGCCTTACTAAATAGGCTATGCAGTATCATGGGGGTATCCCGTGCCTTACTAAATAGGCTATGCAGTGTCATGGGGGTATGATGTGCCTTACTAAATAGGCTATGCAGTGGCCACATCTGTCTTCTATTTTAATTTATATTGTGCCGGTATGGCTGAAGTTAAATTTGTAGGGCTACACAGACTCCACTTGTACAATTTCTCTTGGTGCTGGTGGAGCTGTTGGTGTCTATTTAGAGCTGTTAAAAGTGGCATGAAAATGGATGCAGTATAAATAATTGTATACCTTTGCTAAAGCAGATATATGACAGAACGGCTACACTTTGAACATTCACATATTGTTAAACAACGGTGTTTTATTAGGCTGCTGGGCAGAACCATTACAGGCAGCATGGCGGCTCAGTGGTTAGCATGGCTGCATTCATACAGTAACTGTAGCCTGGGGGCTGGAATTCCACATCTACACTGCGTGTGAAGTTTTCAAATTCTCCTTGTCATATTGGTTTCCTTAAGGTACTCTGGTCTCCTCCTGCAGCTCCAAGACGCACAGGCTAATTGCCGTTTCTAAATTACCTGTAGTGTGCGTATATGCTCTGTGATGGACTTCCCAGAGTGTACCCCAGCCCAGTGTGACTCTGACGAGGATATGCAGTTAGAAGATGGATGGATGCAAAAATATCATGAATATTTATGTCTGTGTCATGTCATTCAGCTTTATTGTGAAGGACAGCTCAAAGATAAAGTCATTCTGGGCATCATAATGAAACTGTCATTGTGCTATGTTCGGGCGACTATATGTATTATGATAAATCGTAAAACGTTTCCAGATTATACACTTATATTCCACAGCATAGTACATCATCCTCAAGACCTGTCAAAATATGGTTGGAAGCCAAACATATTTCTAATAACCCAGAGTCCTCCCTTTTCTTAGTTGTCATCTGACCAGGTACATCAATAGAAAAACTACAGCAAATGAAGGAAAGAATTCTGTAGAAGACTAACTTTATCCAGTAACTCCACTAAATATAAAACTCAGCATTTTTATTATGTTTCAAGGGCATCTTAAATTAATATTTCAACAAATTTGCACTATTTTAATGCAAATCTTTAGGAGGCAAAACAAAACTCTTTTGGATAGGTTGATAACTGTAGTTTATTACTTCATCATAATTCATTTCATTTTCTTCAAATATGTTGTCTATAAAAAGAGGAAATGGTTGACTTTCTATAATATGCACACAATGATAAAGAAATAATGTACTGTCAACATAACAGAGAGTAATACAGATACTATGTCCTGTTTTATTACTTCATTACAGTTTATTTCCTTAAAAATGATTTGAAATATACAATAGAGTAGAAAAATGTTATGTCCACAAAAAACAGAGAATGCAGAAACATGTATTCGTTACTACTGTCTATTTTCCTTAGCAAGCACGTTTTATTTAAAATTTCCTTAAATTTTATTTTGATTACTTTGGACTTCCAAAACATTTATAGGGTTTGTACAGTACAGGTAACGTGGTCTTATATAAGCAAAACTTGAAATTATTTAATTGCTGCAATATGGAGGATGGTAAAAAATGCCCTGTTATTGCGATAAATTTTGTCACGCAGAGGTGGTATGTAGACTAAGTTGATCTATGGCCCCGGTCAGTGGCTGGCTATTGAGCGCTGGTGCGAGGCTTGCCTTTAAGGATACCCCAGAAGCCACTGGCAGGAGCTGATGTTCGCTTTTATCACATGACGTCGGCGAGCTGAAATCCCAGAGACGGATGCAGAGACAGATGGACTACAGGCACTGCCCTCCGTCTCATTCCAAAATGGAGCTGCTAAATTATTTTACAGGAGCTGCAGAGACTGCCATTAATTTCTGACACCAGGCAGCCACCTCTCTTGTCACCAACCTCATGCTGCCCCTCTGTTCTTATTCTATTAAATCTTGAAGGAAAAGGAGAAGGTTCAACTTAAATGTCAATGTGGAGCCCTGGGTTTAATTGTCGCCCAAGCAAACCCCCTCTCATCATTTCCTCTCCATTATTATAAATGATTTCAGCAGGTCAGGATCCAGAGATGCATTCACTGCAAATCATGTTCTGTTTTCTCTGTATTTTTTATTATTTTATTGTACAGTCTATTTTGTATCTGCTTTTGTTTCTTTTTATCTTTTGTAACAGCGTACAATACCGCTGCTCCCAAATGGTGTGCTGACTCAATGGGTACCACTGCTATCTCACACCTTCCAAAGGTCACCGGTTTGAATCTAACCCCTGCTTTTCCTCCTGGGCTTCCCTTTGGCTGCTCGTGTTTCCTTCCACAGTTCATGGTCATGTGCTTCAGTGAAAATGATGACTATGGCTGAGTACTCTGTGATAGATTGGCATTGTATTTCGGTTGTGTTAAAATAAAGGAAATACCAACAGTATTTTTTATTACTGAATGAATATATTGAAGTATATGCTGTATTCTACTTATAAAAAGTAGTTTAAGATGATAAATGCAACAATAAATTCTCATAGTGGGAGGATTGTAATACCTTTGTTATTTTTTTCAATGGTTATCCTTCATTAATTATTTTATTACCCTGTATTATTGTGAGGATACATCCTGAACTGCAAAATCACCTTTCTGCAGTGTCCACAGCCTGTAGTGCAATGCACACTTTCACGTATGCAATTTATCAGAAGGTAACGAAGCTTTTAGAAACATATGGCTACATTTGATATATTTTTGTGTCAATGGTAAGTTTCACAAATGCATGTAATTTAACTGAGTGGTGGATTGCATTCTGTGCTTCTTTCAAACAGGGAAAAGCTATGGCATTACAACTATTGTGACTCTTAAAATCCCCATCAATAAATAATAAGGTAGGTGCCTAAGAAAATGAAGCATCCTTGATTATGTCTCAGTTGCTGAGGGGCTGTAGCACCATTTGTCAATATAATTAAATTGATTGGGTCAGCTTAATCCCCTCTGCCCTTACGAGAGGACCAGCTCTTGCCATGACCATAAAGGTCACTACCAGCCTTTATCCTTTATCTCAAACTCAATTAGCCCAGAGATCATACACAGTTCATAAAGAATTATATTCTGGGATACATAGGGATACACTAAAATCAAAACCTAAATATGAATATATAGGCTTATACTGGCCATCTACTACAAAGTAAATTCCAGAGATTTCAGTTGAAGAAAAATAATACTTAAACATAACCATGATGATGATGATGATGACTATTATTGTTATTGCTATTGTTGTTGTAATTAATTACAATACGTAGTGCAAGAGTAATTCCTCACATATAGTTTTTGTGAGACTATTAAACACTTAATCCCGTATAATTCATGTTCCCGTATCATTCACCTGATTCTATTACAGCAGCATCGACCACCAATTCACCTGCAGAATTATTACGATTTCTCTCACTCCTGTATGAGTTGACTCCATCCATCCATTTACCGCCTGCTGTCAGGGTCCTGGGCTGTTATCAACAAATTTGACTAGTTCTTCAGTTGCTGATAGATATGTGTTATAAAAAAGTATAAATTCTGGTTACATTCATCCTCCAACCACCCTATAAATTAAGATTGGACTTAAGGAATCTTTACACTATGAAGTTACACCAACGCTGAAATCTCTCTTGTGACATTTGATGCAAGAATATTAACAGCCCTAAGCCTGTCATGACTTCTCTACCATATCTTGCTGAAAGAGCTCCCAAGCTACACTCAGTAGGATAGTCCAGTATGTCCTATTTCACACAGCCTTAATAACAGTTGAACTGTGCCCACACAGCTACAGGTTTTGAGGTTCAATTCCTGCCCCTGGTTCTATGTGTGGTCTTCTTCCTGAGTTAGCAGTGTTAGCATAGGTTTCCAATGTAATGAAAACCCACATGCCATTAAATTGCCCTAAGGGTGTGCCCTATGATGGAATGACATCCCATCCAGAATCACCATGACCTTGTACTGGGTAAATGGTTAAGAAAGGCATCTCCAAATTAAGGATGGTTAAGGTTATGGATTGATAGTTAAAATGTTAGCTCTGCTACGTTATACTTTTATGACTAAAAGAATTTTTAAGCATTTGATTGAAGTTTCAGATGTTGTGAAATAAATGTTACATTATTAAAAGCTGTCTGATTACCTGTAAATGATGGATTTTTAATAGCTTTTTATACAATTTTTGTCTGCTTTCGTGACACATTAATTAAAGCTAAATCTTCACAACGATTGATTGTACAGGATCAACGTCTACCATGAAGTTGCCCAGCTCAATATAATATAAATACCAATTCTGCCACTTAGGAACCCTGTAAAAAAGGCCTCATTTAAAGTTTCCACAGTTGAAATGCCAGTCATCTATATAATAATTAAAGGGGAAAAAAATCTATATTGATTCTCAAACCAATAAAATATGACATTATAAGAAGTGACCCCAACCTCTCTCAAGAGCTCTCCAAAATGCAAATGGGAGAAGTTAATCTTAAATAAAATTATTTTTACTCCTTCTCCGTGCCATAAAAATATAAATGTATTATTCCATCCTCCTTCAGACCGCTTATCTTCGTCAGGGTTGCCTGTAGCCTATCCGCTGCGCCATCCATGGCCGTTCCTGACCATTTTGAACCCAAAGTGAGAGTCAAAATGGCTTCCCTTCACTACAACCAAAGCACGGCTGTCATAATGCTTCAGATTCAGCATGTAAACAGAGTACATTTATTTTATAACTTTTCAAAGATTGGCAGTATTTCAATGAAGTGTATTTAAAATATGTATTTAATTACTTTTGAGTATTTTGTAGTTTTTTTTGCTGAATGAAAAAAACAGATGTAATGTGTAACAAAACACTCTGAGAGATTGTAGTTTATGTATTTCAAATATTTTAAATATTTAAAGTATATCATCTTGTTTATTTATTTTCTACCAGTTTAAGAACTTTCATCAGCAGGCTTGCAGGCTTAAATATAGCCTATCATTGGCTATATGTGGGCAAATCATGGGATAGAAGATGTTTTGGTGCAAGTGTGTAGTGAAATATACTATCAGATGTTGTTCACTTAATGTAATTATATGATAGAGCATAATAATATATAATATAATAGAGCAATTACAGTGCTGTACTATAGAAGTTTTGAATTAACTAGAACTCATGGCCATAGGTGAAAATTAGCGGGAGAACATTTTAAACTGAATTTGAGAAAACACTTCTTTACACAGCGTGTAGTTACTGTAGAGTATGGAATAGTCTTCCTGCTAGTGTAGCACAAGCTAAAACCCTGGGTTCCTTCAAATCAGAGCTAGATAAGATTTTAACAACTCTGAGCTGTTAGTTAAGTTCTCCCCAAACGAGCTTGATGGGCAGAATGGCCTCCTCTCATGTGTAAATTTCTTATGCTCTAACTTTCTAGCTTGCTAGAGGTATTCTAGTTCATTTTAACAGGCCTGCTCAACCAGTGGCATGCCATATATGGAAGACTATTAGTGATAAATAATGCTAGCTACTTTTTGTTCCTAATGGCAAAACTATTTTCAATCGGCTATTGCAGAGGTTTTTATAGCCACAGCCGGTGTAAAAGGGAGGCCTACACATGTTAGTTGGGTACGTTACCATTTTGTATACCATTTTAATACCAGCATGTGTATTTTTGTATTATCAAATAAACTTACTTGCATTTTATAAACACATTTTCATACACCAGTATTTTGTATTTTATTTTGTTACATTTGATGAGCACGTATTTGTAATTCGTGATAAGACTTTTTGATGTATTTGTGCCTATCTCTGCTTATCATTGGCGATGCTTATGCAAATGACATGAACATTATACTATATAGAGCAAACAAATGTAGTGGAAATTTCTTACCATTATTTATAAGGTGAAAATATCTAAGAAGCAATTTCTAACTTTCCTCAAAAGCAGTGGCGGTACTTATACTCCCTAAAAAATTCCTTAGCATATCTGTGAAATTCGTCATAGATATTAGTTTACTGCTCAAATAAAGTCAAAATTAAATGCTGATAGCGTTTGTGTATCTTGGCGAAGAATAAACACTTAATAATTTTAGAAATGTCGTGAACTGCATTATTTGTAGTACATTGGAAATAAACTCACATTATTCGGGCACTGAGTGTAAAGTTATAACATGATCTTATTTTTGTACTCAGCTTTTTCACGTCAGACGTTCGGCGGGACATATAATTATTATTACTGTTATCTTGGTAAAATGACTAAAACTCAGGAGACAACATTTTAACTTTACGTCTTTACCTCTATATTGTTTTTCTACATCTTCGTTTTATTTACTGCGTTTCATTGTTAATTGATCGCTTGACTACCACCACATATTACCATGCAGCAACTGCGTACGCGCTCATGTTCCGTCCACCGCTGCCGTGGGCGTCAGCGTCACAACTCTGCGTGCAGGATGTCGTTTGTCTGGCTTATGTGTGTTTAGTCTGCTGCATTTACTTATTTGAAAACGGAACGTGGGCATTGAACGTACCTTTAATCAAATTTAACTGAGAAAGGCAAATGGAACTCGCCAAATAAATTAAAAATCGCTTCTTTATGGAGCTCCCTGGAGCTGTTGGCGACCTAGCCGATGGCTTCATTGCTAAAACAAAACTATGACATACTATGTATGATAATATATCGGGTGTATTTCTGGACCTTCCACGTTCATTGGTTACATAAAAAAATCATCTTTCCGTTATTATTGGTGTGTAGATTTTAGGCATGTGTAGATAAAATGACATGTTAACGCAATATAATCACAAAAGAATGTATATTGTTATACTGGTTCTCTTTTAGATGCACATTAGATTTAAAAAATTGTTAAATCTCCTGGCTGGTTTGGCTACTCTCATATGTATCATCTCACACTGCATTCTTGCCTTGGTCATGACCAGTTAAAGGTATTGTTTGCTATTCATCAATTATTTGGAGAATCAGGAAAAACATATTTAAAGGCGAGTGAGTGCTTTAGTCAAGGGAAATGGTTTTGGGGGGGAAAAAATCTAATTTGTTGAGAAAGAGAGGAGCTTAGTGGACATGCCATGAAAAATTTATATGCATCTTATTCGGCAACAGAGTAGAAAAAAATCTATCAGAAACTGGAAATATATGTGCACAAGCAATTACGGCAGATCAACTGAATGAACTCATTCCAGAATCCAAAATTTCACAGACTTTCGCCACTAGCCAAACCATACATAAATAGTTAGTTACAAGAAAATGGGAATCTGGTAATCTTCCTGAATAACTGTTTACTGACATCTCTAATTCAGGTTGCATTGAATGGGCATTGAATTGTATACTGCTAACTATAACGTGAATGTGAAGTAATCAAATGCTCTTCCAAGCTTCACACCAGCTGCCTTAGACAGTAACTGTCCGACACAAGCAACCCAGAACTGATATTTTAACCAACCATGAGCAGCTTCTTAATTTTTAGTTATTGTCTGTGAACAAAGTGTGCATGACACAACAGTCAAAATCCTTCAGCACTCATTTCCTTATTTATATATTTCTGTCATTTTCAATTGAGGATGACAGATGCAATATTATTTGTGTCACCTAGTTTGCCAAAGCAAACTGTCTAATCCCTCTTGGACAGGATGTGCTTAGAGGGCTAGTATGAGCCACACTGTCATATAAAACTTGAGCTCTTAATGTAGCACTTCAGATTAATACAGCCATAAGCCCCCTACAGAGATTTTAAGGAAGTGTGAAATATATGATTGTGGAAAAAAATCATATATACCTTTTACTATACTCTCTTTGCTACATTAAAATCAAAATGAAATATAGCAAATAGATACATTATTTGTACAGTATTAGTCATAGCTTTGTTAATAGGAACATAACCTATTATATATATATTATATTATATATATACACACACACACTGTGTTATATATTGCAACAGAAGTCCATAACGTCAGTAATCCTCCTTTTCATTCAGTAGACCAAGATACCATAACAATACCAGTCAAGCAACCAGAGCATATCTAAGAACATGGTCTGACAACTTGCATTGCTTTTAAACCACTTAGAGTACTTGTCTTGTACACTTTAGACCGCATTAACCTCTTGAAAGGTACAGGAAAGCTCTTTGGTCCTACCACTGTAATAGTCGCATAAGGATTACCAGAGCAGAAGGGCTGTGCCAGATGAGAGGGCTGCTCCCCCAAAGGAAACTCTAAACTTTATTGAAGGAAAGAGGAAGGAGATGGAAAGAAAGCTTTTGGGGCCATCAATCTTCCATATTCTCTCATCATTTGTGGCGAGTCACACCTTTCACAGCAAAGAGTCCAAAACATTTCATTACATGAATTGGCATTTCCTAATTAACAATAGTGTGAGTGTTTGTATATCCTAATTTCTCATACCCATAGACAGAAATGACCTCAAGCTGCTCTGAATTCACTGGGGCTGATACTAGCTGGTGTATTCTTAATTGTCCAGCACCCAGCAATTAATTTAGCAAAGAAGGGTTTTAATGTCCTTTAACCATCATTCGTTTCTGGTGCTAGAATTAGCCATAGTATTGGCTTACTAATTGTGGTGCTAGATCTTCAGTAGGCGCTTTATTGAGAGAGTAGGAGCACAAATTTATTTGCAGGTAGAAATTTTCACACATGCATAAAAATGTGACCACTGTAGGTTTTGTCTGCACACAGTGTGGTGTAGACATACAGACATGCTCAGCATGTATTCAAAAATTTATCTGGCTCTTTCTGATATTGTGATGAAGCCAATCACCAGTTTAAAGAAAAAGCAGAGAAGCAGTGGAGAAACACTTTCAGGGAAATATTATATTTTGGATAGTTGGATCAGTTGTTTCAAAATTGCATGGGACCTGTCTTGAGTAAATCAGAGTTATTCCGATAGTGGTCTCTCTGCATTTTGTCCTCCCTAACCCCCCTCCCCCAACTCACACCCCCACATCATGGCAAAATGAGGAATAACCACATTAGTTGATTCTGATATTGTGATGCTGATGTTGAATACATTATATAAAAATCATATATTTTAAGACAAGTCAACACATTTTTTCTGGATCCTCCAGCCCATCTGATTCAGTAGTCCATGATGGTTTGCTGATTTGCTGAAACACGTGACCGAACAATACCTTCATAGATGTTTCTCTTCTCACGCCTTTTGGAAAAATACATGACAGTAATATTTATTACTGTAGCTATGCTTTTTCAGAAGCAATATGAAATACAAGAAAGGAAGAAAGAAAGAAACTTTGTAGTGATCCTGAAGCAATGTCAGGTGAGGTTGCCCAGGTCAGTGCATATCTGGCTAGGATAACTGCGATAAACAGTAGTGTTTTGTTATTGAGTAGAAGGTCAGAGTTGCTCAGTCCCCTGAAGAGTAACGGTTCTGCTGAGGCAGAGATTTTGTGGCCAGGGATCAGTGACAGGATGGATGTTGTGTTCAGAAAGGCATTTCCAAATAGGACAGTTATAAATCCTGGAAACAGGCTGTTTCTGATGTGATCATTCTGCTGTAGTAGGTTTTGCTGTATAGGAGAGCAAGGATATAAAGTTGTCAGCTACCCAGTACTCTTAGTTCTGAGATGTTGAAAGGTAATTCTGCTGTATTGTATTCTTGATAAAGGTGCAAAATAACTGTATTAACTGTATTTCATGTCAGTTATATAAATGTGTTTTAGGCTGGCCGTGCTTAACGTGGTCTAATATAATTAAATTTTACACATATAGTAAATTTATAATTAAAATTGCACATGTACCGAATTTATAATTAAATTTATTAATGCTTAAATTTTACAAAAAGCAGCATACAAGTGAGACAAATAGCACAGTGCAACTACCAGAATCAAACTCCTTGTATGAGTGAGCAATCTTGGCCAATAAACTGGGTTCTGATTCTGATACATTCTGTGAAGGAGTCAAATAGGCATGAGTGCAGCTAGGCTGAGCTTTCAATGAATGCTCAGGTACGAGTGTGAGCAGTACTGGAGCAGGAGACACACAACAACTTCTAAAAAGTGAGACCCTAATAAGACTATTGAAGGAGAAGAGGTGCAACATTATAACGACAGGGAAAGTAAAGAGGCATCAGGCTAGTAGAGAAATTCATGGGACAGATGGGTCTTGAGGCGTTTCATGAAGATGCAGAGGGAGTCGGAGGAGCAGATGTGGTTCAGCAGCTCATTCCACCATCAGGGAACCACACAAGAGAATCTTCCCATGTGATGCAGGAAGCTCCAAGCAGTGTTTGCTGACTGTAGGGTCAAAATGGGACATGAGATCCTTTTGATGGAGCTGGGTGCCTGTTCATTTATGGACCTGTAAGCCGGCACCAAGGAATAGATGTGAGCGCCAACAGGGAGCCAGTGAAGAAATGCCACCAGATATCAAACAAAAGGTTATGGCAGTTGAGTATATATGGCACCATTGTGCTATGAGTGCATGCCCTTGTAGACCTCTGCAGGCTATTTTGGCTATTTCAGCAGAGGGACATCGAAATACATTCATTTCAAGTAAATAACAACACATGCCATTTTATCTATCTATCTATCTATCTATCTGTTGGGAATATCTGACTGAGCTGAATTGAGGAATTATGACACACAGGGACTTTGGGAAGAAGGATTTGGATTTCCTCTTTTATGGGTGAAGGGAGAAGTAGGTGGGTTTCAATTGTATTATGAAATAATAATGGACACCAAAAAAAAAAAAAAATTCTCTCAGGATAGCCTTCTTGGAGGACAATGGACATTAATATGGCACCTTAACATATTGAATATAAAATAAACATAAATGTGCTACACATGATAATGATTTTTTAAATACGTATATGCGAGGTAAGAAAATGGCGCATGGGAATGATGGGGAATCCTTCCCAAGAAGTGCCTGGTGAACATAGTCGCCTGTAGGTAGTCCATATTAATTTGTTCCACCTGTCCTTATTGTCAGTGTGTAATTTCTGGCAGACCTAAGTCTTTCCCTCAAGACGTGCCAAAACCCAGGAGCAAATACTGCCAGCAGGCATCATGCGGGGTTTGCTGTTAGAGAATCAGGATGCATGAGGCAAGAGGGATTGCAGCAAGGAGAAATATTTCATGTCCTCGTAGAGCTTGGAGCCGAGAGAGAGCCACACAGACGCTATAAGGCCGTCACCCAGTGGAGCTCCCAGACTACTAGCGGCTGTGCACTCCAGTCAGGTTCACGTACTCGATGACATTCCTGCGCAGCTGAAGCCGGAACAGCTCGTCTTCACTACAAGGTAGCTAAAGGGCAGGACTGTTGATGTTGTGATTCTCTGGGCCGCTCCTGCAGATATCACTGACAGCCCTATTGGTCCATCTCCCTAGCAACACAGTTAAAAAAAATAGTGCTCTAAAGAACATGAGGCAGCAGCAGCATACAGTATTTCACCGTGATGCTTCCAGTGATGTCACCCATTGTTCTGGGTCTTTTTTTTTCCCTCCCCATCCAATGCAGCAGAAGTGAGAGTTTTCATGAAGTGTGGCAAGTGGAAGGAGGAAGATAAATTGCAGGGAAACATGGTGACGGTATTTGGTTGAATTGTTATTAAAGCCCCTGTCATGGTGGATTCAGGTTCAGAGATTTCTGAGTGCTGTTGTCAGGTTGCTTAGAGGGCACCTGGGCCTGTTTGTGCAATAAAATTACTAACTTCAGCATGCATATTGTGACATTTATTAAATCATCCTGTAATTCATTGGGAATGTGAAGAATCATTGGGCTCAGGGCTATTAGACTGTGGAAAAACGGCAAACCTGATAGCAAAAGACATTTATCAAAATCTGGTTTAGGACCCAAACCTTCATAAAGAGGGTCAACACAGGATGTTCCTTTACAAACTGAACAAAAGACAAATTTCATCAGAGCAAGACCAGCAGAGTATTTTTAAAAATTCTAGATTACATCTAAATGACCAGTATGGGGTGACAGCAAATACACAACAAAGTGTCATCTTGTATAAGTGTGTATAAGTGTGTATAAGTGTGTATAAGTGTGTATAAGTGTGATCTTTCTTCCAGTAAGAATTAAATGGAATATTTCACAGTATATTTAAACAGGTTAGTTAATAAACATGTTTCTATCCTCATGATGACTCCAATCACCTATTATGTCTATATGCTATGTGGTACATTTTTAATGCTGCTGTAAGATTCTAGTTTTTTGCTTTTTTTTAGGATTTCACAAATAAATAAAAATAAAATCGTAGACTAGATGGGTAAAGGCTTGCATGAAAGGATTCTCTTTGATTCTGTGAAGTGCAAAGATAGAATTTATTTAAGCTGAAATTTTCAAACATGCTATAAATAAATGCGTATCTTAAAAAAAAAATATATATATATATATTCAGTTTGAAAATATCTACCATCCTGTAAAGGAGAATAAATGTAAATTTAAAATATGATGTTAAAAATTTCATTAAAAAATTGCACACGGTTTCTTCCATGCAATAAAACCAGACATTTATTTATATTTCTGACTTTTGCAAACTGTCTTTTTAAATTATTCACATAAGCACAAGAAGCATAATTCCTAACAAGTTAACTGCACTGAACTGCATTTCAGACTGAGGGAGGCGCATCATAGCATCAGTAATGATTTTCTCACCAAAACATTCTGGATTTCTAACCTAAAAGGCAACAAACTAAACAACTGAAGCATTTCCTGTTTGCTGGTGTGATGATTTTCTGTCCCCTTCACTCCCTTATTTCTAGCATTAGACACAGACCGTATGTCGCTTTTTTTTGTAATCATTCCTCCTGCGATAAACTTAATGTGTTTGTTTTTCTTAGAGTTAGTCAAATGTAAGCTTGAAATACCTTTTAAAATTCTCTTAAACCCCATTTTAACATCTAATTTTTGCATTTCATTCCTGCAAAGATTTAAAATAAAACCTTTATCCCTAAAGTTACGTTAAATAGTCATTGGAGCAAGCAGAAAGTTTGACTCTTTGTGATTATTTCTGTTTCATTGTTTGGTGCTTTGAATGTCTGGTACTGTAAATATAAATATTGCAGCTGATTCAGCTCTTAAACTGCTTAATTACAATTAATTTCAGATTGCCTGCTACTACATGAGCATAGTGAACAAATTCACAAATGTTTGCATCTATTTGGACATAACTGATGGTTTAGCACCCCTTTGTGCTATAACGCATCTATTTCCTTACCATTAGTCTCAAGCTCCCGCCTCGTGCCCATAGTTTCCGGGATAGGCTCCGGACTCCCCGCGACCCACTGGGATAAGCGGTTTGGACAATGGATGGATGGATAGTCTCAAGCTCTGATTCTTATTTCTGTAGAGACATTGCCATCTAGTGCTGAAACAATGCAAATTCACCATCTAAAATACAAAAGTCTTACTGTTTATCTTATAAATAAGTCATGCAGATAGCTTATTTTAGCATTACAAGGTCTCCATTGCAAATTGCAGAAGATTTGGACTCCAGAGTCTAGTTTTTAGTTAAAAATATGTCTTTAAAAAGGCACCAGCATGTTTTTATAGTGTATCCATGTTAGCTAGGATACGTATACAGTACTTTAAGAAGCTGATAATGAAGACCAGAATTAGCAAGTAGTCTGCTAGTAAGGTCTTCAGATCACTGGGACTTGATATTTTGATCAGCTTTCCCAACAAGAGAGCCTATAGGTTTTGAAGATTAAGTGCTAATATCGAATTTTAAATAAAATAGAATAAAATAAAATAGCCTGTAAGGAAGATTTTACTACTTTTCAGATTGAAGGGCTTCGAGCAAAAGAAAAAATGACAAAAAATTTTAAAATAACCATATCATTTAAATAGCCTTGCTATTAAAATAAATCTTGCTTCTCCAAAAGCATCCTATGCCAGAGCCTATGCTGAGGCATTAGGAGGGCTTGGAGCCTATACCAGGGGTATGAGGAGGGCTTGGGGCCTATGCTGGGGCATTAGGAGGGCTTGGGGCCTATGCCAGGGGTATGAGGAGGGCTTGGGGCCTATGCTGGGGCATTAGGAGGGCTTGGGGCCTATGCCAGGGGTATGAGGAGGGCTTGGGGCCTATGCCAGGGGTATGAGGAGGGCTTGGGGCCTATGCCAGGGGTATGAGGAGGTCTTGGAGCCTATGCCAGGGGTATGAGAAGGGTTTGGAGCCTATACCAGGGTCATGAACAGGGCTTGGAGCCTATGCCAGGGACATTAGGAGGGCTTGGATCTTATGCCAGGAGCATGAAGAGGGCTTGAAGCCTATACCAGGGGTATGCGGAGGCCTTGGAGCCTATACCAGGGTCATTAAGAGGGCTTGGAGCCTATGCTAAGGGCATGAGGAGGGCTTGGAGTCTATACTAGGGTCATGAAGAGGGCTTGGAGCCTATGCCGGGGGCATGAGGAGGGCTTGGAGCCTATGCCAGGGTCATGAAGAGGGCTTGGAGCCTATGCCAGGGGCATGAGGAGGGCTTGGAGTCTATGCCAGGGGCATGAGGAGGGATTGGAGCCTATGCCAGGGTCATGAACAGGCCTTGGAGCCTATGCCAGGGATATTAGGAGGGCTTGGATCTTATGCCAGGAGCATGAAGAGGGATTGGAGCCTATGCCATGGGCGTTAGGAGGGCTTGGAGCCTATACCAGGGGTATGCAGAGGGCTTGGGGCCTATACCAGGGTCATGAAGAGGGCTTGGAGCCTATGCCAAGGGCATGAGGAGGGCTTGGAGTCTATACTAGGGTCATGAAGTTGGCTTGGAGCCTATGCCTGGGGCAGGAGGAGGGCTTGGAGCCTATACCAGGGTCATGAAGAGGGCTTGGAGTCTATGCCAGGGTCATTAGGAGGGATTGGAGCCTATGCTAGGCGCATTAGGAGGGCTTGGAGCCTATGCCAGGGTCATGAGGAGGGCTTGGAGCCTATACCAGGGTCATGAACAGGGCTTGGAGCCTATGCCAGGGACATTAGATGGGCTTGGATCTTATGCCAGGAGCATGACGAAGGATTGGAGCCTATGCCAGGGTCAGGAGGAGGGCTTGGAGCCTATACCAGGGGTATGCGGAGGGCTTGGAGCCTATGCCAGGGACATTAGGAGGGCTTGGATCTTATGCCAGGAGCATGAAGAAGGATTGGAGCCTATGCCAGGGGCGTTAGGAGGGCTTGGAGCCTATACCAGGGGTATGCGGAGGGCTTGGAGCCTATACCAGGGTCATGAGGAGGGCTTGGAGCCTATGCCGGGGGCATGAGGAGGGCTTGGAGCCTATGCCAGGGGCATTAGGAGGGCTTGGAGGCTATGCCAGGGGTATGAGGAGGGCTTGGAGCCTATACCAGGGTCGTGAAGAGGGTTTGGAGGGTATGCCAGGGGCATGAGGAGGGCTTGGAGTCTATGTCAGGGGCATGAGGAGGGCTTGGAGCCTATACCGGGGGCATGAGGAGGGCTAAGAGTCTGTGTCAGGGGCATGAGGAGGGCTTGGAGTCTATGTCAGGGGCATGAGGAGGGCTTGGAGCCTATATCGGGGGCATGAGGAGGGCTAAGAGTCTGTGTCAGGGGCATGAGGAGGGCTTTAAGCCTATCCCGTGCCTCACAGGATTACAGACTGTTGCGAGGCACACACATGCACACACTTATAAACACTAATCGACATTATAAGCAATTTTTATTCGAGTTTTATGCCAAAACTTCTTATCTTTGGACTGTGACAATAGACCAGAATACACAAAAGAAGCATACTGTTGGAAATGTGTTTTTAAAGAGTTTCTTGTGAATATAAATGTTATGCTTACCTAAAATACTGCTAATAATATAACATATTTTCACAAGTATTCTCCTGGCTTTTCATTTCTTCTTAATGTTTCTCAGCCAATGCTCTCTTCACTGTCATTTTAAGCACATTGGCCGGAGCCCTTTTCTTCTCCCACACAGCTTCAGTTCCTGTGCCTGCGATAATTGTAGTTTGTTGATGACCATGTGAAGAGTGTTTGAACTTCTATATTCTAAACACAAAACACTTTTGTGACGGATTGTATCTTTTCTGTGCCTTTGTTTGGGCATTAAACAGGATTATTGTCAGATACATGACATTGGTCACCAGGGTTACTCAGTAGGTGTTGCACAAATGGTCCAGTTTCTAACATTTAATATAAATTGTTGTTGAGTTCATCTGTGGTCATCTGCCAACAGTTTGTGTAATCAGTCAGTACCTCTGTCCTGATACAAGAGAAATCTATTAAGTTGAAGTATTTCCCCAATGTAGGAAATTAAGATACTGATGCAGTAATTTTGAGTGGGTACGGTGATATTTAAACAATATAAACCACGTCAACATACACTTTAGAATTGGTCCTGGGATTCAATTTAAAAAGTAAACTAATGTGGATTAAAGCAAATGAATTAATTTAATTTCGGTTTAAAAAATCTTGTAAGATCTTTAACTCTGGCTTTAACCCAGTTTAAAAGCTGTGGTGCTTGTCACACCACTGGCTTCCCTGTGGGTTAGGGATAGGGCGTAACAATAGGAAAAGGGGAATGTGGAAAAGTAGGTCTGTAACAACACCTCCACCAATGGTTTACTTACAGGAGGAACGATATTATTACACTACATACTATTATATACAAGCACATAACAGAAATGTACATATAGAACAAAACCAATATTATAACTAAGGACTCTCACTACCTTTCACATTAGAAAACAAAATGATGGCAAAGCCAAATCAAAAATCTTTCAGATACTCCCAATGTCCCAACCCAAACAAAAAAACACAAGACATTAAAATAAACCAAACTTTAAAACTGAAAAAAAACAAAAGTCACAATACAAAAGAAATAGGTTAAAATGGAAATTAACTCGATCCAAAGAACTCTTTACTGTACATATGAATACAACCAACCCCATCCCATAGTACTTCCACCAGAAACTTCTCAGGTTTTATCTTGTCTTGCTTTCTCTTCTCGTGCTCCTCTTCCTGTCTTCCTGTTTAAATAGGGTTGAGCTATTTAAACACAAAAGGTAAATCTCAATATGTGTACTTGTGTTCTTGCGTACCTGTGGTACATCATCTTCCTTGCCGAAGACCGGTTCCAATACTAAAAACTCAAGTACACGAGGATAGTAATAATCCCCGGATGTTGGTCTTGCTCCGCCCCAAATATCAAGGATATATCAGTTGCATCCGTGCAGAATGAGACCAATCCCATGATTCATTGCACCCCAACTTCCTTCTTGGAAGGCAAGTTAGCAAGACCGGTCTTGCCAAGACCACATGTATGGTGTTTGTGTTCTTGGCATTGAGATTCACCCAAAATCTTTACACCTGCCAGGTAACAGGCAGGAAATAGGCCACCCTTCTTTAAGTTTGATAGATGCACAATCTGAGTGACAGGAGATTCAACCAATGACCCAAGGGGACAGTGACACCTGGGAGGTATTCCACAAAGCAGGATTTCCCAGTTAGCTGGATAACTTAAGCCAAACGTTTAAACTGTCCAATAGGAAGAGATATAAGTGACATTCCTACTTTGTGGAATACCCCCCTGGAATGTATCTTGTATGTAATACATTTTAAATAATATGCGTCTTCTTTATTTATATGTATGGAGAACCCTTAGGGAATTTTAGGAAAATAAACCACTAAGTTACAGCCTGAAAATAAAAAGCAAATTATGTATGTATGTATTTGTTTGTTTAATTCAGTGGCTCACCCTAAACGTTATACATATCTACTGAAATTTAGTTGCAATAGTAAACAAGCGTATTTATGACTAGCTAACTCTTTTGCAACAATGAAATTTTGTGGATGTTAAAAAAATGATATTTGCCATATCCAATCTATAATGGATCATGGTTATTGGAGGACTTGACTTGGGTGTCCTCAGTGGTAGGTACGGGAATGACTATGTGTATTGGAAAAAGCATTTTTTCCGAATTTTTTCCGATTTCTGAATGTATTATATGTACTTCATTTCTATATTACAAACAGTTACTACTGTTTTTGAATTAATGTAAAAAATGTTGGACGAACCCAGGAAGTCTGAACAAAAATACATAAGAACGTAATTCAAGATTTAATCAAACCTTACATCAAGATCAACACATTTACTACCCAATTTTAATTTATCGGTCATTACTGGCAAGAACTTTTTTCTTAATTATCAGTTTTTATGACATACTTCTGCAACTTATTTTACATAAGAGAAAGACTTCATTAGCCCTTTGATTAAGAAGTGAAACGAAGACAATAAAGTAAAACAATCCTGGCTGATCCTGTTTTTAAGAACGTTTAGTCTGATTTTAACATTGGCCACTAGATGTCATCCATCTACTACTGAATAATAAAGTTCAAGTGAAATACACAAAAAGATACTTGCTATATATACTACACACACACACAAATATGATTCTTTTCAGTGATCAGTGGTACTTGAATATTTTGAGCAGCGACTGTCAACTGTGAGTACAACCCATCATCAAAAATGTCTGATATGTATAAATTACAGATATAGAATGTCTAGTGTTTAAATGAACTTACATTAATCTTTGAGCTTCTGCTCTGTGTTTAAAAAGTCACCATTCCTTATTAAACAAATTCTAGCCCTAGACCTGAAATCTCTGGCGAATGTTTTCAAAATATGGAGTCATGGTGATGCAGTGGGTGGCACTATTGCAGCATTCTTATGGGTTTAAATCTCCCCCCATCTCTGTGTGTGGGGTTTTCAAGTTTTGCCCATTACCTCTAACTGTTGAAAGATATGCAGTTAGGTGAACTGCCCATTATGCGCGAGTGCCTAACGATGCACTGGAATTCCAGTAAGGATGCTCCTGCTTCTTTATACCCTCCTGCTGCCTGGGGTTGGGTCGAGGCCCCCTTTTGCTCCATGACCCTGTACTAGGTACACAGTCTGAAAAAAGATGGACAGAAATCTCTTTTGACTTCTGCATATTTATGTGTAGTCGGGCTGAAAGAATCAATCTCATTGCATTCATCTGCCTGAAAGGGTACAACTCACTGAATACACACCAGCTGATGAATTTGCCTTGTTCCTACAATAGCAAACAGTCTGCATTATATAATTCGACTTGCCGAAACCTCCTGAGATGTACATTTTGCTGACACAAGAAAATGTAGGGATATAGTTCGAGTAGCATAGCAAGAAGGTAAAATTGTCTGTTTCCATCCGAAGCTCATGCCTTCAGGGTTTCGTGTTTGTTTCCATCCCCTGCTGTTTGATTATGAGTTTCTGTGTGTGTGGAGTTAAATGGTTCCCCTCATATTAGCAGCCAGGTTTCCTTCCACAGTACAAAGGTGGGTGGTTTACGTGAATTGTTGACATTGAATTCTTAGTAAGTGAATTTGTGGGTCTTGTTATGGACTCGCATACCAGAGTGTACCCTGCCTCATGTTCTGTGGTTCCTGCGATAGGATGAATGGTCTTGGCTCAAGAAAGCAACTGATAATTTTCCAAACAGCCATCTCACATTTTGTACAACAGACTTATCCAATACTTATGGTGACATTTTGATCATCACAGTTGGTATGAGTAATTGTGATATTTTAAATGGGTCAATGGGACATGACAATGTCATCTTTTTCAAATAAAATAGCAATTTCCACATGCATGTTCAACTTGCTATATTTGTTGCATTTTCTTGCATATTTTTTGCAATTATGTAGTATGTTACAGTTCTTTAAATACCTGCAACTTCTAGATACTGTAGATTCATTCCTTAAAAATCGATTATCATGTTTATTATGGTGGTACTGATTTTTTCCCAACAAATACAAAATATATGGCGACCTCTGTGTGTGAGTGTGAGTGCGTGTGGCCTGCGGTGACCTGGTATCCCATTCAGGGTTTCCCTGCCTTTTTCACTGGGATAATTTCCAGACTTCCAGTGACCTTGTGCTGGGTAAGCAGTGGGAAGACAGATGGATGTTAGCAGTCCATGCTTCATGTTATTCATTTGAGAAATGATCTGTGTAGGACTATTTTCATGTTTTAGTATCTTTAGATATGTAAATATATTGATATATTATAATGCAAAACAATACCGATGCATCCAAAAATATAACGTGTTCTGAGGTGTTCCTATAATTTAAAGTCAGGTGGGAACTCCAAAGTTTTGGTCTCTCATAGATTTTTCTCATTTTCCAGGAGGCTGTACAGTAGGTTTCCTCCATCTCGTCTGTAAAGCAGTAAATTGGGTATTTTTTGGTGCAAAAGTTCATGATAATTTTGCACTCTCCTCAGAGGATTCGCTGTTCAGCATCATGATATGCCAATCTGTGCTGGTTTTACTTTTTTCTGGAATTGCCAGGACACTGTCAGTTTGTACAGTTTGGAGGTTCCATGTGCCAGTCTGTCAGTCTGGGTGCAGACAGGTCTGCCAACTTGCCTATTATGTAAAGCTATGTAACCTCTCCCAACTCCACGGGTTCCCTTTGACAGCTTTAAATTTGACAGCCAGAGTTTCCCAAAGTGATTATTTATTTTCTGGGACCGTTTCTTTAAAAAAAAAAAACACTGTCTTCCATAGTCCACTATTTTGGCAGGATACACAGTAATTGTAATACATGTAAACCATGTGATTAAAGTTAGAGATATTATTCCAGGTAAAGACAATGAATATCCATAAACACACATGAAACTATCTTTGTGTTTTGTAAAGGAACCAATTGCAAAAGTGTCAACTTTTAGTAGAGTCTGTCCGTATAAGAAGTTAAAAACTTAATTAAATTCAATTAAAACGTTTTCATATAAGTTCCATATAAGTTTTCTGAAAAATAATCTTTTATATAGCTGCATAAATATTTAGTCCATGTTTGTTTGCATTCCTTTTTTGACTGTTTTAAAGGTCCAGTTAGAAATGGTTGTCCTGTTAGTGATGGTTGCCATGATGTTGAGCTGATCAGTTTGATCATTGTAAATTACAGAATACAGTAGAACCTTGGAACTCGAACGCCTCACCACTTGAGCACGTTCAACGCTACCAATTCGGACCTTGAACAGGTAAGTCGAGAAAAATCTAACTGCAATTCGACCAAAAACTCAGAACACAAAACAAAACAGACCTGCTAAAACTTGTACAGATCCAGACGCGTCTCTGATGGACTGAAACAAAGGCAGATGGACCTACTGGGATGCTGATGCCTATGAATCGCTCTCAGTCTCGCGGTCCCTCTCGACCAAGTTTGACATGCGAAAGCTGTGTTCCAGTGTTCGGTATGAATTTTTTTGTGCTTTATCTACAGTACATTTAGTGATACAGTAATCAAGGTCCCTAAGAAAGTGAGCTGTGATAACAGCAAGTCAAAGAGGAAAGTGGTGAGATGAACTGTAGAACTTAAAAAGGAGATTATAGTAAGACTTGTAGGTGGTGCACGTGTGTCTGCTCTCACTTTAGAGTATGGGATTGTAATTTATTTCATGTTTATTGCTTTTGTATGTGTGCTTTTTTTATGTGTGTGATAGTTTTATATTGATTGCTAATCATTTTAATCATTAGTAGATAAATTTAAATAGGCGATCATTTTGGGGTCTGGAACGGATTAAATTCATTTACATTATTTCTTATGGGGAAATTCGACTTGGACCTCGACCAAATCGCAACTCGGCCAGCCTTCTGAGATGGATTAAGTTAATGTTCCATGGTACCACTGTAGATGCTACATGCTTGTTTTCAGTGTTCATCTCCTTTCAACACAATAGCCATATTTCAATGAATATATGCGCTGCCATATTTACCAGTTATATCATGCCGTCTATACGCCTCTGCTCATTGTTGATTCATTTCACTGGCAGTGATTTCTTTAAATTTTTTGGAGCTTTGATGCTGCAGCCTGATAGTATACAGAACACTGCGCCAACATAAATATCATCAAATGCCTAATGTGTGCATTACTTCTATATGGTAAGAAAGACTACAAAAGAATGGTATTAACTGCATCAACTTATGCTGCAGTGAAATTGGGGGGTGCTTCTGTCTCAGTGTTTTTTTCTGCATTTTCCATCTAAAGCTGAAGAATTTTATTCTCGTTAAGACTGTAACAGGGCCTGGTAAAACTTGCTGAAGGACCCATGTAATCGCAGCACAGCAGAGATCTATAATCCTGTAAGAGGTATCAAGGGAAATCTCCCTGGTATTAGTAATTTTATCTCAAAGAGATCCAATTTTCTCTGAAATTAGAGGTTGTAAACTAGATTGAAGGACTGCATGCCTTGTTGCAGTAAAACAATTACAATACATACATATAGGAATACCAGTGCTACTCTCAAACACAGGGTCTGATAAATAGAGCTGTACAAGACATTACCAGTCCAATACCAGTCATGTAGTGGGAAGGGTATTGGGTACTGTCATGTCTGTAAATCCATCCATTTTCTAATTATCCAGTACAGGACCATGGTAAACCAAGCCGCCATACAAGGAAGCACAGGTCACGAGGTAGGGGCCATCCCAGACAGTCCTTCTCAGGGCACACAATCATAATCGCATTCTAGGAGCAGTTTAGAGACACCAGTCCACCTAGACTACATACACTATATAGACAAAAGTATTGGGACACACCCCAACATCATTGATCTTAATCGGGTGTTTCGGGTGTGACCCACAGGTATACAGTCAGGTTTAAAAATATTTGTGGAACAATGGGTCTTTCTGAGGAGCTCAGTGAATTCAAGTGTGGTACTGGCATGGGATGCCACCCTTGCAGTGAGTCAGTTCATGAAATTCCTTTCCTGCTAGATATTCCACAGTGAAGTGTAAGTGGCATGATTGCAAAATGTAAGCATTTAGAAACAACAGGAACTCAGCCACAAAGTGGCAGACCATGTAAATTAACAGAGCAGGGTTGCCAAGTGTTGAGGTGCATAATGCATATAAGTTACCAGTGCTCTGTTGACTCAATAACTGCAGAGTTCCAAACTTCTTATGGCATTAACCCCATCACCAAAACTGTGTGCCAGGGGCTTCATGAAATGGGCTCACTGTATATGGTCGAGCAGCTGCATGCAAGCCTGATAGATGAGTTTAGCGGATGCCAGAAGAATGTTACCTGCCTGACTGCATTGTGCCAACTGTAAAATTTGGTGGAGGAGGGATAATGGTATGGCGTTGTTCTTTAGGGGTTGGGCCAAGCGCCTTAGTTCCAGTGAAGGGAACTCTTAATGCTTAGCATACCGAGGCATTTTGGACAATGCTATGCTTCCAGCTTGGTGGGGACAGTTTTGGGAAGGCCTTTTTCTGTTCCAGCATGACTGTGCCCCAATGCGCAAAGCAAGGTCAATAAAGACATGGTTGGGTTGGTTTGGTGTGAAAGGGCTTGACTGGCTCCACACAGAGCCCTGATCTCAACCACATTAAACACCTTTGGGATGAATGGAGATTGTCAGCCAGGCCTTCAAGTCCAACATCAGTGCCTGACCTCACAAATGCTCGTCTGGATGAATGGGCAAAAATTCCCACAGACCCACTCCAAAATTTTGTGGAAAGTCTTCCCAGAAGAGTGCAGGGGGAACCAACTCCATAGTGATTAGAGTTGTAGGATATATAACATCTCGATTAAATGGCGCATGTGCAATAAGTACCAAGGCCCCAGATGACGGCCATAAACATTTGTCCAGATGCCAACGTTACTGTACTCTACAGATGTTTAGTTATCCCTACAATTTGGTAAGCCGATTAGTAGTGCGCCTGTATGGCTGCTGGCCAAATAGGATTCTGTAATCCTGAACTCCTTCGGGGCTGCACTGCTTTTCACCAAAGGGGAAACCGTCAACTCAGCTCCGACAAAGTTGGGCAAAGGCCATCAGACCACTGCATTAGCGATCTCACCTCAACCCCCACTGAACAAGATAGAGCCTACAGGCAGACCCTCTCGGATGGGGTGTCCCCTCCATTCCTGCTCCCCTGTCCCTGACTCAGGTCCCAAATGGTCACACAGAATGCCAAAATGGGAAAAACATTGTCTGATGATAATGTAATCAATGGACATACCCATAGCTGGGTCCCATTTGAATGGTCTTGGTCTTAAACTAATATATCATAATATTATAAAGATCTAGAAGATTAAATTAGAGAAATCTTGCCTTGTTGGAAGGTTCTGCCCCTCACTGAACAAAAGGCCATGATGACCCCACCATTAACATTCCAATTGACCATTGGCTTGAGAACTTATATGTAAAGTGAATTATTAGTATACCCTGAAGGGGATCACAAACCAATCACACCTGAAAACAAATATCTCTAAGTAAAACAATAACCATAACATCTTGTCAGTGATTGGTGTATCACCATCTTCAAAGAGAACCCATATCTTGGTTTGGCATTTAAAGAAGGGTCCACGAGACAGTCAGGTGGACATTCTGTAGCCAGAACCTCCACAGGGTAAGTGTGATCAGCATACTCGTCATGTGTAGTCTTAACTGAGGAGACACACTGTAATCAGAACTCCCACATAGTGCTGCACAATTAGCATCTGTAGTCAAATCTGTCTCACAACTATAGTGTGCACTTTCTACTGTGGTATGTATCACTTGTCTCTGTTGTCTTGTATGCATATAATGTAGTTATGTTGGTCCCTGTGTCGTGGTTTTGACTGATGATGGATGTATGTTGTTTTACCCAGTGAATAAACTATGCTTTGATTACTTGTCTTTTTCTTTGTGTGACCTTACTAACTCTGCGTATTTCCTGGTCAGCAGTGAACCGCAGCATTTTTGGACTTGGTTATACTGGGAGAGTGGCTGCATTATACTAGACAGGCTATCTGGCCTCTGAGTTGAGTCTGTCAGACATAAGGTGCTTTCACACTGAAGTTCTGGAACCTGGTCCTGGTATATATGTCCCTGGGCTGTCTTGGCTTGGAACTTTAATAGCCCGCTTTCATCTGTCGCTTCCACACCACACAACAGGAACTGGGACCTTTATGCTAAGTAAGCATGGGAGACGAAAAAAGTGCGTAGGTTAAACTTCACACATAATTCCATATGAAACTACACCGGAATGCTGAAACAATGGAGGATAAATAAGTCATTTTGTTAATTTTTTGTTAGTTACTGGAGTATCGATCACGATTAAAAAGGGGACATAGGCTTTTATTTATATTTTACTTACAGGACCGCTACATAAACATGATTTTTAATAAATCTGACCAGCAGACCAATCTTTCATTTTTCACAGAAAAAAAAACGATGTAATGTTATCTCACTAATAAGCGCTGGCAAGTTTCACCACCAGCACTCGTTAATATTTGACAAAAGTATATTGGTTAGCAATTGAATTTTCCAGTGCAGAAATATGAAGACACAAGCAAAAAAATGTATTGAGTGATGTATTAAATGTAATTGGAATACAAAAATAATTCCATTTGCTCAATTTTTGCTCTGCTACATCTCCTTTTCTGCACTTCTGCATAACTTCCATGTTAACGCTAATGTTTGTGGTCAACCAATCAGCAAGCTACCACTGCAAAGTGCCTTCCCAGTAGTTTGTGTTTGAAGGAAACGTACCAAATCTTATTTTAGTACAGTATGTACTAAAAAGGGTTCTGGAACTGCCTCTGAGCAACTACAGTCGGGCTGAATTCCTGTGGTGTGAACACAACAAAATCCCTGGTTCCGGAAAAAGGTTCTGGTGTCAGAAAAAAGTTCCAGCGGTGTGAAAGTGCCTATACTTCCATTGAAATGCTCCCTAAACGTCTTTTACCCGGTTTATCCACAGTATCTCCTCTTTCAAAAGATGTTGTGACTGCTGAGCTGTCCCTTTCTTCACTGCCACTTCAGTGCTTATCGCTTCCATGATATACAGTACCAGTACAGCAGTATGTGGCACGCTATGCAAAACAAATGTAATAAATATAAGGATATACTGAATTTATAGAGATTACTAACTTTTGGGGTGTCACAATACGCATCTCATTAATATTTTAGGCTTACCAAATTGTGGGCATAAGTAAACATCCGTACAGTACCAAAAAGCTGGAGTCTAGGCAAATGCTTTGACTGTCATCTATAGCCCTGGTGATTATTGTGCATGTGCAATATAATGACAATGTGATATCGTGTAGCCCTAATCAATACGGAGTTGGTTCCCCCTTTGCAGGTTTAACAGCTGCACTTTTCTGGGACGATTTTGGAGTGGGTGATGTGATATCTTGCAGCCCTAGTATTGATGCCTATGGATTTAGAATGGGGTGTCATAAAAGTTCCTGTAGGTGTAATGGGCAGGGGTCCCAATACTTTTATCCATATAGTGTATCTCTAAATGGAAAGCAGAGAACTCCACATAGAGAGAGCAGGGAATGGATCACACAGACCTTGAGATCTGAGGCCACAGTGCTAGGTGCACAGCCTCTCCATGCCAGGAGACCTAATCAAGCATGTCATGTTGTATACATAACTGAAATATTAAGCTACAAATTGTTTTAACATGTACAGGATTTACAATATTATGTACTTGAACTACAATTCAAAGATGATGCTTTAAAGCTTGAATCTAACTATTCACATATAACCCATGTTGCAGCAGAGAGAACTACACATGAAAAATTTCAAGAGGAAACTCTGGGCTGTCATTCGTGCTTTTGCTGCTCTGCCTTCCTAGTGACAGACAAAGGAAAAATACTGCCACAGCTGCAGGAAAAAAAAAGCAAACGCCTTCCAGGCTGTTTAGGCATCACAGATATTTCGCAGTGAAGCAAAATGAAGCAGATGGCACACAGGACACGAAGCTGGGCTTGATCCAACAGGTTACCTGCAAATACAGGCCACCTTTGGGCAAAGGGACAGCTGTCATTTTAGAAATCTGAATATAACATTATACCATAGATTACTGCAATTTAATGTTTCTATCCATATTGCAATGGCTTATCCTGGTCATGGTTCCAGGGAAGTCTGGAGCCTAACCCATGCAACACTGGGCACAAGACAGGGGTACTTTGTTGCACAGGGTGCCAGGAGGGCACACAGAGTGATACACAAGGAACCGAGTATGACACAAGGAGAACATGGAAGGTCCAAACATACAAAGCAGAGGGAGGATTGAACCCCCTGGAGGTGTGAGGCAAATCTCTTAAAGAATACACAAATTACTACTGATGACACAATACTAACCCCTGAAAATCCTGAATATTTTCCATATCTTCATTTCTGCATTTAAAAATCCATGCATCATGCCTTTATTAGAGTACCTTAGAAACAGGTGCAGATCCTTAACACTCAACCAATATATAAACACACTTTGTATTCATATAGCAAAGTCCTCGCAGAAAATCTAAGAATGTAGACCATTGTTTTGCATTAGCTCTGTGCTCTATCAATCATGTTCACCAGGGACTCTTTGGGCTGTTTTGCAACAGTTAAATCAATGGTTATTCAATAGGTGGTCATTAAACAGTCTCTGTAGTGTGTATTAGGTGCTGATTTGTTAGAAGGGCCAACTAAACAGTTTTGAATATAAGATTAATTGTTGTCGGAGGAGTGTAATGAACATCAAGGATTCAGATGCCAATATGGGACTGTGGCCAAGACCCTACAATATATTAATTCATGTTCTATCAGGCCCGGTGACTGCCCCTGGGCAGTATGAAGGCTCATTTATTAAAACTTCATTAATACTGTCAATAGCACACATTCCATAAGCACTCCCCATGCTGACCACAGATTTTTCTTGTTTTTCCAGTGGAAGAGGGGTCAACTTGTCAGTAGCTTAGATCACTAATTAAACGACAAAGGGCATACTCTGCGTATCATCTGCTTAAACATTTTGACATAACCATTTATATTAATCTTATACTAATCTTGATAAATTTTAGGCAACTGGTTCACAAGCTTCTTATGCACTATATTACGTGGAGTTCGATGAGATCAGATTCAAAAGCTTTCAAAATGACAATATTTAATCTTTCATCTTGTATGTTTTTCTAAAGCAATGGAATATTTTTGGTCTAGGCAAGCAAACAAAATTTCAGTAGATAATATCTTTTAAAATAAGACTACAAATGTTTGTAGATCATGTAGAGTGAAGCCTGCAGACCTGTTTTGTGCAAAGACTCATACTTTATCTTTCATATCTGGACCATACCTGGCTTTCAGGACAAGATTGTGGAAATCACTGAGTAGGGCTTTGCAAGATTAGGATAGAGGATGAGAATGTAGTTAAAAATACTCTGGACGTCTAATCTTAAACTGACTCATGCATATAACATCCATCTTCATTAAAAATACCCTTAGCAGTAAATTATTCAATACACTTTCTAAATACATAATTTTGGTGTAATAATTATGTTGGAAAGCTATCTGGCATAATTATAGCATTTTAGGATAGTCTGAAGCTCACTCTATCAATTTTAACGATTAACCTGAATTGGAAATCTTTACTAATTGTGCATACATTTAAAGATTTCAGTTGTCACATAATCTTCCTCTTCTTGCTATGCACAAAATGCTCAGCATCTTATTAAGTCACACTTGTCATTTTCCCTCAGTGCTTTACTGTTTACTGATAGATTATCTGAGATGCCATTTGCTGAATGCGAAGCTCTTTTAAGTCCAAACAATAAGAACAAATTTCAAATTTCTGGCTGGGGTAATTACTAAAATATATCCAGGCATCTGTCCTTCGATAATCCTTTTGTCAGAATAATGATATTGAGCTTCACTTGTGATGAATTAAATCTTTATATTGTGCATTGAATTATTCTATGAATTCTCTACATGCTAAACACATAAGCATATTCTTAAAAAAAACCCTACTGGAGTCTTATAAGCACAACTACATTATGTTGTATGAAAGCATACATCATATTCAAAACACTTATTGGAAGTATATATTTGGTTCAAAGCATGTATTGCTGTCCAGGATCTTAGTGAAGATCATTTTTCATGCAGCAATGATACATTATTTACTAATTGGTTTGCTGCCGTTTTGCGGTTTCTAAAGGCTGAATAAATTTTAGGCTGTATTAAATTTTCTAAATTCAACACATTTGGTCATTCTCCACTGAAGTACTGAACTGGATATTAATTTTAAATAATAAAGGATGTTAATTTAATTAATATATATCAGTTTTCAAATTGTGTGGCTCTGCCAGTTAGTACTTGTGACTGGAAGATTAACGGTTCAGATCCTGTGGCTGTGTGTTGTTTTCACAGTTGGGCCCCTGAGCAAGGCCCTTAACCCCAGTCACCGCAGGGACTTGCTAACGCTGCATTTGTCATGTACCATTCGGTTACATCGTTTTTGATTTGGAACACACAATGAAATGAATTAATGCATTTCTTTACACGGGCAAATCCTAAATTCACTAGTAGGTGTTCAACATGGAAAACACTATGTACTTGTGGCTGTGAGACGGTTATGGCTAATGCTGGTTACAGTCAGTTATAATGGCAAAACAAAAACCTGTAGATCTGCCGACACCACTTATAAATAAGAAAATTAGGAGTTTTGGGACATTTTAGTTCCCCAAACAATCGCACCCAGACTGGAGAGATAGTAGTTCATAAGGTAACACTTTTCATTAACTACACTTTCATGATGCCTTTGTAATGCATTCCTAGAACATTCCGTGCACCTTCATAATGCATTCATTATGCACCCATAGGACATTCATAAGAAGCATGTAAAAATACCTTAAGATCCAGAGGTGGAGATTTCAGGTCCAGAGAGTACAAATCCAGAGCAGGATTTTGTTTCAACCAACCAGTTGAGCATAAAGAGCCACAGTCACAGAGTACTCAACTGGTTGGTTGAAACAAAATCT
>JAODLD010000101.1:22268125-22278440 GCA_026781065.1 Mormyrops boulengeri | reverse complement strand
TTTGTTTCAACCAACCAGTTGAGCATAAAGAGCCACAGTCACAGAGTACTCAACTGGTTGGTTGAAACAAAATCTTGGTCTGGATTTGTACTCTCTGGACCTGAAATCTTCATCTCTGTTAAGATCCTAACATACCTTAGCATCTTTAATATTCATTAATAAAGACATATGACAACAAACATTGTAATCATATAATGTTTGTTATTAATATACATATTAGCCAGTAAGCCAGAATTTGGTACTCATAGATGACATGTTTAATGCAGAAGAAATGGGCCGGTGTAAATATTGGTGCAACTTTGATAAGGGCTTATTCATTATGGCCAGACAACTGGGCTAGAGCATCTTTGAAACAGCAAGGCTTGTAGGATTCTCGCGGTCAGCCATGGTGAGTACCTACTGAGAGTGGTCCCTGGAGAGAAAATTCACTGACAGCTTGTTGTGCTCCAAGACTTGCCGATGCTAGATGTAAATGAAGATTATCCTCTGTGATGTGAACCAACAGAAGAGCTACTGTGGCACAAATGGCAGATGATGTTGATGATGATTACGGGAGTAATTCGTCAAGATGCATTCAGCTCTGTTGCATATGGGGCTATGTAGCTACAGACCAGTCACAGTGCCCATGCTGAGCAATGTCCACCATTGCAGGTGCCTATTATCGGCAAGCCAGCATCAGAACTGCACCTTGGAGCAAGAAGGTCACCTTGTCTGATGAATCCCGTTTTCTGTGGCATCACGCATCAGGCATCGGCGGAGTGTGTTGGACCAACAAGTCTGATCCACAGCTACTGGGCATGTGTGTGTGTGTGTCTGTGTGTGTGTATATATATATATATGTTACTAAAATATAAAAATGTACTGCGAATATCTGCCTTAGCCATTAGACTATAAGCTGTCACTGTACGGTGCCGTGGTGCTGAACCTTTCTGATGTGTTGACTTTCCATGACACAAGCAGTGGTCTGTCATACTTTCAGTTATGACCAGTTTGGACAGCTCCCTCTTGCAGATATTGCAGATTGCTCCTTGCCAAGGAATTGCTAAATCCCTCATCGTTATTTCCATGTCTTTCTCCTTTTTCACTGATGCCATTCAGCATATAGCAGCAGATCAAATCCGCCTCTCAGTGTCAACAATAAGCAACAGGCAACAGAAAGGTTAGTGTCCCTGTAACCAGCGTCTGCTGTAAGAAGGCATCTGCAATGACTATGGTAAAAGATTCTCATACGTACTACTTTAATCCATGCAGAACCCATTTTACCACCAAGGGTTCACTTTCAGCAGAGTACTTTTTCACATAGTAGATATTACATTTCAGATATTGAATTTTTTTTCTTTTCTTTTCTTGCCTTCAACTGAAACAGAATTGCTGAGAGAAGAATAGAGAAGCCCTCCTCCAAAGTACTGAACTGTATAATAAAGCCGTAAAGTCAGCTGTCTTCTGGCTCCGCTCACTCTGGTGCTCCATCCACGTCAGATTTCTGATGACAGAGTTAAAAGTCAAAAATCAAAGATGAACCTCAGATATGAGCCGTCAAAACAAGGGCATCATTAGGCTTTGGCAGAGTATGGCAGCTTCAATAAGCTAACGGTTATAAAATATCTTAAAAGCAAGGAGGAAGGGTGGTGGTGTTTCGTCCCATCTGTTCCTGATTCCTGATCTCCCTTTCTGTTTGCATGGGTATCAGTCCTCTATTGTAGCTTTCTGCTGTCATTTTGAGAGTAACCCAAAAATACAGCACTCCTTTACAAAAAGCATCTGTATTGTGAGGTGAGTGTCCATGTTTTTTATCCCCTTTCCTGCCCAAAATAACTTCCATTACAAAATTCTCATGCTTTGTTCTCTTAGCCACTTGGGCTTTCCTCATGATTGTACAGGTATTTAAATCTGAATTCAGAATAGAGAGAAAGACAGAAAATGTAATGAGGGGCCCCAGATGCGCTCTTCAGCCATCACCTGTTGTGGAGGGTATAGCAAAGACCATCAGTATAAAAGCAAATTTCCTTTTGGTGCAGATGGTAAGAACATCGTTAGCTAATAATGCCAAACACTAACTCAGGATAAAGGCAAGACATTTACTTGATTCTGTGGGAAACAGAACAGACTTTGAAGTAAACATTAGAATGAAAATAATTTAATTGTATAGGCATGGCCAAAAGTTTTGAGAATGACACAAACATTTATTTCCACAAAGTCTACTACAGTTTTTATGATGGACATTTGCATATACTCCAGAATGTTATCATGTTATCAAGAGTGATCAGATGAATTCAAATTAAGTACAAAGTCCCTCTTTGCCATGAAAATGAACTTAATCCCAAAAACCCATTTCCACTGCATTTCAGCCCTGCCACAAAAGGACCTGTTGACATCATTTCAGTGATTCTCTTGTTAACACAGGTGAGAATGTTGACGAGGTCAACTCTGGAGATCACTCTGTCACGCTGATTGAATTGGAATTGCAGACTTGATGCTTTAAAAGGAGGATGCTGCTTGAAATCATTGGTCTTCCTTTGTTAACTATGGTTACCTGCAAGTTAACATGTGTAGTCAACATTGCTTTGCACAAAAAGGCCTTCACAGGCAAGGATATTGCTGGTAGTACGATTGCACCTAAATTATTCATCAGACCATCAAGAACTTCAAGGAGAGAGGTTCAGTTGTTGTGAAGAAGGCTTCAGGGCACCCAAGAAAGTCCAGCAAGTGCCAGTTTCGTCTCCTAAAGTTGATTCAGCTACGGGACCGGGGCACCACTAGTGCAGAGCTTGCTCAGGAATGGTAGCAGGCAGGTGTAAGTGCATCTGCACGCACAGTGAGACGAAGACTTTTGGAGAATGGCCTGGTCTCAAGAAGGGCAGCAAAGAAGCCACTTCTTTCCAAGAAAAACATCAGGGACAGACTGATATTCTGCAAAAGGTACAGGGATTGGACTCCTGAGGACTGGGGTAAAGTCATTTTCTGTGATGAATCCCCTTTCCAATTGTTTGGGGCATCCGGAGAAAAGATTGTCCGGAGAAGAAAAGGTGAGCGCTACTGTCAGTCCTGTGTCAGTCCCAACAGTAAAGCATCCATTCATGTGTCAGGTTTCTTCTCAGCCAAGGGAGTGGGCTTGCTCACAATTTTGCCTAAGAACGCAGCCATGAATAAAGAATGGTACCAAAACATCCTCTGAGAACAATTTCTCCCAACCATCCAAGAACAGTTTGCTGATGAACAATGCCTTTTCCAGCATGATGGTGCACCGTGCCATAAGGCAAGAGTGATAACTAAGTGGCTCGAGGAACAAAACATCGACATTTTGGGTTCTTGGCCAGGAAACTTCCCAGACCATAACCCCACTGAGAACTTGTGCTCAATCCTCAAGAGGCGGGTGGACAAACAAAAACCCACAAATTCTGACAAACTCCAAGCATTCATTGTGCAAGAATGGGCTGCCATCAGTCAGGATTTGGCGCAGAAGTTGATTGACGGCATGCCAGGGCGAATTGCATAGGTCTTGTAAAAGAAGGGCCAACACTGCAAATATTGACTCTGCATAAACTCAATGTAGTTGTTAATAAAAGCCTTTGACATTTATGAAATGCTTGTAATTATACTTCAGTATACCGTAGAAACATCTGACAAAAAAGATCTACAAGCACTGAAGCAGCAGACTTTGTGAGAATCAATATTTGTGTCATTCTCAAAACTTTTGGCCACGGCTGTACTTTATCACTTCATTTTATCTACAATATCTTACTCTATAGACTAAGACTCTGGACATCGCCGTTAGGCTGGTGTGCAGACTTTCCTCACTTAACTAACCATCTCAAGATTGTGATAGATGAGTACATTGATCCAACCATTAAAAACTGATCTGTCCTGTGAGGTTCTTGTTAAGTAAGTCAAGTGGTATGGCAGAATATAAACTTACACGAAAATGTGGTTCCATGCTAATGAAAATGCGTGCATAACAAAAATCCAACACACACTCAGAATAAAATATTACACTTTATAGATAACACAGGAAATATTAAAAGTCTTGGAGTTTTTTGGTCTATTGGTAGTAAATGTGGGAGGGGTACATTAAGCCAGTTACCGAGGGGTTCTGAGGGGAGAGCACTGTAGGCCATTTTAAATTGAACTTGACAATAATGCTTGTTGTAACAAATAAAATACATGCAAAGCTGCCAGTGAGATCTTGAAATATAACTGAGCTTGGCAATAATAATGTTGGCCTTGAAAAGATTTTTTTTCTACTATTCTTTGTCCCTGTAGAAATTCCACTGTAAATCACTTGACAAAAAACTTGCCTGTGAAAATGCACCATAATAAATTAAATATGCAATGAGTTAAAGACTGAGCCAAATGAAGAAATGCTGGCAGTTAGTAGCTAAATCCTGAGAGATTCAATATTTACCTATGAATCAATCTGTGAATGCAATTCGCGCAAATTTGCCAGAGAAATATAACGCAAACCTGTAAAAGGAGATTACTTTAAAAAGCATAGAAATTGATAGATTAGTTTGATAAAATGAAGATTTAGAGGGTTTCAGAGATATATATATAAATACACACACACACACACACAAAAACACGCACTTTATATCTATGTAATGAAGACACCAGAGGAATCCCAGAGCTGTTTGGAATTCTGGCATTCTGGGTGTGGGGGACTGCGTGAGAATTTGCCTGGAGGCCCCTGGGAAGTCGTATTATAGAAATACCAACAACATTATATTTTCAGTCATATTGATCTTCTAATAATTTAATGAGATTGGTTTCTCTTAAAGAAGTAACTCTTTAGCCGGAGACTTTCCAGGCAGTGGGCTCAACTCTGACCCCTGCTCTGTATGAGTAGCCTTTGGATGTTGCCCCCATATTGCTCTGACTTCACTCTAGATAATTTCTCCAACAATACAAAAATATGTCATTTTAGGGGAATTTCTGTCTCTAAATTTTCCATGGTGTGTGATTGTGTTTGTATGCGCCCTCAGATGGGCTGCCTGGTGCAGACACACATGCCATACAGTATGTAAGCAATTACACTAAACGAAGCACATAAACATTTAACTCTGCACCTGGATGCCTTTTTATTATTTATTGCTTCACAAGTGTCAAATAATGGTGAGTGAAGCCAGGCACTCTGTTCTTTATAAAGGGTGGATTTGGGTGGTTACAATGCCCCAGTATTAAAACTATTACTACAGGCATCCAATGTTTAATGGCACTTCGCTTTACGCCATTGCGCTTTTACGAAAGAATGACATTAGTACCTGCTAATCGCTTTACGCTATTTCAGCTTACAAAAGGTTTCTAAGGGAAACCTGTACCAGCAAGGGAAACCTTTACCAGCAGGAATGGTAAACCTACTGAAAATCATTAAAGTCCCAAAGAGAACTGCATACTAGAGATATGGCAATGTAGACACACAGAAACCAAATAGACCACCAACAAGGAGAAGGGGGAACACAGTGCTGCGAAATCAGGAACAGACCATGGCCCAGAAGTACGCAGACGATCTGCATCTGCAGGAAAACCACTGGTAAGGGGGAAAAGGGGAATAGCAGACGGGCCAGAAGAAGAGGACTGGGCAGGCGGAAGCAGGGACAGGAGAAAACACCTTCAAGGAAAAGGTGAAGCCGAAAGCCAAGGCAACTGCAGCAGGAAGTGAAAAAGAAGAAACCAGGTAAGCAAAGAAAAAAGGAAGGAGGTTCATAGTCGCCCCAGACTCCATACCAGAGCCAGGGAGGAGGGGCAGGACAGCTGAGTAGGGAGAGAAGCGAGAGAGGCAGAGAAATGCAGGAAAGGCAGATACAAATCATTGGGTGAAAGATGAAGTCATTGCTGGGCACAAGACCTGATATACTGTAGAAGCTATGAGGTGCTTTCCAAGCATCGATGCTTGGAAAAATGCACTTCCCACTCTCTGAGAACATGCTGCAGGTTGTCATCCATTAGAGTGCTTTCTAACATACAGGACTATTGAGGAGATATTCTGTAAGTGACATGCATGGAGTTCAAACACTGGGTTCATAACACATCAGTGCAAGAACCGCTTTGCCTGCAACAGCATGTAAAGACTGGTCATGATGTTTGATGGAAGGAGTGTTTTAAACAGGGTGGAAACCCTTAATGATTTGGGGGGCTCAGATGAGGACAGGGGTCTTAGATCGTCCAGATGTCTGGTGGTGGAGTTCCAGGGTGAGCTTTTGTCAGAGGGCTCAGAATTTTCTAGCCTCACCCGTTTGTGGGTCATCAGATACTAGGGAACCAATTTTATAAGTCTGCTGCTTAGTTCCATTCTTTCATTGCAATTTTCATTTCTGACATCAGTTGCTATGATAGTGGGTGGTGCAGTGGCTCAGTGGTTAACACTCTTGCCTTTTACCTCCGCAACTGTAGGTTCAGTTGCAGCTCTATGTGCAGAGCTTCCGTGATCTCCTTGTGTTTCTGTGGGTTTCCACTCACAGTCTAAGATCTTGCAGTTAGGTGAACTGGTCACTCTAAATTTCTCATAACTTGTGAGTGTTCCCATTGGGATAGACTCCAGTCTCACCATTACCCAGTATTGGATAAGGGGAAATGAATCAAAAAACAGGGTCACACTTTACTTGAGGGGGCACAAATAATGTAGTAGTACACGCTTGCTTAATGTTTTAATTAATCAGTAACTAAGCGTTGCTTATATTCTGATCCCATATCTGTTCTTCATTACTCAATCATGACGGTTCATGTATTTCATGCAGGAACTATATTAGCTCAGGATTTGTTCTTTAGTGACATATTTATACTACATATTACATATTTATAAGTTGTTTATGCCCCCTCAAGGAAAGTATTACTAAAATAGTAAAAGATGCTTAAATATATGCTTGGTATGTATGATGTATGATTTGTGTAAACACAATAGAAAAGATATTATAGAAGTAATCAACACCGCTATCAAAGTAACAAGTAACAAATAACTGTTTACTTTAGCAATAGTGAGGGGGTTCTAAAAATTGGGTTCGTAAAACATCAATACAAGATCCATCTTGCAAAGTACAGTATGTAAGGATTGGTAAATAATGCATCATTTTTGATGGTGTTGCACAAGTTTTATGTTGGGGCTCAAATTACTAAGGATTAAAGAAATTGCAACTAGTGTCTTATTCAAAAAGAATCCATCATCAAAGAAATTTCTTAATTTTGAGACATGAACTTACATTTCAGAAGAAAAATCATGTTTTTCTCCCTTTTTATTGAAGCTGCCTTTCTCATCCTAAATAACGATCTGGACTTCCTGTTACTTCATGCAAAGAATCCCATTATAATAATAATTCCCCATTGAACAAAACAAATTTTTTTTGAGATCTGCAACATTACTTTATCAATGAGTTTATTCATTTTCTTAAAACAGAACAGTCATTAATTACATAAAATCCAAGATCAGGGTTTAAAACCATGTTTTTCTTCAAGAGAACATCATTAAATGCAGCACATGTAATCCACATTACATCAGTTAGTTGAAGGTTGCTGTTCGTCATTCCAGGCTAAGTCGTGACTGGCCCTTATGGTGTAGGTTCATTTTTAAAAAAGCATAAAATTATATATATATATATATATATATAGTCAAAACCTCTATAGCGTTACTTGTGTCCTGCACCCCTCTTCACATCTGTTCCTGTGAACAGAACCTGTAAAATGACCTCTAGTCCTCCTACAGATTCCTCATGTCATGTGCTGTCTGGGCCACATAAATTGGTTTTGCACACACCTTGAATTTGTCTATAGGTGCAATGGGACTCATTTTATTGAACGACATGATATGTATCTGTATACTGAAGAACAAAGGCTTGATAGGCTACGGTGGAAAAAAAACAGGATGTACTGGAATTAATATGAAATATGTTAGACCTCGAAATGTTTGTTTTAAGAGAAACCCAATGCCCTTTTTGTGCTTTTTAATTGTATTTTTTTTCTTTGGAACGGACATGTCTGAGTGTTCACCAGTATCGTATGTGTACTTTTTTCATTTCAGCCACCTAAAAGACAAGCTGCTGCAAACTAAACATGGACACCCCATCTATGCATTCATCACTGGGCACAGGAACACACTGGCTTGTTTTCCCTTGAGTTGCCTTCCTTTCCATCTGCCAGTCTGTTTTGGGCTTTGATCTATTAGGGTGCTTAGTGCAGTCTTTTATCAAAGAGCAGTTTCTTAACATTTGTCATTTTAACACTTTGAACCATTGGATATTTATAATCGTTGGTAATGTTCCGGTTTAAGTATCTTGCTCAAGGTAGCAAAAATCAGGATTTTCACTGGGACCTTGAATGTGTAATCATTTGATACTGAACTGTTACATATTCTGGGGCACCCATAGAATAGAATATTTGCCAAATTTGATTCTTTTCTGTAGAACTTTTATCATTTGCTCATTAAAAAAACCTTGCAGAAGTAAAATTGTCATACTACTGTTGCAACTTCACAAACTGTGGCACAAGACTGATGATAACAAATTTTGCATTGGAAATGCACCAAAGCATAACCCAAGACATACTATTTTTACAGGTTAGTACAATACTCTATAAATGTGTTATTTTGCAAATATGATAATACCGAAGCACTGTAAATTTTAGAAAGCAAAAAACACTTTTAACTAACAAGACCAAGTTTAAGAATTCTTTAACCAAAAACTTTAGTAAAAACTGATAAATAAATTAAGACAGGAAGCGAGCCAGACTAATTCACATTCTGATTTGATATGAACCAGAACAAGGATGCAAAGTTGGATGAGCAGAGGCCGTCTGTATCCCCGTGCCCACTGCCACAATAATGGTGTCCAGCTGGTTCTCATTTTCCAAACGGACTGACTGAGATGTAAGCAGCAGGGTGGACATGCATGAAGTGACAGAAAAGGTTTCTGAAAATTCCAATATCTAATGTGTGGGGTGGGGGCTATTAATGGTATCAGTATGGGGATTTTCATTGGTTTGTTTATTCTGTCTTTTTGCTTTTATTTTTAATTTGGGTATCCTGCATAGTTACTTGCCTTGGCAAAAAACATTTTTTTCAACGTAGTTTTGTTGAATTGCTAACCTTACTAATTATTATCCTGAATGCATGAATTAGAGTGTAATCAATGACAACAACATATTACTTTCAGAAGTTAAACAAAATGAAAACAGGAGAGTTTCCTAACTGCCTGTTCAGGGTGAAGACTAAATGTTATTATGAGTCATGACTGGTATTTAACAGTAGATCTATTACCAATGTGCCTCACATGGTGTTATCAGTGATACAAATATCCTTGCTATTTCTTCTCATATTTCAACACCATTATATTTCTGAAGTGTGACACACATACATAATACACATGGCATGCAAAGTGTGACATCATCTCCCTTATTGTAGTTTGTCCAATCATGTCATATGACAGAATGAGCACTTTGCAAATGTCATATGACAGAATGAGCTCTCAGCCTTTTGGACACTACAGTTTTTACAACAGGAAGATTTGCCTGTCCTGAAGGAAAGAAAAAAACATTTAATTTTCTTTTTTAAGTATTTCATTGATAAGACAAAATACAAATGCACACATTTCATATATTCCTATAATTCTGGAGGTTTTCCATTCATTTCTATGGACATAACCCTAATTTATGCATTTTGTGTACCCACTTGTCCTATTCAGGGTCGTGGGGGGTCTGGAGCCTATGCCAGGGGCTATGGGCATTAGACAGGGAACAACTCAGGATGGGACGCCAACCCATCGCAGGGCACAATCACACACAGGTAGTCACAGGTAGTAGGGGCATCACAGGCAGCAGGACAGGCATCAAAGACATCACAGGCAGAAGGGTGGGCAGAAGAGGCGTCACAAGCAGAAGGGCAGCATAAGACACAACACAGGCAGAAGGGTGGGCAGGCCGGATGTCACGGGTAGTAGGGACATGACAGGCAGCGGGACAGGCAGGAGAAACATCACAGGCAGCAGGACAGGCAGGAGAGACGTCACAGGCAGCAGGACAGGCAGGAGAGACATCACAGGCAGCAGGACAGGCAGGAGAGATGTCACAGGCAGCAGGATAGGCAGGAGAGATGTCACAGGCAGCAGGATAGGCAGGAGAAACATCACAGGCAGCAGGACAGGCAGGAGAAACATCACAGGCAGCAGGACAGGCAGGAGAGATGTCACAGGCAGCAGGACAGGCAGGAGAAACATCACAGGCAGCAGGACAGGCAGGAGAGATGTCACAGGCAGCAGGATAGGCAGGAGAGACGTCACAAGCAGAAGGGTGGGCAGGAGAGACGTCACAAGCAGAAGGGTGGGCAGGAGAGACGTGA
>JAODLD010000101.1:22252424-22268025 GCA_026781065.1 Mormyrops boulengeri | reverse complement strand
CTGGAAGGACTTCACAGGCAGAAGGGAAGGCAGGAGAGACGTGACAGGCATAAGGGCGGGCAGGCCGGAAGGACGTCACAGGCAGAAGGGTAGGCAGGCTGGAAGGACGTCACAGGCAGAAGGGTAGGCAGGCTGGAAGGACGTCACAGGCAGAAGGGCGGGCAGGCCGTCATAGGTAGTAGAGTTATCACAAGCAGCAGGGTAGGCAGGATATCTTCATTTTTTGAGGGAGCTCCAGGTACCACACTCCAGGGTCCTAACTAATCCTAAGTATAAGAACCCTAACCCTAACTCACCCCTAACCTTAATCATAAGTAATAAAACAAAACAAGACTTTTTGATTGCATTCACATTGTAATTGGGATGCATTTGGTCCCCATAATGTGCTAAATACACACACACACACAAAATCTGTACATTTCTACGTATCAAAACAGAAATTAAAACAACTGCCAGTGAAACCACTTGACCCTTCTCTTTGGCATAAAAACTGTCATTACACCATGCCAGTTACAGTGAGGTATTTACATGTCATCTTACTCTTCTGGACAGAGTCACAGTATGTGAAGTTGTGGAAAGAGCAGATGGATCCCCTCTTTCAACTGTCAAGCTGCTACCGCATGCAAGTGCTGTATTTTGCTGTGCTGCCAAATATGCAGTGAAATTCTGGCATGGCATGATTGTTAAACTCTGTTGAGACTTTGGTAGGCCACAGGGTGGATAAATGACCACAGAAACAACCTGCACATGACTGTAATTTTCAGAGTCTACATGTCTTCATTTGCATGTTGACTCACTGATATGTTTGTGCCTGCTCTACCCATTAGAATTCAACATATTCACACCACTAAAAATGCAATTATGCTCTTTTCAATAATTAATCGACTATAATAGATGGTGCTAACTAAAAGATAAAGTTAATTCCCCAAAATCCCAAACTACTTCCAAAGAAACGACACGCAAAGCTCAGTTTCTGACATCAACAGGGTGGCTTCTTTGAAAAAAAGTAGAAATATGAAAATAAAATTAATTAGTTTGGGGGGTCCTGGATGGCATTCTTATTATTGGCAGGCAGAAAGGCAAGATAATTAAAGCTAAATTTCTTTATTTCGCTGATATATTCTTATATACTCGTGTCTGTAACTATGAAGAATGGTTTATTTCTTTGCTCATGCCCTTGGGATAAAGTTGTGATAAGGATTGGAGCGCAGTGCTTTTCTTATTTAAAGATGCTTTACACTGTTGCTTATAATATTTATTTTAGTAAAGATATTTGTGACAGGGGACGGCGTGGTGACGCAGTGGTTAGCACTTTTGCCTTACACCTCTGGGACCAGGGTTTGAGTCTGTGCCATGCCCCAAGTCCAAAAACATGATGAAGCTGAGTGGAGTTACCAAATTGCCTGTAGGTGTTCATGTGTGAGTGACTGGTGTGGTTCATGTGTGAGTGACACCTACAAAACACAGAGTAAGAAAGGTTGAGAATGTTCCCCTGGGATCATCCATCCATTTACCTATTTTCATTTTGGTAATCTCAGCATGTTTTTGGACTATGGGGGAAAACCAGAGTACCTAGAGGAAACCCCACAACAACACAGATGCCTTGTTTCCACCAATGCGGTGCCCGTGCTGGTGCCGGACGTTTTCCCAATCCAGAACTAGTTCCGCACTTTTCCATCTCAAAAAACTGGCCCTGGGCCAGAAAAAACGGGTCCAGCATGGCATCACAGAAAAGCTGGGCTCAGAAATGGGCACCATAACATCAGCAAAAGTGGGACGGACTATCGCATCCAAACCTTCCACATACCTGGAAAATTCAGTCCATACCTGAATTAGTTTTGTCTAATATCACCCCTGGCAGCAGTGAAGCAAATTGCCTACTTATTAGCGGAATAACGTTACATTTTTTGATTCTGTATAAAATAAAAGGTTGATCTGCTGACCAGATTTATTAATAAAGTATAAATATGTTGCAGGTTGAATAAATAAAATACTGTGGTGTTTAAGTGGCGAAGAGATCATGAGGCAGACAGCAAAATTCAGTTATTAGCAAACTCTTTTACTGCGTGATCCTTAAAAGGACAGCGGTAAAACAGCGAGTGAGAATTAACACAGACACACAGTCGGGGAAACCTTTATGAAGACAAAAGTGGATATAGGAAATACAAACAGAGCACAACGAGTCAAACTCTGAAAACTTTTTTTTTCGGTTCAGCGGCTTATAAAAACTTAAAATCCGAAACAGATCAAAATAAATGCAAAAAAAAGAAATACATATTAAGTAAATTACAGATTTACTTTACTTTCACTTATGCCTACATAATATTTCTATTCTGTTCCTTTTTTGAAACTGGTGGAAACGCAGGCTGGTTCTCAAAAGGCACCAAGTGAGTAACAGCCCATCACCAGCACAAGAACATGCAAACTCCACACCCAGAACCACAATGGAGACTCAAGCCATGGTCCTCAGGGTGTGAGTGAGGCAACACTGCTAATGACTGTGCCATTGTGCCCCCACCCAAAGGTAACAAAGCTAATCTTAACTCTCATCTCATCCTACCTTATCTGTCGTATGAACACAGGCTGTGACTGAAAAGCCAGATAGAATGAATTGCTTCACCTCTATTTCATATGTCGGACTGTGGAGCAGTTACCCATCCCACAAACCATGCAGCATGTCAAACAAAAAGCAGTTGCAAAATGGTCACAGCCATGTGGATGTCAAAGCCATGACAGGTTAAAGACAGTCATGTTGTGAGGATCCAGTATGTTGGAATTCTTATCTGGGGGTGGGGGGGGCACCAGGATTAAATTTAGCTTTCACATACAGTTTCACTACAATTTATTTTTTCATATCATCGTTATTTTTCTATATCATCAGGTTTGCAGCATGGTTTATTGTAGGTGCGGTTATTATACAGCCAGCTGAAATAATCACTCTTAATGAAATTATGCAGATACTACAGAAAGTAATGAAATGAACTACGAAAATGATGCTTTATTTGCCATTTGGACAAGTATGAGCACAAGTACATTGGAATACTTTAGTTTTCACATATACCAGCTTGGGGTCGGCATGCAGGGTGAGGTAATCCTACAGACTAGACACTAGCAAGCATTACTCACATTATTTAGCCAAAATAAAGAGAGATAAGGTGGGGTTTATGGTCAGTTCTCATATAAGGTAACCAGTGAAGTGCAGCTTGGATCATTCAACAGACGCCAGGCTGCAGGGACTGAGCGCCCATCTGCTGGCTGGCAGATCTCCCTTTGGTGGCCTGCTATATTTGGAAGGGAGTGGCTGGGACTAACAGACAGAGTGTTAATACACATATAAAGCGTGAAGGAACACACAGTAAGACCTGCACCTACATCAGCAGCTCAAACTGGGGTAGACCAGACAAAAATAGACGGCAAGCGTCACGTTTCACCTTCTTCGACGTCAACATCTTTGTGCCTCTTGGGAATGTGAGTAGGAACACAAGTGATTAACACTTAATATATCTTACTTGCATTTAAAAATGGGTTACTTAATGAAAAAGCAAATGGAAATAATTCTGTTTTAATACAAAATTGAAGAGATAACCTTCATAAAATTTCTCTGTGCAAATTAAACTTCTCTGAAGAATTTAATATGGGAATATTATGACATCAGTGGACATCAGTTTGTGGTGAATGCAAATTCACATATTTCATGCAGTTACCTAAAACTTGGTCTACTGCATGAGTAATGGTGGTATTGCAAACAATCTGGCAAACAAGATAAAATAAGGGTAAGACAAATCTTTTATCTAAAGGTTAAAATCATTTGGCTTTGCTACTTGTAACAGCAGGCTGCAATGAATTATTCAGAAGCAACATATTAACATTTTACCAAATACTGTGCACAGAAAGCTATAAATTCTTTATATTTCTGCTGCCTGCATGCCATTGAACGTACTAATTGGTAGTTTTTCTTAAAACAGAGGCAAGATGCATGAGGTTAATTGCAACTTTAAAATTAAGTATGCATTTCTGCATGTCATCTAAGTGAACTGACTAGATTTAATTATTTAAAATAATGTGCTACATTCTGTTTATGTTGCAATTACTAAGGACTATTGCAAAAAAAAAAACAAAGTTAAATTTACTGTAACTTAGCCTATTTTTCACCAGTGTGTCTCTCTCTGTTATAAACGTTTATAATCTTATACCCAGAAACTGACAATTGACAAATATGCCATACCCTTAAAATGAAAATGACACAAAACAGTATACTGAATACTGTACTTTGCACAATGTATTAATCATGTACATTGGTGATAACTAATCATAGTTTGATGAATGGGGAGTTGATAGAGTTGCATGGATTATCCTGCCATTTCAATACCTACTGCTGCATTTTACATTAGCCGTAATTTATGAGAGTATCTCGATCTCTGTGAGCTCCAACCGCCCCCCCTCCAATTTAGGCGGATGAACCCTGAATAACTTGTGAGTCATATCAAGTCAGGAACCCACAGTACTGAGTCATACTGACTAGAAGTGTAAACCATAAGCACTTATAAACCTTACATATAAAATGGCATGACAGAAACAGCAAAGTGAGATAGAAAGACAATACTTCATGAGGGCTTCTTAAGTCCCTGTCACTCCTAGGAAATACAGATCCATTACTCTCGATAAGGCAAACATAAAATGGCCAGTCTTCTGTCGAAGCACACATTCACACCTGTCCTTAATCCCCCCGTTATTTAACATAATGTGGCTGGCAGCTGACAAAATGCCCTTTACTGAATAGCCAGTACATGAGTAATTTCAGTATATGGCCTTGATAAGAAGACCAGCGACCCAGACAATGCCGAGTGGTATGGTGATTCATTGGGTAGTGTTGTTTCCAGCCTCTCCACAGTCACATTATTTTACCTTAGCTATGTATTTTTAAGCAATCAAATTTTTTGGTTAAATTGGTCATTTAACATCAAGCCCTCAAACATGGTGAAATGCATCCGCCACATAGCAGGCCATATTATTAGGAAAATCCCATTCATTTGCAGTAAAGGATGAAATGTAATAGAAATATTTAAAAGCATCAGCATAGGGAATAAATAAACGATTAGTAAGTAAGTAAGTCAGTAGGTAGGTAGGTAGGTAGGTTTTACGCAATGTATTGGCTAATAATTTTGTTCTATGCCAGCCAGGCTTCTCAGAAACCAATAACACAAAGAAAATGCATGAAGTAGGTGCAGGGAATGGAATTATCACATACAAAATGCTGGAAGTCTTATTGAGGTCTTGCTGTAGTTACCATCAGAACTTAGCCATTAGTCTCCCCCTCTGCCTTGGCAGTCTGCCACACTGCCCTCTTCTTCTCCCCCAAGCCACTGGAAAAGTGGAGCCACCTGGAGTTCTGTGTTCTTTAGGCAGATGGAATCAAGGGCAAGCCTCAGCCCAGCGAGTTTGACTGTTCGTCCACAATGTCCAGTAGGTGCCGAGTCTTTGGCAGGCAGTCGCTATCCAAGGTTCTGAAGAAGAAGTGCAACCACGTGTCAAGTCTACAAGACTATAGAATAATAATTTTACTATTACATGATTTGCCCACATTCACCGATAATCTGGGTTATATATTTGACACTGAGTGTGTTAATATGCAGTTTTTATTTGTCATTAAAGTTATGCTGCCTGAAGTTTTGCTTGCTCTTATTCAGCTCCTCAAAAATGTTACGCATATCAGCTACACACATCTAATACCACACTGCGAGTAAATAGATAATTTTGTTTTTTCTTAACATCAGCAGCATGGCATTATTCCTTCTTTCAGCACAGAATGATTTGTTGTACAAAAACTTGTACAAAAAAAGTATGAGAATGTCAAGACAATAGCAAGTTCATGAGAAAATACAACTTCTCATCATCACACACAACTGAAGACTAAATTTCTAGAACTCACTCAGTCCACAGGATAGATTTTCAGGAAAATTTCTGCGTAATTAGTGAGTTTTGGAAATTTAGCGAATGTTCTTCATTGAAGTACATGATGACTTGACTGAGTGAGTTTTGGTTCCCAAACGTGTAACATGATGAGGATGCCTGACTTTGACAATCTCATCTGGATGAGAAGATGAATTGAGTTTGTGTGAGTTTGGAAATTTGCTCTTCAATTTGTCTTGGGATTTACTCTAAATAGCCCAACCAATAGGTTTAAAAACACTGCTCCAGTCAATAATAATAATAATAATAATAATAATAATAATAATAATAATAATAATAATAACAATTATTATTATTTGTGCCATCAAGTCAATGTCATTTCCAGAAAATACTGTCTTCTTCCTTGTGTTTTAGGTTTACAATGAGTCAATGACCTAATAATATTACATTGGCTTGAACAATTCTATCGGCTCAAAGAAAGTCAAACACATTCTCAACCTTGTCAAAGCCAGACTTTCTGAAATATACCTTGATATTAACAACAGTTGAAACCACTGAAGTAAGAACAACCTATATCTGAGCATGTGCTTTTATTTTGTTCCTGTCATGGTCGGTGTCCTTCCGACCCTGCCCTTAGTGTCTCCTCCCCGTCTGGCCAGCAGGTGCTGCTGGCCATCCTGTCCTCTGTCGCTTGCCTTTCAACCTCAGTGTGTCTATCCCTAGAGTGTTTTGTTTATTCCCTGACCTGCTGCTTAGCTCAGTGGGCTGAGCATGTAACACAGAGGCTGATATTCCTGCAGTTGTGAGTATGAAGCTAGCCTCACCGGTTTTGTTTATTTGATTTTTTATTTTTTTTTTCGTAGCGTTCAGTCCTCTGCTTGCCTGTTTTGGATTATCGTTAGTTTGATATAGTTTATCCCTGTTTAATTAGTCTTGTTTATGGTACTCTGCCCCGGCTTTGGTTATGTTCTGTTTTACTTATTTCCTGATTTGCCTCATGGTGTAGTATTTCCCTGTGTTACCTTAGTTTCAGGTACCTTAGTACATTTCCTCAGCTGGTCATTGTGATTTGTTATGTGAGTGTTTCTCTGCCTGGCTCCCTAGTTCTAGTGTCTGTATTACCTGTTTCCCTGTGTAGGTTAATTTATGGTTCATTTTGTAGTGTTTTACCCTTATTTCTGACCCTTTTGGTATTGGTTCCCAGTGTGTTTCAGTTCCCCCGATAAACTCTTGTTGTCTCTTAAAACTGCAAGTGGATCATCTCCTTATTTTCCTGCCCGTATCTTCCCCGGGTCCATGACAGTTCCTAAATTAGGAACTCTTGAATTTTTGTATTTGAATATAAAAATATATATAATGCACTACCATAACATATGCATTCAATGATTTTTTTCCATCCTGATTTAGCATCAGATTATTTCATGCCTGGCTATAAAATCATTGTGATCAATGATTCAAGATCAAGGTAGGACGGGTTTAAGGACATTAAGGCTCAAAAAAGAAAAAAACTATTTAAAGAAAAATCCTGCAAAGTCCTGTAATGAAAAGAACAGAAAAGCTCTCCCAGTCAGGTCCAGCGGGCCCCATTTTCCCCGAAGATGTAATTATAAGTGCCAGCTGTGGTACTGGGAGTGCAAAGGCAGGGAAACTGGAGGCACCATGGGTCTACAGCTCTAATTCATTCCATGTGGCATTGCAATTATATTTCTAGCACATTCGGTAATCAAACTTTAATAGTAGCATAGCAAACCAACTAGTCCTTGAATGGATGCTCATTGGTGGACAGCTACCAACTGAAGCTCCCATCCCAACCAAATGGACAACCTCTCTCTTTAAAATAAAGGCACTTAGTGGCACGTTAGATCAACGCACAGACCAAACTCCAGGCAAAACAATCAGCAGATTGCAGTCTCAGTCCCTAATTGTGTCTGAGTGTGACTCTGAAATGCAAAAAAGTGCAAATTATCATTTGATTATAAGTACAAGAAGAAAACATATTAAAGAATTATTTTTCACTCTTAATTGGTTTTCAGAGGTAAAGTGAAATGAATAGCCAACTGGCAATCAGCCTCTTTTATCTTCTGAAACTGGTTAACAGTTTGTACCCTGGTTCCAACCAATGATTTCCCTCAATTCACAACCTTTGCCGTTCTATTGAAAAGACATGCTGACTGCAGCAATGATAATTTTCCATATACTATATATTTATTCATAAAAATATCTATTTATTTATATAAAAGAATCCCCAGCAAATGTTCACCCTTCTACAGGGTGTACTGTACCATCTAACCGCTTATCTTGCTCAGACTTGCAGGGGAGTCTGGATGAATGAAGAGACTTAGCACTGAACCATCCCCCCGGCAGAAATAACAGGTACAATAATAGCACTTTTAAAACCAGCTTCTGAACTCTGATTACTGACAGGAATCGTAACAGGTGTAATGTAAAGGTAATTTGTGGTTCCTGAAAAAAAAGCCAAGGGTACCTGGGAGGTCTTGACAATTCCAAACACACACTGTACTAAGACAGCACATCACCACATAGAATATGTTAGTGGTCCTGGTTACACCTCATTAAGGTGGTTAAATTACTCCAGCACACAAAATGGCATGGTAAACAATTCATTAACAAACTCTGAGGAATGTCATTGGCAATTTCACTGTGATTTGCTCTGTAGCTACATTTTGACAAAGGAAAACAAGACAAAACAAAACAAGGTGATAGGACCTGTAAACAGCGAGGTCTGTATGATCAATGATTGCATTTTTAATGAAACAAATATTGTTACAGCTCATCAAGGTTAACAAATCATATTTAAGCCATTGGACGAAATATTCAATAATGAATGTACAGGTCACTTTTATCTGAATGAAATTTAAATGTTTTCTCCACAGATTGAGAAGCAGACATCCCATGATTCATTATTGAACATAGTAGCATCGGGGAGAATGAGAACCTGTTCTTTCTACAATTTAGATTCACAGCTAGGCTCTAATTTTTATACATTTATAAACAATATTTAAGACAATAAGGAATCTCAACACATATGATGGCCGACACATTGAATTAGCTATCAGTAAGTTTCTATCCTGATATTGGGAATCATGATGCACCAAATGCCCTTAGATGAATTTGTAACACTGACACGGTTATGATAAATCTGCGTCATGACGGAATGAGCTGCCCGCTCAGCAGCAGTGATTATAACATTTAATCACTCGCCTTTAGTACTACGCTGACATTGTCCGGCCAGGCTCCTTGCCAAAAGGCGTGATTTACCAGCCTCTTCATGGGAAAAACTAATTCAGGAGACGGATTGCTGAAAAGGTTCTTCATCAGGCACATAAATCATTGTTTAATCAGAGCACAGAGAGCAGACGTGGACAACTCACACCGCCACAGGAGAAGCATCAACTCAACGCTAGCTGTGCTGCTGCTCCCTCTAACTGTCCATTCTTTTAGCCAATTGATTCTTTTTCCCTTTTTTTATTTCCCCTTCCTCTTGTCATCTGGGAAGATATCTTGGTTCTCAGCTGGGGCCGGTGGCCTCGTTGTGTCCTGTTGGTGCTGTGAATGTATTTTCTGGCACATCATGTCCCTCAGGTCAAGCCTAATGCCATTCTTCAGCCTTGTCACCACAGCCACTCCTTTCAGCTATTCCTGTATTGGATGTGGGGCTACCCTCCTGTTAACAGCACCCTAGAGAGGGCCCTTACGGACTGCATGCTTGACACTTTGCCATTTTTAGTAGCTGAGCAGAGCCACAGCCGAAGGAACCGGGTCCAAACAAGAGGTGAGGCAAAAGGTCAAGTGCTCACTTGCAGAGGAAATAATACCTTTAGTATTGAGAAATATTAAATCAATAGGTGTTTGTTGTTTATTGATTTATTGGATACCTGCATTCAATTAATCTGTAAATGGAAAAACATTGAAATTAATTCATAACTATTGTGCACAAATAATTTCATGTGTCCATAAGAAACAGAAATTTAGTCAGGCATGAGGAAGATACTCGATATTCGAGATACCAAGATACTCCAGGCATCGAAACCTCACAATTAAAGGTTTGGTCAATATGTAACAAACTTTGTGGCACAATCAGCAGATTGTGAAGATGGTTTCTCCTCTACGAAAAAAAGAGATTGAATTCGCAGATTTTTATAAAATTGATGTTATCCAAATGGTGACCTGAAAAATATCCCCAAAAGTAAGGACGTTTCAGGTTTTTCCACACTTGGGGGACATTTTGGTCCCCAAAGGTGATCTATGAAAACACACACACACACACACACGCACACACACACACACACATTCAAGGTCCTCTAGGTCCACAGGATTCTTTCCTAAACATAAACGTCCTGCTCCAGTCATCTATCATTTACCGATGATTCTTCTGTCTGACTTAATAATCAATCTCAATGAATTCCAGTTTTCCGGTCTCCCCCACCTACTGCATTAATTTGCCTGCAGCACCTCTCAGTCTGCTCCTCATGAAGTGATCTTCAGAGTCACTGATCAGACTACAGCTCCCCTTCAGCTCTCCTATTGCTATTTCATTTCTTTCCCTTCCCTCACCCTCCTGCTTCTATGTTCATCACCCCTCCCATAGTTTCTATCTCTGGCAACCAGTAATTTATTACACCATTTATCCCTTTCACCATAATCCTTGTATCTTTTCTTCCCACCTCCCAATAACGACTTTTCTAGTTTGACACTGTAACTAACCTTTTAATTCTCAGCCATTCATTCTTCCACCCTTTTTCCATAACCACTTATCTAAAGCAGGGTCACAGCTGGCCTGGATCCTGTCCTAGTAAGGACAGGACATAAGGAAGGGTATACCTAGGACAGATTGCAAATTCATCGTAAAGAATGCCCTGAGCACCCTGAAGGCAATTTAGAGACACATGTCCATTTAAACTATATGTCTCTGGATTATGGGAGGAATCTGGAAGACCCAGAGATATCTAATCACAGCTGTAGAGGCAGAAGCCACAGCTCTCCCAAATACTGCCCTCACTGTCAATATCCCTTGGCTCGCACGGACATTCTCTAGCCATTGTATTCTAAACACACTTTGTACCAGCTGGAATAATCAGCTTTCAGGAAAACTGCAATAATGTATATCAAAAAACAGAACTAAACTAACCAATTGACCAAAAACATCTCCCGGTATCATTCAAATCACGCAGTTTCAACCATCTTTAGAATGAAATTCAATCTGTTGTTATTTACCCATAAGGCTTTTCTCTGTATTCCCTTTCTGGTTTTTCTCTTTTCCTTTGTCCCCTTCCACCCCTGAAATCTGAGAAGATTTTGACTTTGACGTAAAAGAGAAGGTCATTACAAACACAAGATACTTCTTTGGACCTTCTTCTTCTGAAATATCTCTAATTTTGTAGATCAGGGGTCTTCAACACAGTGTGTGCATGTAACCAATTGGACTTTGAGCCTTTCTATGGCAAGTGCCTAAAGGTCACGGAAAGCGATACAAAGAAAATCTGAGAAACAAACTGTACTCAACAACACTGTGTTAATCCGATCAAATACACCGACATCCCTCCCCTTTTCTTGCAGATAATGACAAATGGGAAATTATCTGTCACACAAATGAATGACTAGTTAGGCTAAAAACATCATTGTGGAAGAAAAGAGCAACCGAAAGAAATGAAACAAAGAATTATTTCCATGCTGAATGGGAAAGCGAGTTTTTTTTTCACGAATGTGAATAAGTGAGTGTGCCTCATTTATAGCGCAAATTTTTTTTCTCAAAAATGTGAAGCATTTAATACAATACATGAATAAATAGAAAATGTCGGTAGCACACGACCACATTCATTTTTTCAAAGTAGCACTTGAATGAAAAAGGGTTGGAAACCCCCGTTGTTCACTATATTCTCCTTTGACTTTTCCATAGAAAAGTCCATTTCGCGGCGACTCCTCTCCCGTGATCCTTAATTTTATCACTTATTCTCTACTTAAAATCCTCTATCTCCATCTTTATTTTTCTCCAGTGGGTGTTCAACTCTTCTCTATTCACTAGCTCATTATAACACTAGCCTAAAATTTGATCTTTAATTCTAACAGACACAATTACAGACTACTGTAGTTACTCGACTCTTTGAAAACATGCCATCTGCACCTATATTTATTTCATCCACACAGCTAATACTGGATTGGCATTATTAGGTATCCATTATGCTGCAGGGGCATTCCTCTCCTGTTTTCCTTAACTGTAATGCCCCATAGTGTTGAATACTAGGTTAGACCCACTTTTCCCAGTTTCCATCCTAATGTGAGCTTACAATCTTTAGTCATTTTTAACGAGAGCTGTAACCTGGTCCTGGCTATGGCCATCTTCTAACTAGATTACAACAATCCAAACTGGAAGACTAGTTTGCCACACAATACCAGCTTATCCGGAATACTGCTGCCTCAAAAAAAAGATATATAAAAATCTGCATATATCTCCCCTTCTAGCCAGCCTTATAGTTAACTATCAATTATAACATGATCAATATCTTTTTTGCTGTTTTTTTACTGGTATACATGACTGCCAGGGGAACAGTCCTAACACATCCCATACTGCACTATATCTCCTTCGTTCCTCTATATAAAGTAATTTTAAATGCCTGAAATCTGTATCTGGATGGTCAAAAACTAAAGCTATATTATGAGTCAGTTTGTAGTTTTACAGCTTAGAAGCATTTCATTGCATAAATTTATAAAACGTTGTAATACATTGTATTTTGTTGTTAGCACAGAGTGATATTTTTGTATGTCTAAAAAGCAGCAATCCTTCACAAGTTTTATCTGCCTGTGGGGATGCTTCGTTTTGCTACTTAATGCTTTTAGTTTGTACTGATCTTTAAATAGCTTTGCAGAAACACATCTGCCAGATAATTAAACATAAATTGAAACTCGCGGCCACTTTCAAAATGAAAGACATTTCAAATGAACGCTTCACTTAATGGTGGTGCAGTGGTTAGCACTATCGCCTTCCACCTCTGGGACCACAGTTCAAGTCTTTGTCATAGCTCAACGTGCGTGCAGTTTGCATGCTGTCATTGTGGGGTTTCCCCCCAAAATTCAAAAACATACTGAGGTTAATTTGAGTTACCAAACTGAGCTTGCAGATTACTCAAACACACAGCAACTAAATACACCTCAGCTGGCTTCGTCATCTTTACAGAGTATACAGCAACTGGCGCGCAATCAGAGCTAATCCATTCTCCATTAAACTGATACTAGTATTTCATTCTAGACGACCAATTTCAATGCATACAGTGTAAAAGGTAATTTGTTCAAAACAAATCTATATTTAATATAATGAGTAGTGTCACATTGTCTAAAAAGAAACTCTGATTTCCTCTTCAGTTTTCAGACCAGGTTTATAAGTAGATCTTTGGGGTCTGATACCTGGCAGACTTAGCTTAACGTCTCATAACAGACAACCAGCCACATCAAGCTTGCTTTGTAACTCATGATGGAAGATTTCTCTGCAGGGTAGCATTAAGACATTCTGTTTTCAAAACATTCAGCATCCGACACATACTTCCCAGAAATCCATTTACCTAGGATGGACTAGATGAAAAGACAAACATTTCTTTTTTGAATCACAAATTCTCTCATTTACGCTGTCTACCTTCTCCACCTTTTGTCTCTGCATTTGAGATTTACTCTAATGCACATAGAAAGTCAAGATCTAAAGCTAAAAATACACCCAGGACATTAGTTATGTAAATCAAAAAACGTTACATAAAATATTTCTTATCCAGAACAACTGACAGATTTAATTAGTTTCAGTGCATTTCTAGCCTCACCAGGATTGCCAGTTTTGTTCAGCTGGATCGCGTAAAATTTTCGATTAGAGACAGGTCTGCACACACATTTACAAGTATGCAGTTTTAAAGCAGTTTTATTACTCTGAAAATAGTCTGTATGCTTTGCAAACAACCCCAAAGTCTGAAAGTGTAACACTCCAGATGCGTAAGAGTTGGCAACCCTACTATATTAAATGCTGTTAGGGTCGGTGCCTATACATCCCTGACCTACGTGTCCTGTCCCTTTTTGGCCAGCAGGCGGTGCTGGTCACCCTGTGTCCCCCCTCTGTCTTGTAACCCTACTTTCTCGTGTGTTTCCCTGCTCTCCGGGCTGCTATGTAGCTCAATGGGTTGAGAGAATGGCTCTGAAGCTCTCTCACCCTTTGGTCATAAGTTGGCTAGTTGCAGTGGTCCTGCTTTTTCACATTTTATGGTGAACTAGCTTTTAGAATGAGATTTATTTTGACTATTTAATTGATTTCTAAATCTGGACATGAGATAATAGAAGTAATTTGAACCTAAGTACATTTTGGGAAAACATTAACCCTTGTAAATACTGTAGGACTCAAGCAGTTCTGATTTACACATCAAAAACCTATTTGCCCAAATAAAGAGTGACACAATGTCTCAATGATCACTGATCAGTAGTGTCAAACTCCAAATAAAAATGTTTCCAGAACATGTTCACTTTTAACAGACCTAAAAAAGCTCCAAATTACTGTACTTAAGAAATCATTGGTAGTATATGTAAGTTCCCCTTATTTGAATTAATGAAATTCAAAGGCGATGCTAAAATCCACCTTGAGCATGTACAGTACGCGCAGACTATGATAGTCTCTGTGCATCTGTTAATGTCTGCGTATGCTGTGTGTTGTGTTCTGTGTTAAAGTTTCTGTGTTGAAGGAAGGACTTGAACCACAGCTTCCCATGTTTGACCGTCAAAGCAGGTGATGACAGTTCCATGCATCAATGAAACATAAATTTCTACACGAAGGCTATTCTGCACGTAGGATCATCTGATCCCTGCTAGCAAAGAAAATGCACATGAAAAACTGTAACACGGCTAAGGCCACGTCCAAAATAAAACTTCAAAAAAGTGCTTTTACATTAATTACATCTGAATAGTAACACTGTAGATCAGGGGTGTCAAACTGCATTCCTGGAGGGCCGGAGCCCTGTGTAGCTTAGTTCTTTCCCTGTTCCACCACAAATGATTCAGCTCAACACCTATGTGGTAAATAGCACAAGAAGTTGAATCAGGTGTGTTAAACGAGGGGAAACCCAAAAACGTGCAGGGCTCTGGCCCCCCAGGACTGGAGTCTGACACCTGTGCTGTAGATGCATGTTCCCAAACCTAAGGCTACAGATTATAGCGAGAGATTAGAAAAAATGCCTTTTTTTATACAAGCAGAACACAGATTGTCCATTTCTGCCAAAGAAATTCATATCTCCTTTCAGTTCATATTAGCACAAGTTAAAGGTGTCAAAGCACTGACAATATCTAAGGTGCAATCACTTAAAGAGATAGTACAGGCATTAACCAATACCTTGGTGTAAATAATTCCATATAGTTAATTAATCAGTTTAGTAATCAGTGATAAACAAAACTGGCAAGTGATCACATTGGGGTTAAGTCCAATCCAATCCAGCTTGAAACAACCTTATGGACCAAAGTGCTGCACTTAGAAATAAATAAGAGAATAGTTGCAAAATAAGTAAAAGACACTGAAACATTCGCACACTTAAAAATACAAACGAAGTAAAATAAATTTAATAAAAACCAAAACATTAAATGTGAGTAAAAGGCCATTAATAAAATAAATTAATAAAGAAAAGGCTAAGATTAAGATAAAATTTACTATTATAGT
>JAODLD010000101.1:22203112-22238947 GCA_026781065.1 Mormyrops boulengeri | reverse complement strand
CACCTATTTAGACATTCCATTAAAAAACAGCCGTTTCCAGCTATGATAGTCATATACAACATTAACACCGTCTACACGGTATTTCTGATCAATGTGATGTTATTGTAACGGACAAAAAAATTTCAAAGTGACCCCAAACTTTTGAATGGTTGTGTATATTTAAAAGCAGTACTGCATCCAAAAATGCTTATGTAGCTGTTTTTTGACTTCTAAGTCAGAATATACTGTGAAGTTATGATCCTTAGTTGCTTTTCATTATCTTCTTTTCCACAGCAAACTGTGACTGCAAAGAATTTCCACCCTTCTTCATTAACAACCATGAGACGGCATTTGCCAGTAATATAACATTTTGAAGATGCATTTCGTGATTGCACAACAATGGTGTTTCAGTCTAGTTAATTTATGCCTATTCCTCATGAGTTTGAAAATATTTTTGCTGAATTTTGTATTGGTCCTGTTATTGCATAGGTCACACCACTTTCTCTTTCACCTATAGGAGAGATGCAATAGTATTGCACAATCACCTCAAAATTCCATCTTGGTGCATATTCAGTTATGGTACTGTAACACCGTAATAACACTGGTCCCAGCAAGCCCAGTGTGCATGAACACACACACCAGCACCATCAGTTAACGCAGCATAAGCCCAGATTCTAGCCAAAACATTTTCTCAGATACTTGCTCAATAGAATTTCTAAGGTAGCAGGCAGACAACTTTATGGATTTAATAAGAAGTTTATTTAGCGGCTACAATGGCAAAAGATATTAAAAAGCTCTCCGTACTAATGGTAATTTAATAAACAAGAATAGACAACACTTACTGTATTGTGGTTTTGCTTATAACTGGCAGTCCATCATCCAGAATAGCACCTGTGTGTGTTCCCTTCAAGCGCTTGTGTATAGCGCTAGTGCCACCATGGTATGCCTTCGAAACTTTGCACAGTGTAAAACCACCTTTTTATTTTGTGATAATTTGAAGATGTAAAATATTTACGAAAGTCAAACTGTTAAATGGGAAAACCATGCTATAACAATATCCACTGTGGGCCTAACACAATCACTACAGATAACTACAGGGCTCAAATTTCCCCACACTTTCCCCACACTTTCCGTGCAAAATGCTTGGAGCGCCGCCCCCATCTAATGGCACTTTTCCACTGCCACCAAAAACCAAGTCGTACCTGAGCTGAACTGCAAAGAGATGGTTTCTATTGTAAATTATGTCAGCTGTACCCAAACCGTACCTGCGCTTGTTGCATCACCACCATCTGATTGCCCGCAATGTACAGAGACATGGACAGCACAACAAAATGAACAGGAGTTGCCAAGCGGTATACCCTTTCAGAAATGAAAGGGTATACCGGGACATTGCTAACAAGCTTGAAGCTCTGGGAATACATCACACGGCACAGCAGTACAGAGCAAAAATTAAAAAACTAAAACAAGACTATAAAAACAATAAATGTCCATAACAATAGAAGTAGGTCAGATCAGAAAACGTTCTGCTAAACAAGTATCTCTTTGGTTTCACGCCACTGTCGCTCTCCAAACCTGCTCTCCTTTACCAAGCCAACCCTTCTGCAGTGGAAACTGCACTATAACCTAGTGTCTCTTCGCTGTATGCATTAGGTATTGCCTGGTTCCTGTATGCTAGTGGAAAAGTCCATAGGTCACCCTAAGCAATGATGTGTGGTCCTACTATCAATAATAATAAAACGGAAAATAATGTATTGTCTTAAATGTAAATTTAAAGTTTATATCAAACCCTCCCAACACTGGATATAAATGGGAGCTTTAAAAATAAGACCAAAAGTCATGGATTTCATGGATGATTTTGAGAAGTATAATTTGAGGGCATGAATAAGTAGGCATAGTGAAGACAAACGAAGGCCCTGTGATCCTGGCTTGTTTACAGTGGCATATCTGCATATCCTTCGACCAATATCATCTTAATCTTACAGAATTATATGAGTACACCATGGTGAAAATGTAATTAGATGCCACATGGCCAACGTCTATCAGCAATTCATGTTAAACACCTGCATTCTAACATCTCACAACCTGCATGTAAACAATGTGAGTGCCATCAAATTATAAGGATTAAATTAAACTTTTCTACACAAATATTCAGACATCACATGAAGGGGGACTAAAAAGTCCATTTGTGGTGTGCCTCTTTTTGGATAATTACCATGTATGTGCCCAAGAGCTCAGTTTTCCATTTTCAAGTCTCTGGTTTGTATATTTAATGAGCACATTGTTTAACTACTCAGTGATACATTCCAGCAGAGAATATGGGAATAACCACTTTCACAAGAACAATATATCTCTACTATCTTTAGTCTTCTGTATAAATGCCAGAACCATCAGTGGCTGCAAATAGACAAAGACACAAGTTACTTTTTTCACTATTCATTTTGAAAATAAATTTTTGAAAATGAATTTTTAAAGATCTGCAGTTTCCGTTACGAATGAAAAATGAAATGCTTTGCAAAAGGCAAACCAAAAAGTATATAAAAGTCCCTGGACAGTAGAAGGAGCTCCTTGACCTGGAAGGCTGGGGAAATTGCTGACAGGAGGAGCAGCAGAAGGATTTGAGCGTGGTTAAAGGGTGGATTACTTTGGAAGGCTATGTGTGAAGTCTGCTGCATGCTGGAAGTGGAGAGGAACCTACCAATCATTTAATGGGTTTCTAAATCCTAAAATCTAACTTAGCTTGAAAAGCTGATACAGTGTGTGTGTGTGTGTGTGTTTAATCATCTAATAGTTTGTTGCGTATCATATACATTTTTATAAAGTTTATTAACAGAAGAACTGTTTGACCAGTCGTACATATTCTTAAGAAGGTCAGAGTCTTAGAACAGATAGTTGCACCATGGCGTTTCATACGCAGTAGTTTGTATGACTGTGGCGGTAGTTTCCCTGAAACCTTCCTTTCAACTCAAATTTGAAACTGTTGGATGATTCTACTGTTGCAATCTACCAAAAGTAAATGAGGTATGTCTAATTTTTGATTTTGCTGTGATGGACTGGCATCTCATTCTATGTAGTCATCCTGCCCTGATTGTACCTCAGCGTTGTGACCTACAGAGGCTGGAATAGATTCCATGCTCATTACAAACATGTATTGGATAAGTGATTATATTACCACTTGCCCTGTTCAGGGTTGTGGGAGGTCTGGAGCCTATCCCAGAAGCCATGAGTGCAAGGCAGTGAATAACCAGGATGAGGTACCATACTACTGTATACCATTCACTCACACATGCATACCTACAGGCAACTTGGTATCTCCAATCCACCTCAGTTTTTGGACTGGGGTGGGGGACTGGAGTAGCCAGAGGAAACCCCACAATGACACAGGGAGAACTCCACACACATGGAACCATGACAGAGACTTGAACCCTGGTCCCTGGAATGTTAGGCAACAGTACTAACCACTGCATCACCATGCAAGTCCTGAAACCATTTCCTGACTTCTTAAATACTGTCATTGCACATCCCAGAAAAAGCCTGCTGCATTCTCAGTTCCACAAACCCAGTCCTTTATAAACTTTAAAACTTTTGGCTTCTTTATTAGAGCACACCTTACTCAGCATCTAGCTAATACACCAGAAGTTTCCTCAATGATATGAATCACTGAAATATTCTCTGCATATAACTCAGTGAATACTGCCGTCGTGCTCAGGGCTATGGCTGTTTGCTCTTCATGCAGACACAAGACACTACAGTTTCACTTTTACAGCGGACTTAATTTATGGGCCTTTTGGTAAATAGTGTTCGGAGAGCTCGGCAGAAACCGCAGACGAGTTCTCTACTTGTCACCATGATATGATGAAGCGGGCAGCTGTGTGGGAGCCAGCAGCTGCTTATCTCTAATTAGTCTTTCAATGTGTTGTTTAGATATTAAAGTCACGGCCATTTAACTTTCCGAGCATGCAGATAGGAGGAGGAAGAGGGCTATTGGAGGCCAAATGAAGACATCCTGCTGTCACGTATGTGCACGGCTGGAAAGGTTTGAAACAAATGAAGACAAATTTGATTGATGATGTGGACTGTAACAGACAAAAAACAAATCTTAGGTGTACATCATAGCATGAAAGTTGAAGACATTACACAACATAATAACAATCAATAATCAAGCTTTAATATTTTAATTAATTTGATATTTTAGTTTATGTTATAGGAGTGTAATACATAATTCTTTAAAAAAAAACACATGCAAAATTCTAAACTTTTCACTTTAATACAAACTTTTTCTGTATAATTAATGAGGCAGCACTGTTTCTTTTAAGGAAATTAACCATTATCTTCAATTGGACCCTGTTTAAAATAGATAACAGTATTGCATTGATTCTGCACTCTAAAAGATGAAATTCAAATGGTTACATAGACATTTGGTTAAAATGTTTGCATGATAAATGTTTTTAAATTTGCTCTGGTGACAGCTTCATATAAATAGGGTGCAAAATGAAAATAATCTTGAAACAGCTCCTTATGACAAAACATATTATAAATGCACATACACATCCATTTTTCTTCACACAATCCACTGGTGTTAATTAAATATGCACCTGATAGACTTTAACTTGACTGCTATTAATGAGATTTTTATTCCTATTATATATTTAAGGGTCACTTGTGGGTGCTTGGGTATTGTAACATTGTAACTGTTTGAAACATTCACATATGAGCTTACTGTTTGCCATATGAAACTGTGACGTCATAATTATTGTTGGAAATAGGGTTTTCCATAATAACTGCTTCTGCTCTTTTTCTGTCATAATCCTTTTCCAAATTCTTATGAAGAGCAATTGATGCAACAGGCCCTTGGAGATTCAGAAAGTTTCCCCCTTAAATAGTGATTATGTTAATTATGAATTAAGATAGTTACAGTAGTTAGCTTAATAACTGGCATGACTTTTTAAACACTTTGTATAAGTGGTGTAATGAAAGTGCATCCTGGCGATTTGTCATATCACTGTATGTGTGGGTAATAAACTGTGGGATAACTGAATCATTTAAATGTGCAGCAAATTAGGTTAGACAGAATAACAAGCTTATACTAACACCAAATTTACAGTTAAACTTTAGAGGCGTTTTAATGAAGTAGCTGATATAAACCTGATGTAAATAGTTTTCTTCTGATTCCATCCAGTAAAATGAATGACCAACAGTGAAATTGATCATGGCACCCATTGCTGACTGCTTCTGAACACAAAAAAATAAAAAAACGTTCTGCCTTCGTTTATTTCAATCTTACTGTGTACAACTTTGCCAACGTGATTTTACAGCTTGTTCAGACTTATTTTTCCTGAAAATAAAATTACGTTTAATTATTTTTACTTAAATAAATGTACACACCACTGGTTGTTCGAACATATTTGTTTTTTGTTTATCAAATTGTTTTGCACCTAAAAAAATCTGTGCCCTCGTAACCTATGATGGACCACTATCTCACCCTGGGAATTCTGGGACAGGTTACAGATCACACATAGGCTGCCGTAGAAAATGGTTATTATATTATACTTTCCATGTTTTTTATGTTGTAGTTCATATCTCACACACATGCATAAAATGATAAACTGCAAAAGCTTCCCTTAATGCTGCATTCCCTTTTATCTACACTACTCCGTTCTCTCTTGCTCAAACTCCACACACGTATTTATTGTTGTTTTGTTGCTTAGCTTTTGTTCTCAGATATTTATCACTCTGCACATCAAACGCAGCCTTAGCAATTAATGGTAGCTCTCTCTGAGATCAAGTGAATAATAATCCTCGCTGGCAGGATATCAAAAGCGGCTGGTAAGGCAGCCTGTGCTCTGTGACTATGATATACTGCTGGTGAAAATGGTTAGATGTCAGAGAGAGCAACTCAATCTTGTTGTCGCATGGGCCGGTAACAACATTATTATTGTAAGGCTCTTGAGGAGAAAGACTGTAATTTCTAAAGTATTATGTCAAGTATCACACTAACACATACATCCAGTATACTTATTTTTTTTTATAAAATTCATGCAGCACCGGAAGATATGAACACATATGAACATATGAATACATATGAACCGTGAACTGACATCCGGTTCTAAGGTTCCCTAAAACTTTCGCCCTCCAGCACCAAGCAAAACCATGGACACACCCTTTTCAAATATGTCAGCTCAGCTGTTTTTCCAACTTTCATTATTGTTCACAGTCAGGCTGATGCGCTTCGGCATAGTGGCCAAGTAGCAAAAAGAAGACTGCAGGTCTGAACCCAATCCATGCATTCTTTGGGGGACACTGTGACTCAACAGGCTGGGCCTCTATGCCTGTGATGAGTAGGAGGGACACAACATAAATCCACAGAGGTCTATATAAGTCTCACATCCTCCATCACTGATTGATCCACCTCTGAGTGTAATGCATTACTGCTAATTTAAACTAAGATAAATGGTGCATAATTTAAGCACTACATTTTGGGTGGCAGCTTAACCTTAATAAAGACTGTTGTAAATTATCTCTGCCTTGTCTTCTTTGTATGATGTGGAAAACCCCACAACTATGTCAGGATGCTGTTATGAAATAGGCATTTATTATAGGCACTTGAAATAGGCAATTATTACGCTCTGTTCTTCTCATTGCTGTATCATACTGTAGTTGTCCTCCACTACAGCCTTGCACCTCCAGGACTGTGGGTTTCATTCTGAATGACTGCAGTGTAATGCTTGAGTGCTTTACCTCCAGGTACTCAGGTTTCCCCTGACAGTCATAAAGACTTGTAGTTTTGGTAAACTGGAGTATCGAAACGTCCTATTGGATGTGTGTGTGTGTGTGTGTGCATGTGTAGTCTCCTCTCCAGGGTTCCCCAGCCTCATGCTTCCTGAGATACCTGCAACTCTGTACAAGCTAAGTTGTGATTGATGGATGGATGGATGGATGGATGGATATAAAAGTATGAAGTTCTAACAAAAAATATTATTTAAAGATGAAATACTTCTGCTACCCTGTTGGGTTAACGCTGTTTCTTCACACCTCTGTGTGGAGCTTGCATATTCTACCCATGTTATTGTGGGGTTTCTGCCAGGTAATCTGGTCCGCCCCGCCGAGTCCAAGAACATGCTAAGTTGAATTGGTGTTACCTAATTGCCCATAGGTGTTCAATGGTTTGTGATTGATTAATGGTGTGTGAGTGGTGAATGGTGTGTGAGTGGTGAATGGTGTGTGAGTGTGCGCTGCGAGTGGTTGACGCCCCATTCTGGGTTGTTCCCTGTCTTGTGCCCTTGGCTGTCAGGGTAGGCTCCAGACCCCCTGTGACCCTGAATAGAACAAGCGGTTAAAGAATATGGATGGATGGGTGCTACTGTATTTTGTCTGTGTTAGGTCTAAAATTAAAAAGTTATGGAAGATAATTGTATCAACCTAAACCTCAGAGGCATCAGCTTTGTGATGTTTACTGAATGTCTGAACCATCTGAAAATCCAATTTCATTTGAGTTTCAGCCTTGATTTATTGAGTCTTTTAATACAAGGACTGTAATGTGGCTATATTACCATATTACCACTATATCTACCAGAAGTGAAAGATTTACAGTGGAAACATAAGCCAGATGAGTAAAAAATAAAATAAAAATTGCTGTAAAAAAAACTAGGTATTATTCTGAATGATTCATACGGTATATTCAATTCTCAAGAAAAAAAATCCCTAAGTGTAAGATTTTATTTTGAATTCATATAATGTATGCAAGCAGCACTCAGGGCCACTGACAGTAATAATGCTTCATCTGGAATGCGTAAACGCACTGGAGCTCTTCTTAAAATGCTAATCTTAGAACTAAGGGTAGCTGGGTATGCATATGGAAACTGAAATCAATAGCAATTACAAAGTACTATACAATTATTTAAGAAGTACATCATCCAGTTATGCTATGTAATGAGTCCAATACCATGGGTTTGTGTACTGGGGTAATTACATTTTCTAATCTATAGAAATAAAATAGATTCAGAATTTTTTATACACTTGTTCAATTAGCAAGTAACTAAGTCTAGAGCTGTAGCAGACAAAATAAAAAGGGCAGAAAAAAACTTTTCTTACCAGCAATGTATGGGTATTGTAATAAACTTCCCTTTAATTTCAAACTTTTATATTCCAAAATCATTTCAAACATATTTACAGTGGTGGTTCTAGACCATTTCAACTGGGGGGCCAATGGTCTAATTCTTTTAAAGGGGCCAGATACATTTGACCTTAATGTCCTCCAAGTGTTACTTGCACTAGATTTCCAGCATTAAACAGCAGAAGACCATTTTGAAAACTGATATTATTTATGCAATACTTTGCAGTTACATTGTACAGTTTCTACAAATATGCAACTCGCTTTGATTTCATGTTTATACTATCTTGCTTCCACAAGTTTGATTATTATTTTTTTTAACTTTGCTTTTCACGGACTCAACCACCTGCGTTGAGTCCATCAAGAAAATGTGGTTATGTTTGTGTTCCACCTGCTCTCAGCGCACAAAAATTTAGGCCGCATATATAAATGTAAATAATAATTCATTTATTTCAGACCCAAGAAGCATTTGTGTTTAGGGGGGGCCACAGCCAGGGGCATACATGTTGTCATGGGGGTACCCGCCGTGTTATTGCTGAGAAATGCCTAAATGTTGACTGAAGGGTCATGAGATTTGGAGGGACAATAAATATTGCATGTGTAACTCACAAGTCCTTTACGTTTAGTCAAATCAGACTGTGAGGTTCATCTCCTCATTGTTGTCCTGTCACACAATAGGAAAGTAGCACTTGAACAACTTCTTTCCCAGAGATTCAACAAGCTACCCTAGAGCAATTACATTACCTCTGTACTCCACAAAGCCTCCCATCCAATCAGGAACAATTTGATAAACAAAGTGCACTTACTGTTATTTACTATTTATTTGTGATTCTATATACATTCCTTGCTCAAATTTGAACTGAAATTGCACAGTGCTTACTTTGTTAATTGTTGTACTCATCTTCATATCTGTTAGATAATTGCATGTTTGCTTCGGTGTGCATTTTATTGTGTCCTTTATTTTGAGCAGATCCAAATGCTTGTAAGTCAAATTGCACCTATATGGTTGTTTATGAAGATAATAGCCGATTCTGTTTCTGGGAAAAAAAATAATTCTTTGAAAGAACAGTTAATTAAAAACACTGTATAACCACATGACCCTGCAGTGGAAAATGGATGAATGGAGTACATAATAATTAACAATTCATGAGTTTAACTGCAGCGGTACATTTTGTATTGTGAAACAGGTTCCCAATGAATTAAAATGAAAAAGATCCCAGGTCTGCTGACATCCATGCCGACAGGGTTTGTTGTGATAATTGTCAGTGGGTAGAGACTGAGAATAATTGCCTACAATGGCAATGAAATGAAATTGACAAAATATGTTCCAGAAGGTCAAATTATTAGGAACTATTTGCAACTAGGAAGTTGTCCTAGGAGGAATAGAGTCTAATGAATGTAATTAGGTTCTGTATCTTGGGTCAGATTAATCATGGATTGCACAAAAGCATGGAAAGAATTGGTGTCTCTAGCAGGTCTTCTGCAAAACTGTGATAGCTTTGTACCCCAAATTATAAATAAGGCATAATGTGATATTGTTGCCTCCCGAGTGTGATGAAATCTTCCCAGAAAGAGGTCTGGCCCATATCAGTAACAATTACGGCGAGGGCAGATGTGTGAATCTGCTTGTGTATTGTTTTCACACGCATTGTCTACTATAAACAGCTGACCTTCCCTATGGTGTCTATAAACAGACACTGTAAAGAACAACCTGGTAAATATTAAACAAAGATTAAAATACAATCACAAAAGTGTAGCAAAAAGGGGAATTCTCTGAAAAATAGGGGCATAAACACATACAGCTCAAGAATGGGTAACAAATCAGGACCTCCCAACTCACACATGTTCTTAACCAGAGGCACAAACACTAATATCTCACATGCCACTCTGTACAAAAAACTGATATTGATCACTCATTCTCCATGTGTGTGTGTGTCTGTGTGTGTGTGTGTGTGGGGGGGGGGGGCACTTTCATGTGAGGAAATTACTAGAGTTGGTTGCAATTAAAAAATTCTAGGCAGAATTTTGTTACTAGTCACTTTTACTTTCTTTTATTGCTCTATATCATACCTCGTACTACCAGGGAGTGTCAGACAGGAATGTATGTGCTTCTGCCTCTTCTCCACATTTTATGTCGTCACATGAGTAACGTTGGTTTTTGAAGACATATATTAATAGATTTTCCAATGCACATATCTGTGTCTGTCTGCAAGTCTCAATATTCAATCCATCTCAAACCACTGTATCAGTGCCTGAGGATAATATGTTAATGAGTGCACAAGGTTGACCGCAAAAACCACCCTTGCAGTGACCACAATGAGCATCCCTGTCGGGCTATCAGTGCATCACAATATGGAGTCAGCTGGCGACAAAGATCCCCACCTGAGCTGAGCTGATTAACTATATTGTTGTCGAAGAATTGGCAGAGTAGCAAGGAGCTGGTATTACATCAACGCCCCCACATTCATTTAAATCCATTTAAATTCACCCTCTTCCTTGCGATATTGTAGAGAGCTAACATGCTGTTTTGCCAGGGTGGTAGCCGGTCCACTGCTCCCTCTCCTTAGTAGGAATTTACAACCTTCAGGCAGAGAAATTGATAGGTCTGCCCGTTACAGCTGTAACCTCTATATGGGCACATGTATGCTCCTTGCAGAAATATACTCAATTTAAAAACATTTCACACATTCTTTTCAGGCGCTGTTAGCCTCAGAGTATATTATTGCTGTCTGTACAGATGAATGGTGGACGATATGATTCAAGTTTGCTGGAATAAATGCACAAAGACATAAAAGTGGCTTTATCAAGTTTTCTCGACTCACAGGAATATACACGCTGTGAAATGGAGGGTCAGACTTTTGAGTTTCACTTTCAGCTATTACCCCCTATCACAATGTACAAAAAAAGCTATGAATAATTTGGATACACCAAGGTGAAAAGCATCAAGTTAACCTCCATTTCCTTTTGAGCCCATGTAAATAGGCAGACACAGGCACACACACACACAAACACACACATAAGAACTTAGAGGATGGAACAAAGGCATAGGCTTGGTATCAACATAGGTGGGGTCCAAATCAGCCCTGAACCTACCACCACCCCACACACACAGTACTCCCAGAATATTGGTAGGCAACATGTCCCTACAGTCCATACCCACATCCATGCCCTTGGGATGGATGGATGGATGGATGGATGGATGGAAGTGTAGCCTGAGTTTCAGCTGTGCCCCATCAGTGGGGAGGAAATCACTCATATAAAGAAAAAAAAGTTTTCTCACCTGCCTATTGGAGAAAGTAATGAAATTTTTAACATTCCCAGCTGGGTGTACTAATGTTTAAAGCTTTCAACAGATGCAAAATGATCAAACATTTTCATATAAACATATACATTTACTATTTTGTGGACATATGTTTTCCCGTTTCACATACAGTGTACTTTTCTTACAAACAGTGAACACAGGAGCAGTTGAAAGAACTTTGTACTTTCCAGATGAATAGACAAACTTGACCGATTGCACCAGACTTTGCCTGAAATAGGCCAGGCTGAATACAGAAATTGCCCATCTTTCTGCCCGCGTGGAACACATTAAACTTTGACACACTCCTCCGTGGCTCTGACTGCAACCTGCCCCCATTTGACACACTAACAAGTGCACTCATTCCTCTTATCTGTAAACCCTTCTCCTTTTCCAGGTCAGTATTGCAACCATTCCTCTCCAGAGAGATGTCTATTGTTTATTTTTAAGTTGCTATATCGATTTCCTATGTCCAGTATTACTTTTTTATTGCTTTTTTTATGTAATCCCGGCCCGCTTTGCCTCTCAGAAACAAGGCACTTTGATTTACCACTTAACTCAACCAGTGTATTAATAAGGAAATAATAAAAACTGCAGTTTCTTGAGCAGCGTTTTTCAGAGAAATGTAAAACAGTTTTAATTAGCATCTGAACTATACACCACGAGGACAGCAGTAAATAAAGGAGAGAAGATGCTTTTTTTGATGGCCTTTTTTCCGTGTACAGGGAAGCTTGTTCTCAAAGGCTTGCATTTCAGAACTCCCACGGCTTTGACCCAGTTTTGTGAAACACCTCTGGTGCCTACAGTAACATAGAAGCCTCACTTTCAGTTACAGGAATGGGGTTCCTGCTCCAGTCTCATTTTTCAGGGGTCATTTGTGCTTTCTTGGGCTTTTCTGTGTTACCATGGTAATGGAGTGTTAAAGGTAAGTCATGATTCCCAGAGAACTGTTACACCTTCTGTGAATTCGGAAGCCAAACTGCAGGACAGAGCTGGTGGAAGGTGATAGATAGATAGATAGATAGATAGATGAGTGTTCTGTGAATGGATTGTTACTCAAGATAACACTTCTTTGAAACATAAATACCGTGCAGCCTAACTTTGAATACAAGTCATTCACTGAATATACGTCATTCATTGTGTCTTTAAATTTTGGCTCGGCAACATAATACAGTAATAATAACTAAATAGCATTACATTTGCTAATGTGTTGGAAATGAATTGATATGGAGGAACAACACTCCCGACAGCACCTGGGTCACTTCTGGTCTGGTACTGGGGCTGACGCTCCCTCCATAGCACAGCTTCACCCAAGGCATCCAAATTCCCGCTTATTGTGTTATTAAAGGACCACAGATAAGACTCAAAAAGAGAGTTAAAGCCGATGACTTTCTCCTTTCCCCGCCTATATGCCCCTTGTCTTATCTCCTCTCCAATCCTGGTCTTTTTCTCCATTAAATGATGCGCTCCATGCAACAGCCTCATGTGCCTAGCTCACACCTTTTTCCATACTGTTTTAGTCAACCTCTTCCATTAAACTTTTGGTCATGTTTTTTTTATTTATCAAGTGGAGTCGGATCGAACAAGGTTAATGCTATTGCTGCTCCCAAGGTTAATTACATTCCTGAGTGTGGACAAATCAGTTGCCATGCAGATTTATGATGTCAATGTTAAATATACTGCAGAAGCATTTATGATCAGGATGGTGAACAGCATAGTGAATGACTGGGCTGTGAAGGAGACGATCATTAGGGATAGGGTATTCCTCTTTGGTGGTAATAGAGATTTGGTCACGATGGAATCAACAACACAGCTTGTCGAGACAGGGGAGAAAAATCAAACTCTGGAGCAAAACAAAAAGAATTCAAAATAAGCAATTTTCTGCTACAGGCCTCGATATTGTATGATGGTTGCTGAGAGAGAGACAAATCAGAACATTAGGTTGCAGCTATTATCAGAAATGAGGGTCGGGGGAAATGAGTTATAACTGACAACAGCATTCACCTGATAATCCCTTCTGAAGCAGACAGCCCTACTCTGACCAATTCTCTGGAAAGAAAAGCAGCGCTCTTGGATAAGATGATGAAACTTAAATTGTCAGTTACAATGGAAAGGTATCTTCTATAGTACAGTTAAATTACATATTCCAGAAATTTTTTGACTTTGCATAATGCAGTTGCCAGAAAATGCAGGGTAAGTTTTTACTAAAATCAAGAGGCTCTGAAGAATTTAAATCAAGATCTGGCCATTTTTCCTGCCTGTTTATTCCTCTCCTCTGGTGTGAATCTGGATGGATGGTAGCCACTGCGGAGGAAATTCGTTTCTGCCACCTGTATCCGCGATCTCATTCTTTCAGTCACTACCCTAAGCTTGTAGCCATAGGTGAATGTAGTAACGTAGATAGACCAGTAAATCGATAAGCTTTGCCTACCGGCTCAGCTCCTTCTAAGAGAACTAATTTCTACTCATTTTCATTTTACTAATTTCTTCTTTTTTCCAGCATATCAAATGCCATTTTATTGGCTTATTTTCACATGACTACATCCTAGTTACAAGCCCGCACTGAAGTGTCTCAATGTAAAGATATGAAATGGGACTGACCCATTTGACTAGCTGACAGACGTAGTATTTTTTACAGTTAATGTGGTGCGTGTTGGCTGCAAAATATCCAACTTTAGCAATATGCTCCACCCCAGTGAAAACCCCAATTCAGTATTCCTTAACAAAATTAAAACCATACATAACAAAGGACACATTCAGTTCCCTACAGTGAAATGTCTTAGGGCCAGTTCATTTAAAGCTGACTGTCCATGTGCATGAAATAAATGTATATATCTTTTTTTGTGGATAGGATTTGTGGCATGATATCTGTTTTAAAATGCCCAGACCTTCTTCAGACTTAATCTCATAATGGTGCTTGCAAATGCACTGTCGTACCGAAAAGTAGTTTTCCTCTTTTAAATTAGTCATTTCAAAAAAGATGAGAAAATAATGTATATTTTCACTATTCCCCTACAGAGCCATTACTGCTCGGGACAGTAATTGGAGTCTTTTCCTAAATGCTAGCAGTTATCCAATCTGAATAGAATATAAAGCAGCATTAGAGATTATAAATTCTGTAATTATCTTTCTTTCCTCCCTGGAGCACTAAGAAAATGTCCCATTTTAAAATGGATTGATAAAACACTGATGATGTTTTTAGCACAGTAAATTTGTTTAAAGGTAGGTTTATATTGAAATGAAAATCCAATTATTTATTCCTATTTTAAATTCATAACCCATAGAGGGAAAAATTTACATTCTAAGGACTGTGTCGGCTTTGGTAGTTATATTCTCTGCTGAACAGTCAGCTGGATCGTTTGTAACAATGTATGAAGGTATTTTTTGAAATTTTTATTATTGCTGAAGCATTGATTGTTTTGGTATTTTCCAACGCATTCAGCCAATTGCGTTCTTGCATTATTACAAGTACAACCTATTGAGCTGTACAAAAACAATTCAGTCCTATATTTCTTTATACTACATTGATATTATAGGCATGAACACTGGAATTGGCTCATATGTGTATCAGTCATAGTTAACGAGGGGGAACAGAAACGCCCTGTACAGCTCATTACTCAGCTCATAAATTTTCTAGAACCACTAATACACAGGTGTGAATGGAGATGATCAAACATTGGAGGCGATGGTATCTTACAGCTATGTATAAATAAAGTGCCTCGTCAGTACAAAACTTACTGTGCAATTTAAATGTGGCCATTGCCAAAGAATAAAAACAGCGCAGAGGAAAGAAAATAACCTTATTATTTGCAAGAAAGACACAGCGATGTAAACGCATATGAGCCCTGGACCCATAAACGCTATGTGTAAGGTTACAAAACATGTAGTGCTTTCACCATCAGGCAGTTATAGTAATGGGTGCTGTAAGTGTCTGATTGTTTCTATACCATTTACCGTAACCCAGGATTCACCCTGACCCTGTCTTTCGCTTCATCTTGGCAGTGCTCCCCAACGAAGGGCCATATCATCCAGCTAATCACCTATTATCATGGGCATCGATGGGCTGTGTCAACCAATTTCACAGACAAGCGCTTTCTCCTGTGCCCAGGATATGGACACAGATAATTCTGATTTACATGGGCAATAGAAGAGATCTGCAGAATCACTATGGATTGGCCACCCCCTATATAAAAGATTAAATCTCTAAATGTAGGGTCATTTAAAGGCTTTTAATAGATAAAGGGGGAAACCATGCTATAGAAATGTCATTTTGCCTGAGTCACAAGCCTATACAAAAAAGATCTACTGATGAAAACGCAACTAATTTACTCAAGACATTTTTCCCCAGTATTGTGGTAACTTATGGTTTTGTCGTTATCATCCTACAGCAGGATAGTTCCAAAATGAAACTGAGGGAAAACCCTAATGGAATGAGGCATTGAATACCCTCATAAAACTGAACTGCTCATTGTAGCATTCTCAGTGACCTCTCTGTGCAGAAGCCTAATTTGTGTGCATTGTATGTCTGTATTTATAGAATCAGAACAAGGAGCAAAAACTTATTAGTAATCATGTTCAGGTGTCAAGTTGGCATGGTTTAACAGCCCGCAGCAATACAAGCAAGCCCTTTGTAGGGCACGTTCAGCCTATTATTCTAACCTTATTGATGGTAACAGAAATAACCATCATTATGTTTTAAAAACAATAGCTCACCTAACAAATAAGGCTGAACCATTGCTGCTGAGCTTTTTCTGTAGCCAACATTTTACGAACGTCTTTAATGATAAAGTTAAAATCATTAGGATTCAAACATGTTCAAATGGCTCATGATTAGCTTCAATGCAAGCGGAACGTGAACACACCCTTAATGTTTTTGAATTAATTAATGATGAAGACCTAAAAACTATTAGAATTAAGATCAAACAAACCACTTGTCCACTGGACCCAGTACCCACTTCTTAAGGAATCCCTGGGAGTTCTGGCAAGACCTATATCTACCATAATGAATGCATCCCTGTTATCAGTTGATGTTCCTGACCAACTTAAAGTAGCAGTAATCAGGCCACTACTGAAGAAGCCAATTTTGGATCCCCAGGAGCTCAGCAATAACAGACCTATCTCTAACGTACCATTTTTGTTAAAAGTTCTGGAGAAGATAGTTGCTGCTTAACTTCACTCATACTTGGAGAGACACAACATATTGCATTGTTTCCAGTTATGCTTCCGCTCAGGACACAGCACTGAAACTGCCTTGACTAATGTCATAAATAACATAACAATGGCAGCTGACAGCGTGACTGTGGTAATGTATCTGGACCTTGGTGCAGCTTTTGACATGATTGATCATTCTATCATATTACAAAGACTTAAGACGGGTTGTGTGGAATGGTGTTGAAGTGGTTTAAATTGTATTTGACTAATCGTTATCAATATGTTCAAGTGTCAGATACTTGTAATCCATCCTTAATGTCACTGGTCAAGTATGGAGTACTACAGGGTTCAGTGTTTGGTCCTTTATTGTCTCCTCTCTACATGTTGCCCTTAGGAAACATAATGAGAAAACATAATGTTAACTATCACTCCTATGCCGATGACACCCAAATATACATTTTAGATGAACCTAACAACACCACAGCTACTGTCACTTTAGCTAATTTCTGTTCTGTTGTTTGGAGGCAGCTGCAGATAGGAATTTTCCACACTCCACTCCAAAGGGCTGAACTATTCCCTCAGCAGCTCAGCCTGTAACCTAGGTGTGATCTTGGATTCAAAATCATGCAAATCATATGTGGATGCAGTGTCGAAGATATGCTTCCTACAGCTACGCTACAATGCCAAACTGTAACAATTTCTTACTATTCAAGACACAGAGAAATTGATACGTGCCTTTGTATACAGTAGGTTAGACTACTGCAATGCACTGTTATCTGGGAGCACACACTGCACATTAAATACCTTGCAGTGTATTCTAAATGCAGCAGCTCGAATTGTCACCAGGAGCAGGAACACATAACCCCTAGTCTTTGTTCCTTGCATTGGCTTTCCGTTAGGTTTAGAGCTGACTTCAAAGTTCTCCTACTTACATATAAGGCACTTAAAGGACCAGCTCCTGCCTACCTGACAGAATTACTTCAAGTTTACAATCCGCATTGTCCACTCAGATCACAGAATGCAGGTTCCCTTGTCATTCCACATATAAATAAAGTGACAGAGGGCGGTAAAGCATTCTGCTACAGGGCCCCTATATTGTGGAATGGTTTGCCAGCCTAAGTTTGGGATGTCGATTCGGTCTCAGTCCTTAAATCTCAACTGAAAACATATTAATTTACCTTACCGGCACCCTCACACATCGTAACTATGGCTGCTGGTGTTGCATAGTGTATAAAAATGGCATTTGGCCACAATGCTTGGCCATTTATGTGTCAATGCATGTTCTGACCATCCATGCTCTCTGCCTCCCCACATGTCTGCATGGTGCTCGGGGTGGGCACCATCTGAGCTGGAGTCCTGGAGTCCTCTTAGGAAATGCAGTTCATAAAGAGTATTCAAAGGCATGCCACATGACGTGGGGGAAACATGCAAACTCCACACACACACACACACACAAGAGGCAGCATTAAAAAGCCTGAACCTGCAGCTGTGTGCTTACAATTCTACCCACTGAGCCACCATGATGCCCCAGTTCGGTTCAGTGAGTCAAAAATGAAGAAGTCAATTATCATTTACAGTCTGCGTCGGAACAAAAATGGCTTTCTAATGGCATAAATATTATTGTTTTTTATTTTTTAATCATAATCTTCAGCACATCAGTAGGTGGCACGTGACAGGGATATTCATCATGGCATCAAAATCCAAAGATTATGGACTCCCCTCTGTATTTAATTTAAAGTTCAATTTTATCCATATTCCACTGGATCAGCAGGATTCACAGGTTCATATTTAATTCATTTTTAAGAGCTGTAAATATGCAGAAATGTTGTGCATTCAATGCAATTCAGCCATAAAGGCTATACATTATTATACAATTTTTAAAACAATTTGTTTTTTTTTTGCTATTTTTATCCAAAAGTCATTTTTTGCTGCGATATATCATATATAAAGCTTGCTGACTTATGTGAACATAAATGGAGCAAGGATTAGCGTGATCAGTGTATTCAACATTATTATGAACAGGGATGTACTGTAATGTGTCTATCAGCTATTTTCAAATTAGTTATGAAAGTTTTTAGTTTTCAAATTAGTATTCATTATTTGAGAAGGTGACAGACATTTGCAACTTTATTGTGGTCATTACAGAGATTCTGAAACGGCAGATAGATTCATTGTTAGACAACTTGAGGGACCAGGATGTCTTTAGGGTTATAGGAAGATATTTGAAAGATATCAGTTCCACATGAACACCACACTATATGCACTTATTTGTAAATAAATCAATTAATTATAACGAAATCGAAATCACACTGCTGAGGTCCCATTTGAATATTATGAGTCCTCAGAAATCCAGCGAACCAATGCAGAATGAACAGCAAAGGCTATTTAATCAAAGTAACTTTGTCTCAAGAAGTTACTTACCAACGTCACTTACTTTTCAGAAAGTGGTTTGAGCTGAAGTTGAATTAATTAGTCAAAATAATGATGCATAGAACTGGCAATCTGCCGTCTGATGAAGCTACAAAAAAAACAGCAGTGAAAAATACAACATTTGTAGAAAAAAGTGTAGTGCAAAACTTGGCTTTCCTCGACTTCCAAAGTGCAGCCATCTTGTATTAAAGAACGGAAGCACTCCTTTTTTTCTATCTGCCGATATTTTTGAAAACGAAACTTCAGAAGTGTTAACACTGCAAATCTTTAGAATCTTTAGATTATTAATCACAAGTCCAGTTGCACTACCTCTTCACCATCTGCTGTGCTCTAGATTATGATAAACTGGCAGTTTGTCAGTAAATAGTTGCATATGCATTGCATATGGCCAACAGATTGTTCTATACTTAACACCATCTCATGGGGCAGGTTAGCTGACACCTATAAACATGAATATCTTGTAACTATATAAACACCCGCAGCCTTGCCTCCGGTTTTTCTGAAGTTACCCTAACAGATCATTATCTCAGCAGTACATGGTACAACTCAGACATTGTATTCATTTGGATGATTTGGATTAAATTATGAATAATGGATTCTGTTGTAGCCGTTTTTCCTCACAGGAACTATGTAAATGACAAAGTAAACATGAATGGTAATTAAACCGTGATCTTGTTCATGATGTCTTTAAGCTTAGGGGACGGGCTGTTTGGGCGTAAATGACTGAAAGTGAGGCGGAAGAGCTGAATTGGTTGGGCAAATGTCAGAAAGGGAGAGCATGGTTATCTGAAATTTTTTGACCACTTTAAATTCAAGTCATATTGCTTTGATTGTTTTTAAATAGCTTTCATTTTGTTGATAGGTCAGTTTCATTTACACAGCAGTTTCATTCATAGTTTTGTTTAGAATAAAATAAGTTAATCGAAATATTTGTCGTTGAAGTGCATACAAAAATGACCTTTCCAAGTGTTTTGTTTAGATTAAAAGGCCGATATGGATTCCAAGAAACTTATTTGTATAGTATTTGTTTAATATAGAATGTACACCTAATACGAAGTATAAAATGAGACAATTAAAATGTTGATCTTATTAATCTATCCATACCTCAAAACAGACAATACTAATCATGCACTGTAAAGTCCTGGGGAACCTTTTGTAGCATGGCATGTGCGCCAAACACATGGAATAAATACATAAATATTGATCATGTGCTTAGACCCAAGGATTAATTCAAAAGGGGTCCTGTTTTTAAAAAGGCAACACGCATTTTGGGAAATTTAACGGGCTACATCCCAATTACAATGGAAACAATTCAGTAATAAGATCCATTGAGGGTTCTGCAGGTGAGGCTGCAGATAGGTGAGCATGTATTACCTTGGATGGCATTTCCACACAGAGGTCAACACTCTTCTTATCAGCATCCGATGTCCTACCCACTGAACACCTCAATGGCTTCTACTACAAAAACTGAACACATGAGTGCACAAATCTGAGTGCCATCTCCTTTCCGGAAATAAAATGTCTTTTCAAAATGTCACCAGCATTGCACCTGGAATATGAATGTCAAAAACAATTCCCATTCATTTGCTCAACAATTCTCCATCCATTTTGCAAAGGTCCACAGAAAGAAGCATAAAATTCGTAAGCTCCAGCAGCTTCTTTCTTCCCCTGATGATGAATTAAATCTGTTAATGACATTTATTCTTTTTTTGTTTAATCAAATTTCCCCTAATTCTGTCAAGGAACAGTCCACTAATGGATATACTTTCCATTCTACGTGCAGAAGCAATTACCTACTTTTTTAGAAATTATATTAAAATGTTTAAACTATACATATGTATTAGCATTAAGAGAGTGCATTAAAATATGAATTCTTTTCCAAACAGAGTGTACAGGATCCAGGATGAGAACTAGAATCTATCAGTTCTGTGTTGCCTGCCCAGATAGGCCACTCCTGACCCAAAATGAGCCAGTCCAGTCAGTTGTCACAAACATTTGACAGATTACTGCTAGTTACATAGCTATAGGGCAAAAACAATTATTTTTCAACGCAGTGCATCAGGACTATGTTTCAATAGGAGATAATTTGTCTGTCTAATATTGATCTCAAAAACTATACAATTAACTAAATGTAACTAACTAAATGTAACTAAATGCTGTTTTGCGCCCTGCAATGGGTTGGCACCCCATCCTGGGTTATTCCCTGCCTTGTGCTTGAAGCCTCCAGGATAAGCTGTGGACTCCTTACAACCCTGAAGCGGTAGCAGAAAATGGATGGATGGATGGACTAAATGCTGTATATGTACCTTGACTTAGATCTGCAGTTGAGCCAAAATAAGCATAAACTGCAAACGGGCAATGCCTCATTTAACTCTGTTTACCACAAAAGGTATGGTAATTACCACAGAAGGCATGATATTTAGGACATAGATGTTTCATTTCAGAGTTTAATGATTTTCAGTGTGTCAATGACAGCTAAACGTCTCATGAGATAATGTTAGTTATCATGTAACACACTCTGTGCTTAAGTAACTTCTGAATAAAATTTCAGATGTTTTTGAAGAAAATGTAATTTTGAGGGAGTATGGAAAACAGAACCATGAGATGGGGAATGGGAATTTTATTTGGTGTGAGGGTTGAGAGAGGTTTAACAACAAAGACGTGTGTTGGTTTTAACGTTGGTAGGAACCAAATCAGCCCCCACCGCTCCACCTGCCTAAACACTCATGGTCCTGCCACAATATTGAATAAGGACATGTCCCTACCATCCATACCTCATTCTATGCCCTTGTTTAACAACATAATGCAGAGGAAATACAACAAACATAGCAATTGCAGTACATGTAAAATATAGGCCTCAGGTTGTACTGTAGAAAGGGCTATAGCAGAACTTCAAGCAGGATTTCAAGATCAGGGCATCTGTCTAGCAGCAACAGACAAAATGAGATCTAGAATTCCATATGTAATTAATGCACTTTAACTATGGCTTTGCCTTGATCATAGTAAAGGATCATTAGCAAGAAATTAAATATCTACACATGCATTCAAGGCAATTTGATTAAGGTACTGTATGTTACTAAAGCAAGCAGGTTATTTTTGTACAAGGTCATCCAAACTGTCTCTGTTGACAGAGTGCTGTAGATTAATCGATTATAAATTGATCTCACTCCTGCAGACTAACCTTTCCTTCAAAATAAATGGGGGTTTTCTGCATGTCAGAAGAGTTATGGCACTTATTGGGAGTACTTGGGATTAATGTTTTTTTCCATTATCTGTTGGTTAGGAAGTTGCTGCTATAGGATATATAGCTGTCAAAGCTGGAACTGACAAACCTTGACATTACTTACAACCTGTCCCTGGTCACCTACTCTGCTCTGTCACAGCCTCCCACATAGGTTTTCCTGTTTTAATTCTTGAGGGATGCATTTCACTTCATTAAGAGAACAAAAAGGACGCTACTGCTGGGCGAAGAACAAAATAAAATGTGCCCATTAACACAACAAAATTCATCTAGCCACAAACTTTTTTACTTACCCCAATATATCCAACCTCTTTCTTCTACTGTTATGCTTCTATCCTACACCATTTGGCTCGATATGAAAAAAAAATGTTATTAGAATTACATTAGAGATGGCCAGGTGGTTTATATAGACTGCCACATACAGAGCTGCAGGTCAAGTCAAGTCGACTTAATTTATATAGCACTTTAACAACAGTCCTTGCTGACCAAAGTGCTTTACATAGATCATAAAATCGCAACATGATATGAAGGCACAAACCCAACATAAAACACAGATACCCAATCTGCTCTGTAGTACATTCAAGTCTCCTCAAATGCTAATGAAAACAGATGAGCTATAAGTGTAGATTTAAAAACTAAAACTGAAGAACATCTATTGTGCCATGGTAAGCTGCAGTATTCCAAAGCTTTGGTGCTACAAGTACCCATGCATGGTCATGTTGCAGCGGGGCATGACGAAGGAGGGACAATCCATGTAGCGGCTCTCAAGGAACAGGTTTTATTAAACAAAACAGAACACAAAGGGAGAACCAGAAAACAAAGGGACTGCAAGGGGTCAAAAACAAAATGGGAAAAACAAGAACTAACGAACAGTAACCCAAAAGTAACACAACTGAACGCAATCAAGGAACAGAGAAAAACTGGGAGCAAGACTGGGAAAAAATCACAATGACTAACTAAGAAACAGAACAAGGGCAGCCACTTAAATGCACACGGATAACAAGGGCTAACAAGGGACAGGTATGAATTATTACAAACTAGGGGCAATGAAGAGCAGGTAAGGTCAATTAACAGACAGAGGATCAAAACACCAAGGGAGACTAGGAAACAAGGGTAAATATCCATTACAAAAAACAGGGAACGACACAGAACCATAACACAAATACATAGATCAAGGATATAAAGAAACAAACAGTCAAAATTGCAAACATGATTGAAGCTGGTCTCTGACCAACCTCAATCCCATAACAAAAAGGGAAGTCTGGATGAAGCCACCTCCTTAGCCCATTAATCCACGCAGAGGAACATAGGAGTTAACAAACATGGGAAATAACAGGAGACGGGATGAACAGTGACACTTGCTGGCCAAACAGGGAAATTACACATGGACCAGGCCAGGAGAGGAACCAGTCCTGACGGGTCACCCTTTGTTTTGAACCAGAACCTTGGGGTGGACAATAGAAGCTGGCCAGAGGACCTCAGCGATCTTGATGCAGTTTATGGACATAAATCGGTGATATAAAGAGGAGCTAACCCATATGGGGCTCTAAAAATGAATAATAAAAACTATTACTTAAAGTTTTTAATAACGCACACTGAACACTGTACTCTTCTGAATATTAAAAAGCAGAACATATGTGAACATACACACCGAGGTTTTTCTCATAATCAGCTACCTTTATTTCAGTGGAACCTATAAAATATCTGTACTTCTGCTCCCTCATGGATTACCTTACATTTATCAATGTTAAATTTCATTTGCCAGGTATCAGCCCAGTCGCTAATTAAATTAAGATCCCGTTGTAGCCTCTGTGCTGCTAATTCAGTATCTGCTACACCACCCACCTTGGTGTCATCTGCAAGTTTAACCAGTTTACTGTATGCATTGGTGTCAATATCATTAATGTAAATTAGGAACAATACTGGTCCTAAAATTGTACCCTGCGGTACCCCACTATGAACGCAGGCCCACTGTGACATTGTGCCTCTAATAACTACCTGCTGCTTCCTGTCTTTCCGTCACCAGTTTTCGATCCAAGCTGCTACAGTTCCTAAAATCCCTGCAACTTTGAGCTTAAGCAAGAGCCGTTTGTGGGGTCAACATCAAAGGCTTTCTGGACGTCTAAGTAGATCACATCATAGGCCTTTTTGTGATCAATTTCTCTTGTAGCTTCCTCAAAGAACTCAAGTAGATTAGTTAAACAGGACCTACCTCTCCTAAATCCCTGTCTATCCATGTTAACCCTCAGAATGTTATTTGAATCCAGAGAATCTACCATTTTCACTTGGATTATAGCTTCCATTACTTTTCCAGTTATGCAAGTTAGACTGATTGGCCTATAGTTTGCTGCATTACTTCTTACTCCTCTACACTTTTTTGAATATGAGTGTTATATTCACATGCTTCCAATCAGAAGGTACCACACCAGCAGATAAGAATTTCTGAAATAGTAAAGTTAAAGGTTGGCTAATAATATCCCTCATCTCTTTTAAAAATATAGGTAAGATGCCATCAGGGCCCTGCGATTTATTTATTTTGAGCTTAGCTAGGCTTTGCACCACATCAGTTTCAGTTATACATATATTGGTCATAGATGATGCTGTATTTGTTGTGTTTGTGTTCTCTACTGTGAGGACCCGTGTAAAATAATCATTAAACTCATTTACTATATCAATTTCATTTTCAATTATAAGGCCCTTACTATCCTGCCAATTAGTGATTTCAGCTTTTAGAGCTCTTTTGGAGTTAATATTGGAAGAAACTTTTAATGTCATCCTTAGCCTCCAATGCAATCTTCCTCTCTACATTCCTCTTGGAGAGTTATTTTTTTGGTTATTTTTTAACTCAACCTGTAGACTTAGATACTCCAGCTTTATTTTGAAATCATTACTTATTTTCCAGTTTTGGAAGAAAGCCTTTTTCCTCCTTACTTTATTCTTAATTTCCATAGTAAACCACCTTGGTTGCAGTTTGCTATATTTAGTTTTCCTGGAAACAGGTATGAAGTCCTCTGGCCCTTGCAACAATGTGCTTTTAAAAAAATCCCATTCTTCTTCAACAGTTTTGCTATTTAACTCCATCCAGTTTACAGTTTCTAATTTCAGTCTCATACCATTAAACTTAGCATTCCTAACATTGTAAATTTTTGTTTAGGACTTTGCTCTGTGGGCACTAAAATTTACCTCAAATTTAACCATGTCATGATCAGTATCGTCCAGTGGTTCTAAAACCTCTAATTTTCCAATCCTGTCCTGGTTATTCAAGAAAACAAGATCAAGAAGGGCTTCTCCCCTGGTAGGGGTATTAACTAACTGAGTAAAAAAACAATCCTCTACTAATTCCACCATCTCAAGTTCATTTACAGAAGAGCCACTGTATCCCAGGTAAAGTAAAATCACCACATCATTTTTATTACTCATAATCCTGATATTGTCATATAACATTATGCTTTCCTCTGCAGCTACATTAGGTGCTCTATAACAAACACCGACAATTAGGCCATTTGAGTTTTTAGCATCTAGTTTTAACCATACAGCTTCTGTACTTTTATTTTTATCTGTGAGCTCCCTTGCCTGCAAGTTTTCTTTTACGTATACTGCTACACCACCTACCTTTTTGCCTATCCGGTCTCTACAGAACAACGTGTAGCCATCCATATTATATTCTTCTCAGTCATTGTCATTCATCCATGCTTCTCTTATTCCTATAATGTTATAAGAGAGTCTGTTGAAATTAAAGCCTCTAAATCATGAATTTTGTTTCTAATACTCCTAGCATTTAAGTACAGGCCGCAAAGGGTAGGCCTTTTACAGTGCCCACGTTTAATATTAATTGGGGCCTTCCGTCTCTCCCCACCTATATTCTTAACTAACCTCCCTGGCCCGCCCAGTCCCTAATTTAAACATTCTTCAAATACTCTACACATATGCCACCCATGAAAGTAAGATCTCATTGCAAGAAGTGGGGAAAATCTTCATGAAAATATGCGTTGTGTTGTACACATGGTGTGACCATACCTCTGGATTTCAGACAGACAATTAGCTTTTCTAGCTTGTCAGGGATGGCACCCATCCCACCCTGCTTTTCGTGTTTCCTCCCTGTTTGGCCAGCAGGTGTTGCTGGTTATCCTGTCCTTCTCCCTGTTGCTTCTTTCAACTCTTGCGTTTTCCTTGCTCCTCTGACTACTGCATAGCTCGGTGGGATGAGTGTGGAGACTGTACCTGCTGGTTGTGGGTTTGAGGCTTGCTTAAAACCAGCCTCACCTATTTTGTTTTTGTTGTTTCTCATGTTTATAGAGGCATGGCCAAAGGTTTTGAGAATGACACAATTATACATTTTGACGAAGTCTACTGCCTCAGGTTTTATGACGGCAATTTGCATATACTCCAGAATGTTATGAAGAGTGATCAGAAGAATTCCCTCTTTGCCATGAAAACGAACTTAATCCCAAAAAACTCATTTCCACTGCATTTCAGTTCTGCCATAATAGTCAAAGTCAAAGTGAACTTTATTGTCATCGTTCCATATACAGAAAAATGAGATGGCGAAGCTCAGAATCTGCAGAATATACATATAATTGATTTTTTAAACATAGTTTAAGTAGACACAGTAGTCAAGAGATACTGAGAAAAAATTCCAGCTAAGTGGACAGAGAACAGTGCAAGACAAAGAGTGCGAATGAGCTGAGAAGTATTTTAAGTAAAGTGCAGTAAATGCTGACAGCTTTCTGGTGCGGAGGCATAGTGCAAAACAGGATTGTTTTGTGCAAATACAGTATACAATATACAATATACAATATATAAATACAATATGATATCTGTGTGCAAATACAGTATAAATACAGTATGAAGAGGGTGTAGCAGCAGAGTCAGTTTAAAATGTCATCATTTCGGTGATTCTCTCATTAACACAGGTGAGAGTGTTGACGAGGACAAAGCTGGAGATCACTCATGCTGATTGAGTTAGAATACAGTAGCAGACTGGATGATTTAACAAAAGGGTGGTGCTTGAAATCATTGTTCTTCCTCTGTTAACCATGGTTACTTACAAGGAAATATGTGTAGTCATCATTGCCTTGCACAAAAAGGGCTTCACAGGCAAGGATATTGCTGCTAGTAATATTGTACCTAAATTAACCATTTATTGGATCATCAAGATATTCAAGGAGAGAGGTTCAATTCTTGTGAAGAAGGCTTCAGTGCACCCAAGAAAGACCAGCAAGTGCCAGGATCATCTCCTAAAGTTTATTCAACTGCAGCATCGGGGCACCACCAGTGCAGAGCTTGCTCAGGAATGGCAGCAGACGGGTGTGAGTGCATCTGCATTCACAATGAGGAAAAGACTTTTGGAGAATGGCCTAGTGTCAAGAAGGGCAGCAAAGAAGCTACTTCTCTACAAGAAAAACATCAGGGACAGACTGATATTCTGCAGTAGGTACAGGGCTGAGGACTGGGGTAAAGTCATTTTCTCTGATGAATCCCCTTTCCGAATGAAAGAAGTTAAAGAAGAAAAGGTGAGCGCTACCGGCAGTCCTATGTCATGCCAACAGTAATGTTGTGAGGGCAAGAAGGCGGATATTGACGCAGATCTGCTGCAGGTATTGCCGTTTTAAGTGTCTCCAAAGAGATGTCGGAGGTAATCAGGGGCTGGACCAAGAACCGTAGTAGGTCCTCCAGGCGGGGGTCGGGCGATCGGCGTCGGTATAGAAGAGGGCAGAAGCGTAGAGCAAGGTCGGGTTTATAGGCAGGGGTCGGGCGATCGGCGTCGGTACAGAAGAGGGCAGAAGTGTAGAGCAAGGTCGGGTTTCCAGGCAGGGGTCGGGCGATCGGCGTCGGTACAGAAGAGGGCAGAAGCGTAGAGCAAGGTCAGGTTTCCAGGCAGGGGTCGGGCGATCGGCGTTGGTACAGAAGAGGGAAGAAGCGTAGAGCAAGGTCAGGTTTCCAGGCAGGGGTCGGGCGATCGGCGTCGGTACAGAAGGGGGCAGGCAGAAACTCAGAATCTAGGAAACGTAGCAGAGGACAGGACACCGATAATTAGACACAGGAGAAAACTCAAACTCTGGGCACACCATGAAGATCTCGCACAGATCGGAAAACCGAGTTGCCTGATATAGAGTACCAAAACTGGGGGAAACAAGAAACAGCTGGGAAAGGAGTGTCCGAGACGGGAGCAACTGGTAAAGCTAGAAAAACTGGACGACAGGGCGCAGAACCTCACACAGTTTTGCCTAAGAACACAGCCATGAATAAAAAATGGTACCAAAACATCTTCCGAGAGCAAATTCTCCCAACCATCCAAGAACAGTTTGGTGACAAACAATGCCTTTTCCAGTATGATGGAGCACCGTGCCATAAGGCAAAAGTGGTAAATAAGTGACCCAGGGAACAAAACATCAACATTTTGGGTCCATGGCCAGGAAACCCCCCTGACCTTAATCGCATTGAGAATGTATGGTCAATCCTTAAGTGGCAGGTGGACAAACAAAAACCCACAAATTCTGACAAAATCCAAGCATTCATTATGTAAGAATGGGCTGCCATCAGTCAAGATTTGGCCCAGAAGTTCATTGACAGCATGCCAGGGCGAATTGCAGAGATCTTGAAAAAGAAGAGATAACACTGCAAATATTGACTCTTTGCATAAACTTAATGTCATTGTCAATAAAAGCCTTTGACACTTATGAAAGGCTTATAATTATACTTCTGTATACCATAGAAACACCTGACAAAAAGATCTATCAACACTGAAGTAGCAAACTTTGTGAACAAGTATTTTGTGTCATTCTCAAAACTTTTGGCCACGACTGTAGTATTAGTCTTCCGTTCCCAAATCTTCCTTCCTGTGGTTTGCCCTCCTTGTGTTGGTTTTTTGTACCTTTGTGATTTTGTAATTGTTCTACTTTGATTTAGCTTCCTAGTGTCATATTACGTTTCCAGTTTCTTAAGCTTGTCTGTTAAGCTTCTTAGTTCAGTGATAGTCTGTTATTAGTTCCACCCGTTGCCTCTTCCCTTGTGCCAGTGTTAGTTTATTGTTCTACCTGTTGCTTCTTGTCCTGTGTCTCTACTGATTGGGTGTTTTGCTTCATGTGCCTGCCTCCTCATTAGCCCAGTTGTCTGTTTGTATTGAAGTGCCTGCCTGTGTTCTTTTTCCTTAGTGAGTCATTGTGAAATGTTACTCTGTGTGTGATTGCCATGTGTTACTCAGCCGGTTCCCCTAGTTCCTGGTGTTGTCCTGCTTCCCTGTTGTGTTACTTGCAGTTAGTTCTTGTCTTCCCTGTTTGCTTTTGATCCCTCACAGTCCTTTTATTTTGTACCTTGCCTGTTTTTTTCAGTTTCCATAATAAACCCCTGTCATCTCGTGTGCCGCTCCGTGGATAGTCATCTTTTCCCTCCATGCCACGCCATCACATTAGCCCTCATCCACCCTGTTATCGTGTGTCCACCCTCTTGTGGGCTCACCAGCTGCGGGGTGGGCCCCAAAGATTGGGTGCTATGTGGACCAGGCAACAGTCGAAAGCAGGAGCCTTAACTGGGTTTTGCAACATAGACCATAACCTCTCTGGTGGGAAAAGAGCTGGAGATAGGGCAGGAGGTATAAAGATAGCATATAGATCTGTGTTTCTCAACCACTGGTATTCAGTCACACAGCAGACCACTGAACTGTGGTAGGGAAACAGTTTGGTCCATAAGGGACATAAGGCAAAAATTACTGAGGGAATAGGCCTGGGTGATATAAATGACATATTGACTCATTTTCATATAAAATTGAAATGAAAATCGGAAACTTTGATAAACTGTCAATTAGGAACACTGCTTGATAGTACACATCAGCCTGTCACATCACAGAAATGAATGTAATTCCAATCAGTCATGTGATCTTTTAGCGTCTCCTCGGGAAGCTTCAAGTGATGGTGAAGAAAATGACAGCTCAGCAGCCACAACAGAGATATTACGGATAAACAAGGTTAAGAGAAGTTGATGGTGTTTGTAAAAGTCCAACATGCAACAGATTGGTGTGTGCACTGTATACTCTGCCAAAAGCTTGTGGCACTTAAAACTGGAAATACTGTGAACTTATTCCACCACTTGATTCATTGCCATCCAGTAGAACATACAGAATACAAGGCCTTAGTCACAGACACCAGCAATTAGGGTTTCCACTTTCAATCTGAAGAAATACGGGACAAATCATGTCCCATATTGGTTAAAAATGTGATACAATATTTTATATTTCACTACAGGATGGGTAACAACTCTACCAGCAATATCAGACTTGTTCCCTGGAACAAGCACTGAGGCACTCACAGAAAAACCCCAGAAACAGATCATACAAATCAAGTTGGTATTTTCGTGTGTTATGCCCTATCACAAAAAGTATATTTTTGTATTATATATTCATATGAAAAAATAGAGACCTGAATACAGATCCTCCCTCCCCCGGGTCAGCAAAATGTACCGAGAGGGACCTCCACCCCAGGCTAATGACATGATAACTAATGAATAGCCAGGCCTCGTAGTTGGTAACGTTGAGAAACCCACGTCTAGATATAGCCAGATTCACCACACACACAGCACTGTCTTTGGAACAAACCCTGTTTATCAAACTTGAAAGGCTAATGCTAATTTCATCGTGAAAAATGCACACGCATGAAAAGAAAAAAAATGCGTCCACGCGAAAAAATTTGATTTATCAAACCTAGCATATATTGACACAATTTCCCCAGTTGCCACCCACAAATAACCATAAATGGTCAATGCAAATGAGCAGCATGGTCATATAATATGCAAATCAAGCCTTTCTGGTGGTGAACTCTGATGAGAGTGACTGTACTGTATATAAAAACAAAAAAGTAATTTTAAACAGCGTGAGTTAGTGGCACAATAAAATGTTATATCTGGGGGGCTAATAATATCTATCACAAGCAAAAAAAAAATGTATAGATGTCCATTTTCCAACTATTTATTTATCACATATAATGTACAACTGTTTCAAGGACTTTCTCATTGTTTCAGATCAGATGTCAAACTGTACTTCATATCTGCATACTTGTACTTTGTCCAATGATGATAAAGTTAAATCTAAAAAAGTGTTAAAGTGTGGCGACACGTCACTGCTTGCAGTAAATTGCTTCAGCTCTACAAAACACCCTGAGAAAAAAGTGGTTGAATCTGAAGATAGAGAGAAAGAAATGACTTGCTGCGCACAGCGTGCATTTATCAGGGGCAAACCCACACCTTTGTCCTCAAACTTTGACAGGAGTATGGCATCTATAATAGGGGAAACCCTAGCATGCAGCGTTGTGCCAGAGCAGTTAGGATATACTGATGTGGTATGTGAAACCCCAAATGACCAAATCATAAGTTGACCCAGACCATCACTGCTATATTTGTCAATGTCATGTCGGCATTACAGATTTATTGCGCATTAATAGAAAAACTGGACAATATACTGTATACAAATATAGTTTGTAGGTTTGCCCACAGGTTAAAGGAAACATACATTTAATAACAATCTTTCCTTCTAAGGAAATTCTCTTTTTGCCTACGCCATCTTGCTCTCCATGACACACAGACATATATAGAAGTGAGATCAAGTTTGGCAATGAAGGGCAGCCTCCTGCAGCAGCACCTGTGGAGCTGGGGGTTAAGGACCTTGCTTAAGGGCCCACAGACTTGTCACTATTCTGCCAAAGATGGGCTTGAACCAGCAGCCTTCAGATCACAGGCACAGAGCCTTAGCCTGCTGAGCCACATGCTGCAAAACAGAGGAAGTGCAAAGACATAACACAGTGCAAAGTAATCAAATAAGTAAAAAATAATCTTGGTACTGCATGAAAGCTAATTCCCTTCTGATCCTTCCATTTATACAGATACTAAAAAGGATGCTATTATGCCATAATACATTCTCATGAATATTGGCCAATTTTATACATGCATCCCAATGTCTGATGCCCAATTCACATTTAGTGCAACTATTCACAATTTCAGATTGTAAATCCATGGGAAGAGATGACAAGACGTAATCTGACAAGGCAAATACATAGTCACTGGCTTACACATAAATGAAACGGATAAAATAATAATAAATAATAACAATTAATATAAATCCCAGTTCACATTTTATATTCAGTCCTACTGTTTTTCACGTGAAGGCACAGGTTGTTGGTATGAATTGTTGGTATGTGTGCGATCATTTCAATGGTTTGCTTGCAGTTCCCTGCTTTACATTGGGTGTCACCTTTATCCAAATTTATCCAAAATGTTGCATGCATCACCTCTTGAGTTTCCATAAATATACGATTTTTCTCCATCAACTTTTGTGTGATAAATCTGGGATTTTGTGTAGAAAGCTACGTATGCTCCTTCTGAGCATCTTTTTGTGCTCCGTAAGGGAATCCTGCATTGTGTCTGTGCGTGGCCCAGTTCTGCCTTCAGCTAGCTGCCTCTTCAGCTCTGCCTTGCGCCTCGCCTTCCGGTTTCTGGCCACGCCTTCTTCCGTCGTCTGCACGGCTCCTGACTTCCGGTCCCTGAGGAGAAAAGGCTGCTGTTCACCACCTCTGCAGCTCTGCTCATTACCTCGATTATTGTTGGTTTGTTTTATTGGTTTTCATTATTGTGTATGACGGTTTTGTTTATTGGTTTTCTGATTTTCGCCTTGTCCCTTTCTGTACTTTTGCCTGGTTTGTTTGCATTTCTGGTTTCGATCTCCCGCCTGGTTATTGATTACTCTTTTGCTCGCCCCCTCAGACACTAATTTCGGATTGTGTATTTGTTGCGTGTGTGTGTGAATCGGTGCGTAAGGAGTGACTGCCTTTTTTGTTTATGCAAAGTGTGTTGGTTAATTGTTCATTTGGTTAGGGAGTCAGGTTCTAGAATTGTTGTTTTGTTTCCACTTTGTTTTGTCACATTTAGGTTTAGACTACATTTGGAACGTGTTTCCTAAGGTGTTTTTGTTTGTTGTTTTGGCCTTGGTCACTCCCGAAGTGTCCATGTGGTGTGAATAAAACATAAAAAAAATACAAAAAAATACCTGACTGGTGTGTGAGTGTGCCCTGCGATGGGCTGGCCCCCCATCCTGGGTTGTTCCCCGCCTCGTGCCCGTAGTTTCCGGAATAGGCTCCGGACTCCCCGCGACCCACTGGGATAAGCGGTTTGGACAATGGATGGATGGATGGACAAAAAATACCCCTTTGTTTACTCGTGCTCCCTTTTCCTGTTCCCTGCTTGTCTTGTCCTCCCCTTACTGGACTGGAGCTCGTAACAGTAACTGTGATAAATGAGATCCCTGGAGAGAGCCTGGACTCTGTTCCACTCTGGAGTTGCCCTGGATGAGAGGTGCCTACTTTCTGTGCCTGAAAGTGACAAATAATCATAATTTGATATGCTTTATGGGGCACAGTTAGGACCGAAAGAAACAAATTTTATGCATCAGAATGAAAGGTTACCGAAGCATCTGTAAGGCCTGATTCTGTTCCCCCGTCTGCCCTCATTGCCACTGGACTTCCCAGGAGTATCGACAGCTGTACCCGAATCTCCTAACTGACTTGGGTACTTAATCGGTTTGACCGGTATCCCCAGTGTAAGGAATTGTTTGTCTAATGTTTGATTACTAAGTGTCTCAGATTCCTGCTTTTCCCTGTGTGCTTGATTTTCCCCTCATATGGTTTAACAAGTGTGCTTCTTCTGTTACACTTCACAGTGAATATTGTCTCAGGGCGCCCGTGTGCAACCGAATCTCCAATGTCTGTATCTGCCTGCCTTACTCTTCACTCTTCATAACCTTTGCTTCTGTGCCTGACTACCACTGTTGCCTCAGACTTTGGTCCCCCCATCCTTGAGGTATCTCGTTACAGTGTCAAAAGTGAATTACTTTGAACATTTGAATTTAAGTAGAAATCATAAAAAATATTATACAGTTATTCCATATCTTTTAAATTATGTGGATACTTGTATTCCTCTGTCTATGTTTTAATGTCCATGTCTGATGTCATTTATATCGTTTATATTTTATATATTTATATTCTTTTTATACTTTATTATAGTTCTTTTATTATACTTTTGCACTATGTGTTACAGTGGGCCATGATGCTGGGAAGGATGAGGATCCACATAGCAGTTCCAACAAACAAAAAGACTTCATTAAACTCAAACATACTAAACCAAAGGACCATGAGGGCTCAAAAAAAAACAGGTAAATGATGAAACTAAGGCAGGGAGCAAAATAGGAACAAGCATAGTAGACCAGCAACAAACACAGGGCAACCACAATGAATGACTGAGGAAACAATGAATGATAAGGACAAGCATGTATACATAGGTAATGAGGGCTAACAAGGGGCAAGCGTGGCTGTTAAAAACAAGAGACTAGGGGCAATGAGGAGCAGATGAAATCAATCAACAGATACAAAAAGGTACAAACACCAAGGGAAACTAAAACAAGGAAAAGGGAACATAATACCACCAGGGAGAAAAACAAGGAACCACGCAGAAGTACACCAAATAATAACTAACATAGGTAATGCAAGAAATAAATAATTAATTAAAACATGGTTGGCCTCTGGCCAGCCTCAAGCCCACAAAAATCAAGGGGGTGTACTTAAGAACCCATTTAGCCCACTGAGCCACATGGCAGCCCCGGAAGCTAAACACATGCACCAGGGAATATGAAGTAGCTGGACTCGGGTATATGTGATACAATGTCTGCAAAGTTTGAAACAAATTCACAGAATTGTTTTTGAGTCATATACTTGAGGCAGATCAAGTGTCAAAACTGCCTTTTTTCACTATGCAGTTCTCATCAATTTTGCTGCAATCTTTCTCCAAACTTCAGAGTTGGGGACTCGAGTCACTGACTCTTGACTCGAATTGGACTCGAGTCACAAATTTGAGGACTTGTGACTTGACTCTGCAAAACCGACGGAAAGACTTGCCCTTGTCTTGAACTTACTACATGTTTTTAGTATACTCAAGATACTCAAGATTTATACTTGATTTGGGCCCTATGACTTGAGAAGACTTGAGGTTATAGTCCCACTCTGGACACCATAATGTTAATTTGATAATTTCAGTATACTGTATGTTACGTCTCTGCTGTTTGCATTTTCAACTGGCTGAATTCAAAGTCACTTGAGACAGTCTGTTGGAAAGATACATCACTCCCTGCATATACTGCACACCGATGTAAAAACTCTGTCTATAAAGAATATATATATAAGTCTATAAAGAACATATCTTATGACACACTGTGGTGGGTTTTTGCTGCATCAAGTTTTAACCAATAAAGATAAAAAAAACTGACATAGGTAGGGACTTAAGTTACATGACCCACAAGTCAACTTAGATTCTAGTCACAAATTAATTGACTTGTGACTTGACAAAAAGACGATGTAAAGACTTAGACTCGACTTGGACTTCAGGCCAAATGACTCAAGACTAAGGTCCGCCTTAAATGCTTTGCAGCGAAATACAATGACGCAATTGCGCCTGGTGTGGGACCATTTTAATACCTTTAACCACTCTGTGCCAGGCAGATATCAACTTCTCAGTCCACATCAGGTGTCCCACTATAGAGAGAAAGTGACACTGTCCTGGCACAGACTGATTTAACCCTTTAAAAATCAGATGGAAACA
>JAODLD010000101.1:22160909-22188714 GCA_026781065.1 Mormyrops boulengeri | reverse complement strand
TAGATAAGATTTTAACAACTCTGAGCTATTAGTTAAGTTCTCCCCAAATGAGCTTGATGGGCCGAATGGCCTCCTCTTGTTTTTCTTATGTTCTTAAGTGGGTTATTGGGCGATACATGAGGTACATGAGTTCACGAGGGGACCACAAACACAGCAGCACCAAAAACAACTCACATAACAAATGCTCAACCTGCCAGCCCAGGCCTAAAACCTTACATTTAAAGGGTAAGACACAAGTGAAGGCAACGAGGGTAGGATAACTGGTGACTACAAATTAAGAGACATACTAGGGTAACACAATAGGAAGGCCTGACAACTGAGGGAAAGTGTTGAGAAATGGTACTAAGGTTTGTCTTCATCAGCTGCTTCAAACTGTTACTGCAACCAGCATTAAAGCTGAGAAAAAAATTATGCATGCCACTTATTTGGGAACAAAGATGGTAATGAAATTACAAGCAGAGTAGAAAGCAGTACCTTCCTGTGAAAGATTCTCCTGCGTGTAGGGGGATGCAATCTGGTGCAGACCAGTCACATATGCTGACTACTGCTGGTGTGAGGAACGAGTCACTGGGGAAATGTCTCTATTGTTCGCATTGCAGGGCCAGAAACAAGCCCATTGTGCCGGATGTGAGAAGAGGTCTTTATCCCCCTGGGATTTTGTGATTGTTTTACAGCCAGAAACAATGGAGGTGTATGGTATCCCTTTCTCAGAAGGACTATCTATGAGAGGAGGATGCTGATTTATTTATTACAATGTTCTCTTTTCAGTAGCTATGTGTGTCTGAATCCTGCTGTAAGATCCCTCATTGAGTGTGGGGATTCTGGCTAGATGCAAAGACACACGAATGGTAGGGTCCTCATGACGCGTGTGATCATCTTTGCATTGCAGGTCTTCAAAAACAAAAGGGGGCCACTTTTCTTCATGCACATCCACATAATTTTCTGAGAGAACAGCAGGAACAATTTCCTTGTTATTCCAAGTAAATAAAAGTCATTCTCATTACACTTACCTGGACTTATATGTGCCTGAATCGAGTGAGATTTTTTCTGTTGTTGTCGTTGTTGAAGCCGACAACACTAGATATAAAATTATCATTTTTGCTCAGGGTTTTTTTGGCATAGAGTCATTTTTGTTGAACTTATTCGGATTATAGTTTAACCGCAGAAACAAAGTGTTCAAATCCTGCTACTGCTCCTGAAAATGCACCTGCAATACTGATGCTTGCTATTCTGAAGTGAAACCAAATTAGCATTTCATTGTTCACTGTGTCAACAGATTCCAGTTTGTGCCCAGAAACATGAAGCATATCCCTCATGACCCTTTTTCATTCTCTGTGTTTACTCTGATAATCATTTCACTTTTGTGTTTTCTGTTCTGCTTTAAACATCTGGCATTTTCACAATTTTTTCCCTTTCACTTTTTTAATAACTATGACAAGGATATTGGTAAATAACAGTTTGTAAACGTGTACATGATCAACTAATCAACTGAAATGATGTGAAATCTTTCATGTTTCTGAGTTTAAAACAGAATCAGGGCACCCCAGCCACTCAAGGAATTCCTTTTATTTCACTGCCGGCTAACTTAATTAACTAATACAACAGAAACTAAAATCTGTTGGCAACAAAAATTTCCTCTGTTCTTCAAAAAGTTCTTTTTTTGATGACCATTGCAAGTCCCAAAGCTCATTCCATGTTTTTTTATTGTGTTATTGTTCATTTGTAAATAACGTAATACTGTTTTTTTCTGAGCAAATATGCACTTGCTACTTAGATAAATATTCTAAACATTTTCTTTGACTGCCTAAGACAGTACTATACGACAAATTATCATTTAATTTGCAGTTATCATAAGTGTTTTATTAATTCAAAAGTATTAAAAACTTTAATCTGTATTTAAGATTCTCAAAGCTTCAATTAACATGACCTACTTCAGCTGGCACTAACTGTATTTGACTTACTGGTCACACCAGCTGGCGTAAGCTCATTTACAAAGGCATCTGTTTAGACACCCTTTAGACACAACTTTTGCCCTTGCATCCAAGAACATACATAGATTTTTAAGATCAAACATTTTTACAATAAAAATATTACTGCATCACGAGTGAGTAGGTGAAGCAGGCAGTGGAACAAATGGAGAGCAGAGTGCCTTTTAAAAAGACAATGGAGGATTTACCCTTTGCCCCAAACTTAGCTCAGTCATGGGCGTGGGATACCAAAAACATCTCACCAGAAGTCGCCATTAGCTGTCGACCGGAAATGATGATGATGTCATAGTAAGATGATGTCATACCATTTGCAAAAACGTCTAATCTTCATATCTCTCATTGCTGAACAGCATCTAGTTCTCTACAGTATGTTCTTCCAAGTTGTTTCCATGAGTTTAAGCCACATGGTATGGCGATAGGCATCATAGCACATGTCTGTCTGCCTTCTCTCCAGTGACATTGGCTGAGCTGCATAGTATCTGGTAGATCTGCAGAACATCTACTTCCGTGAAATAATACTGGTGATTCTACACAGGCCAATCGTTACTTTTATAATTGTGAGCAACGCAGACTGGAGAAAGCATTCACAAATTGGTGATTTTTACTGTTGCTAGACAATAAGAACAGAGGTCACCAAAGTTGCGAGAAATCTCCAAATCTGTCTCTATTTGCTCATTGAGATTTAAAGTCGTTAGGGAAGGTCAAAAAGTTACTAAAGCTAGAAACAAAGTCACTTAGTTGGCAACATTGGTCGTAGACTGAGCCTCTCACCCCATTCCAGCGCATACCCAGTCAGCCCACAGTGGCACACTTTTCACATAGGAGATCAGCCGTATGGCATACTGTATATTCATGTTATTATGAGATCATGCCACTTAGCATGAAAAGTTGAACCAGATGAGCCATGACTGAAAAATAAACAGTTTTCATTGTTTTTGGATATCACTTTTCCAGAATGGTCACTTGAGGTCTTCTTTGTGATGCAATATCCTGTTTGATGTTTTCTTATTAAAATCACATAAAATAACAATCCATATCCTACTGGGAATGTTGCTTGGCATTTGGGCAGATCGCAATTCAGGGATAAAGGTTTTTCAACAATTTGAATGCCAGACTGTTTTGTAGTAGTAAAGATTTCCAGTAATTTATATGTGTTTTTTTTCCTCTGCATATCTGCCCTGATGGTTGCACTACTTAATGTTTTTGGACTTCAAGACATAAAAATACCAAACACTGAATTTATTGATATTTGGCACAGCGATGCTTATCAGTACTAAATTTTTTTTATGTATATATGCATTGTAAGTAAAACGTATTTTCAAACTGATTTTTATTCAAACGTCATCAAGGACTCCTTTAGCTCAGACGTGATGAAACAAGTTATAGCCAGTACTTCGAGTAATTCCTATGTGTGGTAAGTAATGTAAAAAATAATAAGAAATTTAGCCATCAGAATAACAAACTGCAATGTTTGTCTCTTCTGCTTGCAGCCCTTTAGAACACTTAATTTTGTTTTTTGTTTCTTTTTTGGTACACTTGATTTTTTCCCATCTCTTCTCCTGCAATACACAGACACATTTTTGGCATTTTCCTATTGATAGCAAGCAGGGTTCCCAAAGTCTAATGTTTAAAAGACCCAAAAAAGTGCCTACACAAATCACTTGTCATTTAATTTAATTTCAAAATTGCTAATGAGATAGTAAACACAACCAATGGTGCTTTTTACTGCAGCACAAAATGCAGCAGGAGTTCAGGAGAAAAAAGACATACAGGAAGCTAAAAAGCGGCAATCAATATGCAGCCTCTGACTTTATACCTAATAGTAGAATAACAGAGGAATATTATATGGTGAGATGACAGCTAAGAACACAGAGCCGTCAGCTAAGAGACTTTTAGCCTGGGAGTCACATGATGTACTGTAGAGTGGGCCACAATCATTGGGGGGGGGGGCAGGGAATGGAGAATGACTTCTTTCTTTCTATCTATCTATCTATCTATCTATCTATCTATCTATCTATCTATCTATCTGTCAATTTGTCTGTCTTATGTATTATATTGTATTGTATTACATTTTGTATCGACAAGCCCCTGAACAGAACACAGCCATGTTCTTCAAGCTCCTTTTTATATTAACTGAATCATCAACTGGGAATCCAAAAGTCGCAAGTGGACTCAAGTGTATCTGAAACCTAAAAAAAAAAACAATAAATTTAAAAAGTAAAGACATTCCTACCTTAAAAGGTGAGTATTCCCTGCACCGAATCACTAGTCCCTGCGAGGTGATCATGCCTTGTAGTAGTCTTCTCTGCATTCACTTCATCTCCCTTAGTATCTCTTTTCCTGTCCTCTCCAGCGGTTGTTGTCTCTATTATGGACCCTCAGATAGAATCTTCTCTCTCCTATCCTACAGAATCAGTTTCATCCATGTCTGCTTTGAATTGCATATCAAAATTGAAATTATTAGTAGTACTGATGCTAAATTGCGAAATATTATTTCATATAGTTCCATACGATTAATTTGCTTCTTTAAGAATAACTGACCATAGTAATGATTATTTCTTTACAATATACAAGAAGGTGTACATATTTAACTGCACATCTAGATTTCCCCATATACTGCAAATATACTTAACATTTTTTGCAACATTGGTACTTTCTCCTAAAACCAACACCATAGATCATAACATGCAGCGCAGTGTGCATGCCTTTTGCTATAAATTTTGCTATTTTCTTCATTGCACACGCCCATTTATTTGCTATGTGTAATAATCAAACTGGTCAGCTAGTGAAAAAAATTTAAATTGGGAACCTTAGCTAGACAATGCTAACTAGTTCCAAGATCCATGTCAACCCTGTTACAGTGACTAATATCCGCTCACACTGCCCACCAGCAGTGGTTTCCCGCAATGCACCTATACTATATCCTTTTTGCTAACCCCCCCCCCCCCCGTTTTGTTCCATCTAAATCTTGGCTTCTTGAAGCAACTTCTTCAACATCTTTTATTTATTTGATCAAAATCAGAATTGGTGTCAGTTTATTTGCTAAATGCACATAGTACACAGGAATTTGACCTGCTGATACAGTGCAGTAGAAATTGAGAATGAGAATTAAAAGCTTAAAAATAGGTCAGCAAAAAGGTAAAAATAAATCAATAAAGAACAATAAATCAAACAGCAACAACAACAGAAAAACGACGACACTAAACGAGGTTAACAGTATGGCTGTAACACAATCCATTGTAGTGTTCCTTCAAGATTACTGAGAAGGTTTATGGCCTACAAGAAATAGTTGTTAAGGTGCCTGGTGGTCCTGGTGTTGATTGAGCGGAACCTGCGGCCCGAGGGGAGCCGCTTAAAGAGGGAGTGGGCCGGGTGGGATGGGTCTGACACTTTCTGTCTGTTTTAAGATTTTAACATCCATCCATCTTAACACTTTGTTGTGCTGATCTAGCTGCCTGATAAGTTCATAGTTATTCATACATAATTAGCTTCAATTTAAAGCGAACTGGGGCCATCCCACTTGGGGAGGGGCCGCTCAGATGCTCCCCCAAAATGCTGAAAATCTGAACATTGTTGCAAACAGAGTTACAACATAATGCATGTTTTTGTTTAAGCCCCATGCGGGAGGCAGTGTGGCCCTGTGTGTGCTCATCGCTTGCTGGCCAAATGGAGCAGCGAAGCACTTACATAAACACAATATTGTTAGCCTACAGTAATTAGCCTGAAATGTTACCAGTCCACCGGGAATTCTCCCAACTCTCCAGCATCGGCTAAGACACATTAACATCTATGGCCTTATAAATGTGTCTAATAAACAGGAAAAAAAATCATGTTTTGTTAGAAAATTGCCTAAGGGAGTTAGTGCTTTAAAATTGTAGATGATGTTTCAAATAAAACAAATACAGTAGAACTTCAAAAAAACTCCTCCCACCCCCTCTGCAATTGTGTAAACCCACAAGGCAAGTGTATTCACATAGATATAGGCCCTTAATTATGGTTATTCTTCTTTTTTCAAGATACATTTGCAGGAAGGATAACAGAAATCACTATTATTTGAAAGAGTGTGACCTTTTATTACACCCAATAACATTAGTGAAATCAAATGTTCAGCTGCTTCACACAAACAAATACCAAGGGCAGACAAAAATGTTTTAAGATGTAAACTGGGCATCACTGAAGATGCTTTGGGCCGTTGTGTCAAAATCTTAAAAAGGTGGGTGGTGTTCCTCCGAACAGATTGTGTGTGAAAATGATGTGCAGGCGAGCCAATAATTGTGATATGCTAGAGCAAAACACTTTAGATAATCCATGACAATAAAGAGATTTACTGTGTTATTTTTAGTACATTACAACACGCTACATAAGACAGATGTGTATCATATGTGATTTTTTAAACATTATTTAAAGCTGTTTCGCCAGTGAGGAGGTGAGTCTGGAAAAGAAGTGGATCGGCAAAATTTCTCACTCATATTGCAATCCATGTCACATTCAAAATGTATTAATAAAAAAATGTCATACATATTTTATTTTAAATACTGACAGCATGCACGGACAGAAAAGAACTGGGAAGTGTATCCAGATAACTGCATTAGAGGTTTGAAGCACCTCACTGAATGGTGACATTTCTGAGCCATTTACCTCTTTTGTGAACAACTTTAAAAATCAATAAAAGAAAATATTTTTCAGCTGAACAATACAGCAGAAATGTCAGCAACAATTAGCTGGTTCAATGGTTGCTAAAGGAAAGAATAGCTTGCTGTGAAAAAGCCTTTAGTTGGTGCTTAGATTTATATAAAATAATAGGAACAGACAACCACAGAAATGATACGAAGAAGTAAAAGTAAACATCATGACATTATTATGTTTGTGTGTATTATAATCACCATTGTCATTAACACCCTTTATTAATCTTACACCAGTATCTAGTGTCCGCCCACTGTTCTGTAAGAGCCATTTTACTATTTTACAGCTCTTGTTAAAACATCAGATATAACATGTCACCTGGACAAAAAGGTAGTCTCGTGTTTTACACTTCGGTAGTAACCAGATTTTTGATGGGCATCTATAATCTGTCTTTGGAGGTAAAATATTCTCAAAGTCTAATATCTAGAGAACAATGATTTCTCAAATAAAAAGAATAAACAGAAAACATCAATTTATTGTTGAATAGAATGAGGAATATACAACTTACAAAAATAATAAATTCTAAATAAACACTGATTTGAATGTAATAACATCTTTGGACTAACACTAAATCATGCTTAAAAACATGTTTAAAAAAACAGTATAATCTAATAAGTATTAGATTTTACTAAAATGATTACTTTGTGTATACAAGACAATGGGGACGGAATAACCATGGGAAACTTTAAGGCTAATCTTGGACTTGTCATCATTCTTAAAGAGAGTGATGCATCTTGCTGCAGAGAATTGACCAGTTACTCACCCCTAAATTAAGCAGCAGTGTCAAAATGCAAAAGAACTGAAACAATTACCAACAAGGACATTGTGGGGAGTGACGCAGGTCACCTGACTGGCCTCTTTAGTACTTAGACATGGCCAATAGAAATATGGCTGTTGTTTTTGCACTTTAAAGACAATTTCAGTGCATCACACCTGACTGAACATGTACCAATGGAAACATGTTATGTTATAGGTTCTTCTACCAAAAAGCATTTTAAAAATCATTGAAATACTCCTCGAACATTATATGAGCACATTCACTCAAGCTAGAGTGATAACAGTGACACATGAGGAAAATATAATATAGTTGTAGCATACAGTGAGGCTAACTGGCATCCCTGTATTGTCCATGTTGTGTGAGCATGTGCCCTGCAGTGGACTGAATGCTATAGTAAATAATAACCTCCAGGTTTGTGAGTTGATTTGTGCATGAGTTTCCTCTAGGTACTCCACTTTCCTCCCACAGCCAAAAGAAATGTTCTTTAGATGTATTGGTCTCTATAAATTGTGTGTATAGGGTCCCGTGTGCCCAGATGCGGCCTGGCATTTCCTGTGTTGCACTGTGTTCCTGTGTTTTCCTTCCTGGCACACGCCCCAAGCTCCCTGTGATAAGGCATTGAGGAATCAATTATATTTTCACTGTCTGTGTCCATAACACTTAGCATGCTATCCTAATTGGTGACTGAAGTACTCCAAATAAAGCTAACCCATTTGTGGTATGATAATCATTTAAAAATATATAAGTTGAATGTATCTTAACACAAAATGCTAAATGTGATTGCTTGAAAATATTTTCTTGTATCATGTAGTCTTATTTCAATGCTATGGAGAGTGTTTTTCTCTGAAACTACTGAAACTTGGTTTGGATTACGCGGATTTTATCCGTTTCTGTTTTGGAACACTAGATGGAGCCTTAGGAAGTATGAGAAGTTACAGAAATCTTATCCAAGTGCATCCCAACCAGCCTTCATTTGCTAAAATGCCACAATGGCATTTAGCCCTTCTAATACCTCTCTAATGAACTTACACGATTAACATAATTATACTACGAATAATGCAGCGTTGTTGGAAGTCTACCAAAAACACGATTCGCATCTGTAGGATATTATAAATTAGACGTTTAATGCCACCAAATAATCCCTGTATATTATAATTATTTAGCCCGTAGCTTTTATATATTTGACACTGCACAACAGAGAACTACAAGGAGACGGGAACCACTTAAATTAGTATATATAATTCAAGTTATGTTTAAAATGTAATAAACGCGTAATACCCGAGTTATCTCTGATTTAATCTACCTATAGAGCACATAATTTTTACAAACTACACGAAGTAAATTTGATACTTTGTTTAATGCCTTGGCAATACACGTAGTCAAGCCGTTTCTGGCTCCAATTTCATTACAGTATATTCAGTAAACGGGCTAGATGTAGCTATTAAAACGTAAGTCCAGAAAAAAACGTCATAATTTCCGCTTATTCCAAGTAAATAAGTGTCAAGATAGTGGAGCAATATAAGAAAGAGACAATCAATGCTTAAAATTTCGTTTTGCCGTATGCTCGCTATTTCTTGATAAAATAACGTGTTTTGGAGACAAGAACTGACGTCACCTGGTGTCTTTAAATATTTATCGTCAGCGCCTTGCTGCTGCAAAGGCAGAGTTGCAAGTTTGAGAGAGCAAGAGCAGAAACGGAACAGCATCCCAATGTCCTGCGAGACATTAGAAGGCTTAAAACTGACAGCACTAGCCATGAAATGCCTAACTGGGAATTGTGAAGTGGATATTTTTAAGTTCATAACCTGGACAGTAATGTAATATATTACACGGCGACTTAGTATTTTCAAAATAAGGAATTGTAAAAGAAAGAAGAAAAATTGCAGGACTGCTTTGAATTGCTAAACTCGTTTATTTATTATGATGTTTAATGTTCACTTTCCAGGAATGTTCACGTGGTGTGCCTGCGCTATATAACCGTGGAACCAAGTGAAAGCGACTGTCTTAAACTCTGAAAACGCGATGCCTTGGCGGCAGATGGCATGTGGCAAATCAGTTACGCCAAGACTCATTTTTTATATTGCTCGGATAAAATGTGATCAATTTGTTAAGGCAATGTTAAATTGCCGAATCTATCGCGTTGCCATAACTGGGCTTTGTAGTTACCTATAAGATCCCTTCGGAATGTTGCTGCATACTACAGACGTTCCGGGAACACACCGAAGAACTGGGATTGTCCAAAAGGAAAAACATGCAATCTCATAATCCATGGAGAAATGGCATATAGGTTCCTTACCAGCCGACTCGTGCCATCTTCAAATAGGCTTACCAGGAAATTTCTTTTCATATTCACACTTTCTTTATCCTTCACGTACTTGTGCTACAGTCTTATATTCTGTTCTGATACCATCATGCACGGCCAGAGTGATGAACAGCACAGATGCCTCCTTTTCCAGAGTGTCGGGAGCAAAAAAATGCTGCAAAAATCAAATTACTGCACTTTGTCCGTAGATCCAAAGGGGACCCGGGATACAACCTCAAAGGCAGATTTGACCCGCTTAGAAACTATCCCAATAAACAACCAAAGCAAAAACTTTCCAGCTGTGCCCGTCCTCAACAGTCCTCGGGGTTTCGGCGCTTTGGATCGAAAAATAATCAATAACAACACCGGCTCACCAAAATTTGGGAACAAAAAGTTACCTAATGCTATCATTGTTGGCGTAAAGAAGGGGGGTACTCGGGCAGTGTTGGAGTTCATTCGGATCCACCCAGATGTGCGAGCAGTCGGCACAGAACCGCACTTCTTTGATAGAAACTATGATAGAGGATTAGACTGGTACAGGTAAGTAAACCAGCGCCCCCTCGTTATTATTATTATTATTATTATTATTATTATTATTATTATTATTATTATTATTATTATTATTATTATTTTGTGTGCAAGCAGGAGATATCTCTTCTGTATCTATTATTATATGATTGAAACAGAACCGTTCAAGGTGCGTAATTTAAACGTGCGTAAAACGAGTTTGAGGGGAACTGCAAGAAAATCGAAAAGCAAAATTCACTTACGCATTGAGAATGAGAGATTAAATTTTTATATGAGCCACTGCAAATTCCAAATATAAAATGTGATATCCATGGTTTTTAGACAATAGAGTTTATTGCATCAATATATTTGGAACCTAGTTGCCTTACTGTAGGCCTATGTCTTTCACTTTAGATTGCCATTGACGAGATCATTCACTGGTAAATCCGAATGTAAAACTAAATGTAAAAAGGTAAACTGGGCTGTCCACAAAACCTACTAGAACATTAAAAGTAAGAACTTTAACTCGGGTCGTACCTCATGCATATGGGACATGTCTGGACACAATATACAAATAAAAATGAAGTGCATCACAGAAGCATCACCACTAGAACCCAAATGAAAAAGATAACAGATAGCAAGGCACAGTAGTAGAGCCATCTACTACTGGACTGCAATAATAGGCAATGAAGTGAAAAGTTCCACAAAATTTATTATATCATGTTTTGTCACTGATGTAAGGGTATGACTGCAAACAGTTTTCTTATATCTTTTTTTTCTCCTATATCCTGTTGTGTACGTTAGCTAATTTTGAAAGTTTATAGGCCTAAATATATAAACATACACCTTGTACTATCAAGGTGTGCAACATTTATTGTAGGTATTATAATAATAATAATAATAAGGTAGGTTGAAGATTATGCTGTATCGTTATTAATATGCACTTGAATACAGCTTGAATTTCACTGATTCAGATGCTTTTGGAATATTTATTTGTTTTGCCTGCTGAAAGCTTTTAGAAGTGGATTCATCTGCTGCCTCACATCCAGCTTTGAGACTATTATGTACAACCAGAGTGAAGAACCGTACAGGTGCCTCTTTTCCTAGTGTGTTTCATGCATGAAATTGGGAAAGCGGTGTGAAAGTACACCAGCGCTAGATGCAAATAATACGGATACATGCAGTCCAAAGTCTTCTACTTGCTCTGAGCTGAGGTGTTTTTTATTGTTCCTGCAGTACAGAACCAAATAAGTAATGCTCTCTATATATCACCTTTACCTGACTTTACCTTTACCTGACTGAGGTAAATTTAAGGCTGTAATATAAGAAGCGTCCACAGTAATAGCTTGGCATTGGTGGTGTGCATTGCCAGTGAAACACACTAAACTTTTCTGATGTCCATGGTTTTCAAGTGGACTATGCAGTGCTGACAATGCACTGCTACCTTTAGTCCGTGCAATAAGCTCTGCTACAGAAAGACTGCAGTGTTTGGCCAAAGATAGTTAGAAAAGTGGAATAAATAGAAGCAAATGCTCATATCTTCTTGTATCTGGGATGTTGATAATAGAAATTTATGTGAAAGACTTGTGTCTAAAATGTATACAGGGATTTGGTGCCCTGCACCAGTGTGTACTTATCTGAAACCCTGCCAGTGATGTTATTTGAAGCACTCAGAAGTTCTCTCGATCTTTAAATAATTATAAATAATATATAATACTAAAATATCCTTGAGCCATCGGGAACAAGCTAATCTTATATACAACAGGTGATGCTCAGAAATATAAATCGTCTATCATGCTGCAGCTGAATGTTACTGTTGTGAAGAAGAAGGATTGAAAGATGTCTCTGGTTGTGATCCAGGTGGTTTACATGCTTTGCATTGTCACACAGCCCATTTGGTAGCACTGTTGCCTCACGCCTCCGGCATTCGAAATCTGAATCTGTCCTTTGCTCTGTGAATGTGGAGCTTAATGTTCTCACAGTATTGCACGATGACCTCCTCCCAGAGCCCAATGTTATAGAAGATAGGGAGATTAAAACAGTTACATGATGTGAAATGCAGTGATTACTTCATTACAAAAGGTTTTTCATATAATTTAATGTATTCAAATAATTTAGTTTGCGGTGTACTGAGAGTTGACATACAATACACAAAAACACATTTTATTTCAAGGAAATTTTGAATTTAATCAATTTAATAGAATTTAATTCAAGGTAGGTTTGTTTTCTGAACTTATGGTACATAATGTATCTATTCATGTTTTGTTTCGAAAGGAAAAAAATCTAAAACAATTACAAAACATTACCTGTATAATTTAACTGAATATACAATAGAAACTCATCTTTTCAAATCTTGTCAGGAAGCTTCAACCACAAAAAAAAAGTCTTGTACGCATGGATTTTTGTGGACTCCCAGAGAATTTTAAATGTACTGTTATGTTTTTATGAAGTCATTTCATAAAAGAGCCAGGTTAGTCTTTCTGTGTTTCTTAACCCTTGACACAGAATGTAATGGTTACCCTTACAAGAGACAAGGGAGAGTTATTTTATACTTCATGTTATATCTCAAGACAGCACTCGATATTTAATGTCTTCTTTGAAACAGCTGGTTACTTTCAAGAAGCCATATGCAATATTACATTCAGTCTTGTCACATTTTGACAGTTACAGGTAACTTGTTATTGCTATGTTGAAGCTATAACCAGAATCATTCTAGTTTTTAATTGCACAGATGTGTGTGATGTCGGGCAGCACACGAGGGCACGAAGAGATTGCTGCATCAGAAATTGTCGCCTTATTTTGCATTTCTCGTTTCAGCTATGAGTTAACATTTGTTCCTTCATACTTTTACATACAATTTCCTGGATATTTCATTGTACACATTTCAGTAGAAGCAAAATCATTTTCTTGTATAGTAATGCATAGGGAAAGACCAATAAGCATTTTTGTTCATCTGTCTATAGTGGTAGTACTTTGCAGATGAATCTGGAGATATCATAATTTGTGAGAAACTATATGATATTATCTGTATACAATTTGATGTTTAGAGTGATGGAAACCTGCAATGCCAGCATTTAACATTGGTTATTCCTCCCAACAGACTACTTGTGTGTCCCAAAAATTTTAGCCGCTATATCACTGACTGCGCACGACGGTGAAGGCCCAGGGATTTACTGGTATTATGGCAAGTTTATCTTGCCTCATGCCATATGCTTCCAGGCCATGTACTTCCAAAATATGTGTTTGGGTAGATGGTTATTTGAGCGACTAGCAATAGATTTCCCATAAATCATTGTGAAGTCTGCATCAATACTCGTCTAACTAAATATTTTGCATCTGGGGTTTATGAAGATTTTATTGTGCCGCTTTACTGTGTGCGTGCGCTAGTGTATATGAACTGAATATGTATAGCTGTAATAGGTAAGTACTATATATAGACTGTGTGTGTGTATGTGTGCACGTGTGTATAAGCTGGTTGAAGGTGAAAAACAAGCCACTGCTATGTTTTATAATAGACATATTAGAGAAATATTTAATGTGGATGACATTCCTGATGGAATATGCTTGTGAAAATGGATTTGTTTAAATGCAATGCACAGTTTGCAGAGGCTGATTGTAAAGGTCTGAACAATAGACATATACTGTAGAGTTGATTGCTTAAGCAACCTATGAGATTACACATGGCTTGTTACTTTGAGCTGTTTTATTTTAATGAACCAAATCTAAAGCTGATTTGATGACAAGCAATAAATTGTTATCAAAAGTACCTGATAAATTATTGTTCCCTTCACGACTAATTGGCCTCTCATCAAGGCTTTAATAGGCTAAATTGTGTGTGTGCTAAAAGGAACAGCCATTAATCCATCCGTGCCTTTTCCATAACTGCTTATCCTGAGTATAGTCACACTTAGTCTGGAGCCTATCCAGGAAAACACAGGGCACAAGACTAGGGATACTCAGGAGGCAAGACTAGTCCTACGCAGGAACACATACTAATGACATACTAACAGCACTTTAGAGACATCAATCCAAACAAACAAATCAAGTATGTGTAATGAAGCAGGAATGATTAACAAATGCTCGGGTAAAGTACAAATGATCCTAGGCATTTTGTACCAGAATTGGCAAATTGCTATTTTCCATTATTAGCCGACAGTTATTTTTGCCTTTAATGTCAGCACTGTTGTTCCTAAAACAAAGGACATTAATGCCAATTTTATGGGCAGCATATTTCTCCCATGCAAATGGTATACTTCAACTATCCAATGATTGTCAATAGTGGTAATATGAAGTACTCTCCGGTACTACTGCTAATTCCTGTGAATAAACAGTTAGTGGTGTGAACAGTTTTCTTGTAATGGGTTGTAATTGGTTTATTTTATTTAAAATATTTCAGCTCCCACTTTAGGGTCAAGCCACGTTCCAGTGCTTAAAGCTAAATGAATTGTATTGCCTTCTTTAAACTCCAGTTTGTTGTTTTATTATGTTCCATAATAACTGTGAATGTTCGATCAATTTGTCCGAGATTAGCTCACTGAAGCAGTAGAGTGTATGCTGTGCTAATGTATTAGCAGCAAGAGGAAAAAAGTGAACGCAGAAAAGATCATAATACATACTGTATAGGGTTGTTGGTTTGTATCCCTCTGTCGTAATTTTTCTTTCTGGGTGGGTGTGGTTTCCTTGCATAGTTCAAAGGCATGCAATTATGTTGAATGGCATTTAAACCTTTCCCATAGTGTGTTGCTGTGTGCTTGTGTGTGAATCCTGTGATGAAGTGGCACCCACCCAGTCTATGTTACGGTGTGGCATAGGCTCCCGGCCGCCGCGACCCTATACTGCAATTAAAAGAAAGATGATGGATGCATGCGTTGTAGTACATTACAAATTGGAAAATATTAATTATGTAAAGAGCTTAAGGTTACATTTGCAAATGCTGCCAGATTATGCATTGTGCAAATTATTTAATACATTTCATTCAAAGTGATTTTTGGGCAGGTGACTGTACTTGGCCATAACATTGTTGCTACTCTCAGATAACAATGTGTCCTAGCTGATGCTCAAATTAATTTAATTGGTGACGCAGTTTAGTCTAGTTTTATGGCTACTTGATGAGGTTGGGCCCTGGCCAGTAAGCCGTGTTAATATAGACAACTCTCAAGGGTTGCAATTAAACAAAAAAAAAAATCATAAAATGTGTCCATTTCTCCAGCAAAAGGAAAGATCATCTGACCTGAAAAGACATAATTAGCTCTATAGCTATGGATTTTAACACTGCCATATAACGAGTGCCAGAGTCATGGATTTAAGTCAGTTAGCCACCTAAGCTCTTTAGAGTAAAATGTCACAGTAAAGCAGAAATTCTGAATTACCATGTGCTGTGTTCTCCATAGGGAAGCCAATCCTCTCCCAATGGAGATTATAGAGCCTGTGATGAGCAGGCCACACGCAAAGCGATCCAATGTGGAGAAGCAGAGAGAAGTATACATTTCAGAGAATTCTATAGCTGATGTGAAGATTGTTTCTTCGTCTTCTTCCCATTGAAAGTGCCAAGGCAACAGTGACACAAACACTTTTTTTATTTACAGCAACATGTTGGTATAATCTGTAATCCAGAAACATCTTTCAGTCATAAATATAAACTTCCCTTGTCCATATCTGGAAATTTAAGGGGGAATTGAATTGTTATTCCTGAAATCTACATGCATCAAACAACTCCTGCGAAGAACATCCTTTACTCAGTTGCTCCTTTGGTGATTCACAGTGTTGTTTTTTCAGATGCAAATGCATCACTAATTAATTGATCGATTGATTGATTGATGAATGAAAGAATGAATTAGGAGTCCTGCACAAATAAAACAAATAAATAATAGGGGTTCCATACATACAAACAAACAAATCAATAACCTGAATTTCTCAAACCGAAACCGACCACACTGTTTCCAAAAATGCGAGTGTCTGGTTTTAACGGGATTAGCATCTTTTGATGGACAAACATGAGAGCGAACATCTTTAAAAGCTGAGAAAAGTAAATCCGTGCCTCATTAGTCAAAGTTGGCTGTCGGGAAACCATTCAGGTGCTGAAAATGACCTGGCACTTTGCAAAAGTACTTTCCGCAAAGTGACAAGCTTAAAGACAAGAAAGCTTAATTGCCTGGAGGGTTAGTGGGGCCTGGTGCTGACGTACAGTATGTAGGAAATTTGAAGGCATTTATGTTAAAGCCATGATATTAGGGCTGCTTCTGAATCATAAAATTTTAATGTGAGCTGCAGGTTTTTGCAGCCAAGTCTGCATGTATATACTACTCAGGCACAGTGACAAACCTTTCTCTTTATTTGTGGAAAATTGTCTTGTAATTCCTTCACCAACATTCTAACAAAATTATATGTTGCACCACATAAATTTAAGGTCAGCTGAAAAGGCTATCTTGTAAGGGACTATTCTTCTTATTGGAAGAAATTGTTGGCCTTGAAATTGAGTGTAAGGTGATGTTATAAGGATACTGTTGATTGTTGATTTTCATATTAATAATCACAATCGTCCCGTGACCCAATGGGATAAGCGGTTTGGAAAATGGATGGATGGATAATCACAATCGTTATAGCATTTGCATACAAAGCAAATTCTGGCTCAAACACGCTTTCATAAAATCCTCTGTAATATCGTAGCATTGTTTTGTGCCCCGTCTTGTCATTGCAGGGTTAGGTGAAATCAGTGTAGCTTGCATTGATTTTTACTCAATTGTGTCAGATTCCAGAAGGATAAACACTGTACAATCAACTTTCCCATCGTGCTTCTGATATATCACGGGGTCAGCATAAGAAATTAAATTAGAATTTTTTGGGGAGTTTTGCAAAAGCCACAGACGACACAAACAGCTTAGTAGCTTATAAATACATAAAATATATTTACAATGCTGTAGGATGCCAAGCATGATTGCAGCAGCCTCTCACATTATATTTTGCAGTAATCTGGCAGTGATCTTTGTATCTCGAGTCTCTCGTATCTTTTCGCTTTGCTCCACCCCACTCACATGCTCACTTTGTTCGGCAAGGGGACCAGAAAGTTTTACACAGATTGACCAGATTGCGGGGGTCTGTTTCCTTAACCCTCACAATGTGGAAGGGTCAACTGTATTATATAAAAAAATCCTTAAAGTTTTCCCACAAAATATTTTGGGGAACATTTCTATTAGACAAGCAGGCCCCAGGTCATGAATGAGATCTGTTCTCTAAGTCTGTCTTTAAGTAAGATTTGTAGGTATCTTAGAACAACTTAGTTACAACTGGGACATATTTACTGTAGCATCAGTTAGTGAAATGATTGTCTTACAATATAGTATATATTTTTTGCCTTTCTATACATATAAAACACTTAAGAAAAACTTCCAACTACACTAAAGCATCTTAAATATAATAATGCAGTTCATAATAATAATGCAGTAATAATAAAAGTAGCTACATACAGTACTGTACTGTACCTCAAGCCGACGAACCTCTGAAACAGCGCAATGTTTTCATGAGCATCACAAACTACTGCATGCATTCCTTATCATGAACCATTGTATTTGGTTCAGTTGTTTTTATACAATAGGCTTTATGACAGTCCGTTGGTAAGTACGAGTTGTCTGTAAGTCAGATGTACTTAACCCGGGGACGGCCTGTATATGAATGTGGGAGGTTGCTTTGAGCTGAGAAAATTAATCGTTACCCCCAAGGTGACCCTTTGGTTTTTCCGATTTAACCAAACTGTGATGGATATGTTCATTTTTGTGGAAAAGGGAACTTGAATGGAATCAGCACAATGGACATTTTTCCTATGATGTTTGGGTGAGACATTTGCATGCGAGGTGATGGAACAATTGCCTGAATAATGATTATGTCTAGTAAGTCTTGAATGCTGGATTTAACATGGTCATATGGAAGCATCTATCAAGTGGCATATCTGCCTGTTGCTATGTCTCCCTTTCAGTGAAACACAGGTTTTACGAAAAGATTTGTTGTTCCCATAAAGTGATACATGCATGGATGCCGATAGAGTCTCACAAATTGTGAGTCAGCAGATTGACTGAAAGTGAGCCTCCAGACTCTTTTTGGACGCGAGTTAATGTGAAGAATGCGCCAAGATTCCTAATATGCTTGGTACGGCAATTGAGCATAGATACTGATCTTGACCTGACAAGATCTAGTTTGTGAACGACACAAAGGTAGCAACTGGAGGCAAAAGCGTTTCTCAGATGGCATTGGTCGGCTTCAGGCTCGATATACACTCTAGGTAACTTATTTCCTGAAAAGCCACAGAAGGTAAAGATAATTTGATTTTGATTTAGATCAACGCTTGTGTAAGCTAGCAGGGGGCAAAGCTCAGGCTATGTGTGGGTAATGTTTTGTCTTCCCACAGTGATTTGATCCTCACAGACAGGTCCATTAAAGAAACACAGTTGGCCCTGATCGGACTGTTTAGCTTGTTACAGCTTTATAGCAGTCAATTGGGCAGATTTGTGCTTTAAGTGCTATGAAGCATACTTACAGTGAGTTTTTTTTAAATTAGTGTCTCATTTGCTCTGTTCTGTATTTCCGTAGTATTTTGGTTCAACATTATTAGATTTGGATATGCCACGTAAAGGGTGGCACTTCTGTTCAGTGCTTCTCTCTGGAAGAACTCCGCCACACAACCTGCCACAAATTTCTTCTGTGGCTAAATAGTGTCACAATCATATTTATTTCATATGAACCCCTAAAGAATGACACAGTGGCTTATTTGGTAGCCCTGTTGCCTTACCACTGTGGGGTTGGGGGTTCAATTGTGCGTGTGTCGGGGGGGTTGTATTTACCACGTTGTGGGTGGGGATTGGCTCCAGGTGAATAGGGACTAGGATAAACAGCTGGAAGGTGGACAGATAAAACCCATAAAACTCTTTAAAAATAGTGTTTTTCAAAAGTTTCTTTCTAAGTGACAAGTTGGCATATGTTGCATTTTATATTATCGTCAAGACATATGGTGAGCGAAGGATATGGTACCTTGAAATTTCAGTGGCAACTGAAACTGCTGTATCATGCAATTCACAGAGCGCAATAAATCAATTATCTGGCTTGCTTTGGCAAATATATTTATAAAGCTTAAATTGCAACTTCATCAACAGATGCTCTAGCTAAACCAGCCAGTGAGAAGGCTAAGTCAATCTTATTTTAATTAAATTTGTCTCTTTCTTACCAATCAGTTCTTTAAAGAAATTGCCCCACCTTCCCTAAGGGATACGAACGACATCAGAACCACAGTACTTCTAAGATAGTGTGTTTACATTATCAAATGAATTTCTGCTGATAAATCTGTTAAACTGAAAACTTAAATACTTTAATTAATCCTTGTTTAAGAGCTAATGGTCAGTAATCACTGATTAATTTGAACCAATTAGTAACTTTTTAATGTTCAACATAGGAAACTTTACTTTTGGTAAGCCAGACAATAATGCTGGCTAACAGCGATTACCTACCAAAAAAGATGCTTCAAATTAGAAACTTCTGTCTAATTACTTCCTCTTTGCCCTATTACCCCTGTTTCCTCTTCCTGTCTGTGTGTCGTGATTTTCGATTCTGGTTTGATCTCTTACTTTTGACTGCAGTGATTGCAGTGTGGTCTTCTCTGTACCACGACCCACCCCTATAGTTTTCCTGAGGGCAATTCTTTGCTGAAGTTCTGGTCATAGAAAGAGGCTCAATGCTCAACTGACAGTGTGCTTCGACAGCCGCAGGCAAAATATCAGGCATCTGTGCACTGGGAAGTGGTCTGGGGTGGACACACACACAGATAATAATTATGCGGCTTTTTCTGTTTTTGTTGAGATCCAGGGTTATTTAAACATTAGAATACTGGAGCAATACTACAGCCTGGGTGACTGAGTTGTCTGGGTGAGTCTATGTGTTCTGCGACAGACTAATGTCCTGTCTGGTTTTGTAGGACAAAACTGACTTAAGTGTTTATCCTCATATTTGCATCGGTACAATGTCCCACATTTTCCTGTAGAAAAAATGAAAACCAAAACTTTATTTTGTCATGGACAAACTGAATGTACTACAATAAACTTGTGCAATTTTTCTAAAATCCATTGAATGCAACCTGCTCTACACTGAATTGCACCCAACAGCCCTAGGCAGCAAATTAAACACAAACCGACAAGTGTCACCGTTTGACAACTGTACCCCAAATGAGTGAGCCAAATGACTGGAACAAACAAGGACAGAACATGAAAATAACTGGAAGGAATTATGAGTCCCGATGGTTTCCTTTTGCAGAATGCAAAATAAACCAGTTTACAAATAGAATGGAAAACCAACTATTTTGTCCATTCTGATGTAAGTGTTCAGTTTGTCGTGGAATGGAGCAGTAGGTCTGATATCCAAGCATGATCCAGAACTGAACAATCCTTCAGTTCTATAATAAAGCTTGCCCGTGAAATATTCTGCCAGCTTTATCTTGTATATAATGTGTGCAAATTAATCCAATTCCACAGAATTCCATTGCAGGTGACATGAATACATGATGGAACTTTATGATGGAAAACCAGTTTGAGGTTCCAAACTGGAGAGTGATGCATGTGTACTGGACACAGCTGTCAATCAGCAGAATTATGTGTAACATGAAATGTATGTGTGGATAAGGCAAGGGGAGAGTTATCGGTGTAGCCTACGCTGGGTCAGAGACTGGCTCGACAGGCAAACATGGGCCTGGTCTGTGTGCCAATTGTGAAGGCTGTAACAATATCTCTGGACACATTTTGGTCAGTAATACATTTCCTCATTGAAAAAAATGAAAATGATGGAGAATATGCTGTAGGTCATGGGTCCTGAGTGCAAATTTGTGTCTGATGTAGACCTAATCTTCATAAGATTGGGTCTTCTGTTGTAAACCGCCTTTGTTATCTTCAACAATAATAAGACCTAAAAATTTGTGCCATTAAAACACAGCTTTTACCCATTTGCCTCACTTTAACAATTTTTGTGCTCGCCTTTGGTACTCCTCCACCAGCATCACTTAAAGGATCATTCATTTCTGTTAATTTCTCTAACAGCATATCATGATTGACATGCATATTTGCTTTCATTCCCTAGTGTTTTTTTTCTTATTTGTAGAAAAATGCAAAACATTTTTGCCTGGTTTACTTTTTGTCACGCTAAATTATCAGACTATTATGTACCAGAGATAAGAAAATGGCTGTTCCAAAGCTCTCAGCTTTCTTTTCGCTCTGTACTTTTGATGCCCTCATTTCATTAATTCTTCCTAACAAGACCGTGTCTCCTATGGTCACGGTGGACAGATGCACAATGTTATGGTCCATTTCAGTTTAAACTGAAGCACAGAAGGATAATGGCCATATTTCACATACCCTCATCCTTTTATTTTCCCCACAGACTGCCAGGAAAAGTGCATCTGAGCAGTGTTGATTTTTGCTGAGGCGAGAAGCATTGAAGGTTGATGTTCTTGAGGATATTGTTTAGATCTAGTAAGTAACCTTGAGGTAGTTACTACAATAGCAAGTATTCTTATAGCCTGGTGTAATTGGCTCCATAGACACTGAACTCATAAATATCACTGTCAAAAAGGCTGACGAGAATATGTTGGGTGAAGTGCTTATTTAACAGATTCTACTGCCAATCCTGCACTTTTTCCTGCATTAGTAAGGGGCAGTATTCCTTTTGTAGGATTGGTGAAGTTATAGAAGTTTGACATGCAGAGTAACACCAAGAAACGTACTTAAATATTTAAAATTCTCAATTAATGCTGAGAGGAGTATTGTGCATTTTTCAATACCTTTGCAATGCAGTGGATGGGTAGGTTTCACTGTGGCCTCTATATACATCGTTGTGGCTTTGATCGTTGCTGCAGCATTGTGTGTGTGTGTGTGTGTGTGTGGATTACATTTATATTACTTTGTGGGGACCAAATATCCCCCACAATGGGGCATTGTGATTTTTTTGACGTTGTGGGCATCAGTTTTCAGGTCTCCACAAAGATCTGTGAAGGCAATTAAAAAAGTAAAAATGCCAATAGTCTCGTATTTTGTTTGGTTACTTATGGTTAAGGTTAGGGGCTGGGTAGGGGTTAAGGTCGTCATGTTGGGATTAGAGTTTTCCCCATAGAAATGAATGAGAGAGTCCCCACAAAGATATAATTACAAACCTGCGCACGTGTGTGTGTGTGTGTGTGTGTGTGTGTGTGTACAGTTTGCATATTTATGCATGATTCCTCCTGGAGTACAAGCAGGGCTGGACTGGGATTAAAACTTAGTCTCGGACTTCTGCACAGACAGACCCACCATACATACACACCCCACAAAAAAAATTTGCCAATCAGGGGAGCTCTTCATGTAGAATTTTGCCGGCACACAAACCCAAAAATGTGCAGTATGCCAGATGGCCAGTTCCGCACCTAATTCAAAGACATGCTAGTTGCTCGGGTGAATCTGACTGTAAGATTGTGTACATGGGCCCAGTCATGGACTGACATTCGATCTGTATCATCTCCTGCGTCCCTGAGCCTCACCATGAGCCAGCACAGACTAAGCATTTACAGATGCCTGGTGGATGACTTTGCCATTGCAACTGACAAATTGCCAGATCCACTTTTTAAAATAACAATATCCTATTGGTTGTACAATAACAACAACTATAAATTATGAGCAAACTAGTGTATTTCATCACAACATCTCTGAAGGTCTAAAAGAGAAATTATCTAGCCATATACAGCTTGCTTGAATGAAATAATTGACTGCAGAGATTGAAACATCTGGAATTATTATGGCATATCCAGATTCCTGCTGTTATTTATAAGACGGTTGTCTTTCCAGCTAATGGGGTCTGTCCAACCTAGAATGATAATGTGTTTTGGCACTTATACACACAGCAGGCAGTTTCTTTATCATCCTTTATATAATCCAGCCCTTTCTGGGTGATCTGTAAGTCATTCGCATTTCTCTCACCTCCCTCCCCACTACTATTTTGCCATTTAAATGGTCCCTGCGGTGAAATATACAGTGACATTAAACGAAATGAAAAACAGGTGTTTTTTTAATCAACTTGTTATTTAATTGCCTCAAAATAAGTACCCCCCTCACCCCTAATGGTTGTCATCTCTCAACAAAAGCATACTTGTTGGGGACAATGACTTTATGGTATTAGCACAGGGATGTAAACAAAGCAGAATTGCTAAACCAAATGTTTTTGCATGTGAAATTTGGCTGAAAAAACTTCCATCCATTTTCTGTAACTGCTTGTCCTAATCTGGGTTGTATGGAGTCCCTGAGCCTATGGGTACAAGGCAGGGAACAACCCAGGATGGGACACCAACCCATTGCAGGGCACACTCACACACCATTCACTCACCCAGGCAATCCTATAGAACATTTGGTAACTCCCAAGTACCCAGAGAAAACCCCACAATGAGGGGTACATGAAAACGTACATGTCAACCTGCTCTATTTTAATTCACCAGATGAATGATTGTAATAGCGTAAGATTTACATCACACAGCTTGACATTTGGATATCTAGTGATATTCACTTAAATGTTGGCCAGAAACACCTGGCATCCACACAGTATATGGAAAGTAAAAGATTTTTAAATATGGTAATTTCTCTTAAATATTGTAGTTTCAAATACAGTTGCAGTCCCTGTATTTGTTCAGTGAAATTTCCAAACATATTTTATCCTGTTTACCTGCTCATTTGTTGATTGAATGAAATCCTCCTGGTTCCCTCATATAGTGATTAAATAATAATAAAAATAATAATTATAATAATTAAATGATTCTACTATGTCTAACCCACATTCCATTGAAATTTGTACTTCAAATCTAAAAAACATAATTCCATATTTATAACCCTTCTTTAAAGCCTAGCAGCTAATTTTTATAATAATAATAATAATATTCTATTTATATAGCGCCTTTCTCACACTCACGGACACTTCATAATGCTGTTGTACAAACAATAATGCAATAAAGCAATGCACGCTCTTTTTGAAATGAATGCTTTGTGAAATTCAAAGGAAAAACATTATTGGAAGCCTATTTCTATCATTTTAAATTCATTTAAACTTGTGTTAAAACCATCTTTACATCAAACAAAAGAAAGACCATAGCTGTTGACAGAGAAATGGCATAATCTTAACATGTTTTTGGGAATTTTCACATTAAAATTACAGGCAGACAAGTCACCGACAAACTGGATGAACAGAGCGTGACAATAATAAAATTGTAATGTTAAGCAAAAATAATAATATAATGGCAGCTGGGTTTTCATTATTCTAACATATCCTGCATAACCACATTAATGCTCTATGCCAGTGTTTCCCAACCCGGTCCTCGGGGATGCCCAGACAGTCCACATATTTGCTCCCTCGCAGCTCCCTGCTAGACAGTCCAAATTTTTGCTGTTGGAAGCCAGGAGGGAGCAAAAATTTGGATGATCTGGGGGTCCCTGAGGACCGGGTTGGGAAACACTGGCATTGAACATGTCTGAAGTTTCCCAAGGACCAGGTTGGGGCTCACTGATCCTTAAATCAAATTGCCTGTGATTTTTTCCTAAGAACTAGAATAAGATCATTCTTTCAATGGCCTGTGCACGTCCATTTGCCTTTTTGTAAAACTACTTAAGCATTTACTGTAGTGAAAGCCTGAAATCATTTAAGTGCTTCAGTGCCCATTGATTGACAAGCAATTTGATCTCCGCTGGGAAACTAGAAAAGAAAGTGCGGTGCCATTGTCATTAAGAGTCATTTCCTGGCGGGAGGAAGTCTGAAGATTAATTTTTCCCAAGATGCTGATCTCTGAACTTAAAACCGTTTAGGCCTTGATTTGTTACATGATGAATTGAAACTTGCAATGCAAAGAAGACACTCAATCCGAGTTCATATATAAGGTTACACACTCGTATCAAGAAACAGTGGTGTAGTCACTTTGGATCACAAAAACTTGAACGCAAAGATTAATCAAACCTTAACTGTGTATTTGTGTCACTGATGTCCACTGTCTTGTGCCCTAGGGTTCATGGTATAGGCTACAGGTCACCATGACTCTGTACTGGTTAAGCAGTAATGGAAGATGGATGGATATTCTAATGGCCAGTTGTTAATTTATAATTTACGTTGTAATTTATTATAATAATAGTCGACGCGGTGGCTGAATGAGTAACACTGTTGCCTTGTGCCTGCGGGGTTGGGGGTATAAATTCCATGTGTTTGGAGTTTGCATGTTCTTTCCATGTTCTGCTGGTTTCCCCCTGCAGGCTAAAACATGCGATTCAGCTAATTGGTGTTTCTAATTGCCTGGGGAATATGAGTGTTTGCATGTATGAGCCTGTGATGGACTGGCATCCCATCTAGTGTGAACCCCAGCACTGTGTTGCCTGGATTAGAGTCCAGGCAACCCTGGCCAAGATAAACAGTTAAAAGATGGATAACATATAATCTGTCATATTAGGCTGTTTCTGTGTGACTAATTATAGAGTTTGTATGATTATATATTACAGTATGTATATATGAAATTTTGCTATTAATTTTAGCTGTCACTTTATATGTACTTTTTCAAATAGCTTCCAATACAATGAATAGACATCAGTTATGGGGTTCACATTAGAATGTCACCGCTACAAGTGAATAACCGTACTTTTGGTTTGCAGTTAATTGTTTGCAGTTAATTACTGCAAATGGCATTTAAATGCATTGCTAAAAGTTTAAATATTCTGAACTCTCTTCCTATCTTTTGAATTATTTTTATTGCGTAAATTGTAGGTTGGGTTGGTGGAGTATTTCCTACAGAATCAGCTACACTTAAGGTAAATAAAATAAAAACAAACAAAACACGCGGTATTTGACATTGTTCAAGTACATTGGAATGCTTCTTTTTGCTGACCGCATCTTGCTCTCCATAGCTTGGAGGCCACAGTGCCTGGTCAGCCAATGTGCAGCACCCTAGAGCTGGGGCAATAAGGGCCTTGCTTAAGGACACAGACATGTTGCTCAGACTGGGGCTCGACCTGCCGATCTTCTGATCACAGGGAAAGAGACTTAGTGTGCTGAGCCACTCACCAAAAAATGTTAGCGCTCTTTTGTAAAACATACGGGATTGTCTGAAGTATGTCCATGCGTATAAACCCAGAGGAAGCACTTTAGAAACTTAAAATATAATCCTTTAGTGCCTTGAAAAGGTTACAAAAAGGTTATCATAACTTCCTAATTGGTTAGTGGACATTTCTTAATATTTAAAAATGTTAGAGGTAACAGCATATATAGTACCAGGTAACATCAGCATTACTACAGTAAATTATTAGGGAAAATTCAATTCTGGGGTGAAAAAATCTGTACAAACTCGTTCACCTTTTTTGTTGCAAATTGCCACTTTAGTATATTGCATAACTCTTAGTTTCTTGTAAAACTGACAGTTTTATATTGACAGTTTTCCCATAAATGTAATTCATGCGATGTAGCATGAATCTGTCAGTGTTAATATTAAGATATACTGATTCATTTTATGTTGCAAATATTATTCTAGGAGGGGGATTTCTTATGTTAGATGCGTAGTGTGTTAAATAGTGAAAGTAAGATTCTTTGACTTATATTTCTATATTCTACCATAAACCCACCAAATAAATATGCATTAAAAGTGAACACGCAGTTGGGAGGTTAGATGGAAGTACCCTTTGCTTGAATACTGTGCCATAAGACTTTCTGGGAGGGTATGCACAAGTACGACATGTCTACATTTTGGGATGCTTGCCTATGTCCTCCGGCCCAGTCGAATTTTGCCTTGTTGGTAGACTTCCCTCTTCAAGTCACTACACAGGTTTTTAGTTATTTTGAGGTCAGGGCTCCTGGGACGCCCCAGGATCGTAACGCGTTTTGCTTTATTCACTGCAGTGCTGCTCTTGCAGTACGTCAGGTCATCATCCTACTGAAAGGCAAACTTATTTCCCAATTTGGATTTTGGCAGACAGAGAGCAACAGAGTTTTTTTCTCTCATCCTCGCTGTATTCGGCACCATTTACCTTCCCTTGCACCCTCACCAGAGGTTGATGTTCCTTAAGTAATGGGCTGTGTTGTTACTAGAACATTGCTGTTGTTCTTTTTTTTATCCATTGAGCTTAAAAAGTTCCGTGCTTGTTTCATCAGACCACAAAACCGTGGTGCCAGAATCGCCAGTGTTCCTTCATGTCCCCTCACTGTGGGTCTCTTTGAGTTTTTTTTTTGCCTTTGGCACCTGCCCATAATGCAGAAATTAGTTAAGCTGGTATTATTGTTGCAACCTGTGCTAATTGATGATTCTTTGACAAATACGCCTGCAGCTCCTTCAAAGCAGGCTTTGACCTTCTGGGCGGCCTCTCTCATCAGCCTCCCCCTTGGTTATCTATCCTGATCCCGGAAGTATGAGCACATCTAGCCAAGGTCTTAGTGGTGCCATATGCCTTCTACTTTTATTGATGGTTTTGACAATTTTCCAGAGCATAATTAAAGCTTTGAGGAAGGAAGGAATGGTGTGGTGGGGCGAGGGTGAATACA
>JAODLD010000101.1:22109122-22151741 GCA_026781065.1 Mormyrops boulengeri | reverse complement strand
CCCGGGCAACTTAGCTCCTGGGATCATTGGAACACACAAACCCCTCCACCACGGTAAGGTGTCGGCTCCAGGAGAGGCATCAATATATTGAGTTGAAGATTAATTTATTATTTATTTATTTATATATTAAGTCATTGCTAGCAGACAATGGTTTGATGGTTTTCCAAAATTTCTTTGGGTTATTGAGACTTTCAAAAGTCGTGGACATGTAAAATTCAGCTTTAGCTTTTCTAAGCAAAAAGGTAACTTTATTTCTAAGTTGTCTAACTTTAATCCAATCAGTCTCTAATTTAGATTTACACGCCCTGGCCCAGGCAGCATTACGTTCATAGAGTGAATCTGCCAGGTCTTTTGTAAACCATGGGTTCTCAAGCCCTTTAATTCTAAATTTACGAAAAGGGGCATGTTTATTTACAAGACAGCTGAGGCTTTTATGAAAATAATTCCAAACCAGATTGACGTCATCAAAAAGAACAATTCTATCCCAATTAAAATGATATAAATCATACAAAAAAGCTTGCTCATCAAATCACTTCATAATGCATTTTACCACAAAACGCGGCTTACTTTTAGGGATCCTTGTGTCTTTCACTACTGCTATCACACAATGATCACTCACATCGTTAGGGAAAGCACCTGAAGTCGCATATTTAAAAGGCATATATATTTGTAAGTACATCTTTGTGGGAACTCTCCATTCATTTCTATGGGGAAAACTCTAATCCCAACATGATGGCGTTCACCCCTACCCAGCCCTAACCTTGAGGTAACCTTAAGATTTTTTGATTGCAGTCAGAGATCTTTGTGGGAACTTGAAAAATGGTCCCCAAAACATCAAAATAACAGGTTTTTAGCACATTGTGGGCACCAACTGCCTCCCACAATGTAATATAAACCTAATCCACACACACATACACACACTTACCGATGAACCAAAACATCAAAAGTTTACTTTTCCTATAACATTATATTGTAGGTGTTATGGAAACTGAGTAAAAATAACCACCATGACAAGTGGGTGGTAAATTTACTGAATTTTACTAACTTTGGAAATGCTTTAACTTTAAAGCTCAAGGGAGGAAGCATGGCTTGTACTTTTTAATTTTTGCATTCTGGAATAAATTAATTTTCCACATTCTGCACAAAGGCAAAATTAGCCTGGCAGCCAAGTCAGAAGCTTAATTTTCCACGAAATATGTTGGCATCACAAGAGAGGTATGGTGGGAAGGGATAACGGTGAGAGCATGTAACTCAGCCTGAAACGTAGGGTCAGCTGGTACCAGTGCCTAATAATAAACAGCATAATAACATTTCGATCACTGACAGTCAACCATAGAGCTCTGGCATGTCACAGAATTAAAAGAGAAACACAGTGATCTGGCATTTGCAGGTCGATTGGGAATCGTTTCCCCAAATACCAAACCATTTTAAAGCTTTTTCCACAACTTGTGCTGATGTTCAAAATATTTTGCAGGTCAACAAGTGATCTGATCTATTGACGGTTAATGGAAGCTTAACTGAAGCCTGTAAGTGTCGTTGAAAATTGAATATGATTTAAAATTACAACCATGTCTGATTATCAACATTTACATTTTGCATAATTCATCCAAATATGCCCATTTTAATTTATAATAAACTCATGTATTTAAGATCAAAGAAGCAAAATGTAACTTTTAATAATAATGCACATCTGTTTAAATTTACATTATTTAAATTACCATTAAACTTGTTGCTAAGAATAAAATACAGGCCTAATGAATTGTTCCTAGTTCATGATTTCATGGTCTTTAAAAGACGTATTTATACTAGGTTCATATTTAGCAATGACAAAATCTAAAAGATAAACAGTAATCACTTATAGCATTGAGGACAAGGTAGGCAAAGTCAGATGGAAGTTTACTTACAAAATCTAAAAGATAAACAGTAATCACTTATAGCATTGAGGACAAGGTAGGCAAAGTAGGTGGAAGTTTACTTACAAAATCTAAAAGATAAACAGTAATTACCATATTTAACAACTTTATACGCAGGATACACACATTACAAGAGGACTTGGAATTTCCATTTTCCTGTATGAATTATGAATTAGGACTACCTACCTGGAAATATATCATTACTCATCTTAAAATCCAGACCTTTCCACTCCAGATGAGATGCTGACCTGACAGTTAATCTGATAATGGGAAAGGGTAGCGGAAATGCTCATTTATAGCATTGAGGAAAAGGTAGGCAAAGTCAAACGGAAGTTTACTTAATGATTAATCTGTCTAACCGCAGGTTTTTCTGTTGCCTCAGCAAGCTGTGGCGTCTTGGGTGGAGGAAGGGTGGGGGGTTAATTGGAAATTCCCAGTTTCATTTTTCTAATCTATTGAAATGGATTGTTTCATTTTTCATAATTGATTGGAGCAGGTGACATCATTTGTCAGATACATGGATTTAATGGACACTGTAATGAAAACGTAACAAGCATGAAGATGTCCCATTAATGCAACAGTACTTTACCAATTTCTGTTAATAGCAAATAGTTATAAAACTGTTCCCATCTGATTGATTGTGAAAACTTGCCAAGTGAGGAGGCTGCTATGCTGCAGCTGTAATTTGACATACTTTGACTAGAAAGCATTCTCTTTCTGGCCTTTCTGGACACTTGACAACTGTCAGTTTTACATATAAAATACTAATAGTAAAACGGTATGCCGGAGGCTAACTTTTCATATTTCTCTTTGCAAGTTGCTCATTAACCCTATGGATTGCACCAGGGGTTCATGTTGAACAGGCCTTTCATGCCTAATAGTTGGCATTTTGTCACACTTAAAAATATCTCACACAGTGGCAGTTCCTGCTAAGAAAGAACACACTTTCAGTCCATCGGAGAACAGAAGAAATTCTACTTCCTTTTCATATATTCTAATTTTAATTAAATGGGTTTTTTTTAACTAAAATATATAACTTTAAACAACTTATTCGACGATTCAAGGCTTTTGCACAGTACATATACAGTATTAGTACACTCCAAGATATTATTACCCTATTGTTAAGTCTGTGCTTCTGCCATTTTACTTAACATGACCTTTCCTTTGTAGCTATAGAATATCTTTATCAGCATCATCTGTTCCCATCTGCTGTGCCAAGGGCAGAACTTGAAATATAATCATATAGCTCCAGCAGATTTGTTTTTTTTCCTTTTTTGGGAATTGATTGTCTTAATTGATTTGCAATTATCCTTTTGTCATGATATCAACATTCAGGTGGTCCAGTGGATTCACAAACTATATTGCTCAGTTTCCAAATGGTTTCCATCAAAACATATAACTAACTAACACAGCATTTTCCTTCATCATGAGAATAAAAGAAAATCATTATTAAAAAAGGCCCTTGTTAATCATTGATATAATGATGTTAATTGAAATCTTGAACCCAATTTTCTTGCAGCTTAAACTAGTTTGAATGTGAGCTAGAGGATATTTTTCCATTTTAAATAAAAGGCAGGTTATAATAGCTTTATGAAGACTGTACCCCATGCATCAATTAGAAAGAAAAATGCTGGGCACATTTAAAAATATAGTCATTCAAAAAATTATTCTAAAAGATTAGGAAAAGTGAATTGAATAGTTGCAACCATGACCTGGACAAACAGTTGGATGATGGATGGAAAAGCCTTACTCTGGAACCCGGATTCCATGCTAGGCAGTACAGGGCACAAGGCAGGGTACACCCTGGATGGGATGCCAGTCCATTATAGGGCACAAGGCTGGGGTACGTACACCCTGGATGAGATGGCAGTCTATTATAGATCATGAGGCTGGGGTACACCCTGGATGGAATGGCAGTCCATCATAGGACACAAGGCAGGGTACATCCTGGAAGGGATGCCAGTCCATCATAGGGCACAAGGCTGGAGTGCACCCTGGATAGGATGCCAGCCCATTATAGGCCACAAGGCAAGGGTACACCCTGGATGGGATGTCAGGGGATGTCAGTCTACTGCAGGGCACATACACATAATTTTGCAATACCGATTAGCATAACTGCATATTCACACAAACCCCTGATGAGAAAGAATACTGCCAAGGTCTCGTTTCCCTCACCCGGACTAGGGTCACCGGGACCCCATCCTGAAGCCAAGCCTGGGGGAGGGGCCTGTTAGCGAGCGCCTAGTGGCCGGGCCTTGGCCCATGGGGCCCGGCCAGGCTCAGCCCGAAAGAGGGAGGCAGGACCGTCCCCAGGTTGGCCCACCACCCACAAGGGAAATATCAGGCGTTCGGTGCATTGTGGATCAGGTGGCAGCCAAGGGAGGCCCTGGTGGACCGATTCCCGGCTGATAAAACTGGCTTTTGGGACATGGAATATCACCTCTCTGGTGAGGAGGGAGCCTGAGTTTGTGCGCGAGGTTGAGAGATACCGGATAGATATAGTTGGGCTCACCTCAACGCATAGCATGGGTTCTAGAATCAATCTCCTGGAGAGGAGCTGGATGCTCTTTTCTTCTGAAATTGCGGCAGGTGAGCGACGCTGGGCTGGGGTGGGGCTACTGGTGGCACTACAGCTCGGTGCATTAACAACGGAGTTTACCCCGGTGAACAAAAGGGCTGTCTCCCTGCACCTTCAGGTCGGGGAGAGGTCTCTGACTGTCATCTGTGCTTATGCGACAAATGACAGTTCCGAGTACCCAGCCATCTTGGACTCCCTGAGTGGTGTTCTGATTAGTGCACCACAAGGGGATTCCATTGTTTTGCTGGGGGACTTCAACGCTCACGTGGGCAACGACAGTGTGGCCTGGAGGGGGGTGATTGGGAAGAACGGACTCCCTGATCTGAACCTGAGTGGAGTTCTGTTATTGGACTTCTGTGCAATGCATGGTTTGTCCATAACGAACACCATGTTCGAGCCTAAGGGTGTCCATAAGTGGACATGGTACAAACATGCCCGGGGCTACAGGTTAATGATCAGTTTCATAATCGTATCATCTGATCTGCGGCCTTCTGTCTTGGACACTTGGGTGAAGAAAGGGGCAGAGCTATCAACTGATCCCCACCTGGTGGTGAGTTGGCTCAGGTGGCAGGGGAGGAAGCCGGTCAGACCCGGCAGGCCCAAGTGCATAGTGAGCGTCTGCTGGGAACGTATGGCAGAGGCTCTTGTTCACTGCATCTTTAACTTTCACCTCTGGCAGAACTCCAACTGCTTACCAGGGGAGGTTGGGGACATTGAGTCTGAATGTACACTGTTCCGGACATCCATTGTGGAAGCGGCTGTACAGAGCTGTGGCTGCAGGGTGGTCTGTGCCAGTCATGCCGGAAACCCTCGTACCCGATGGTGGACACCAGAGATGAGGGGGGCTGTCAAGTCGAAGAAGGAGGCCTACCAGGAATTACGAGCCCCGGGGTCTCCAGAGGCAGCTGACGGGTACCGGCAAGCCAGGCGGAACGCAGCTCAGGCGGTTGCGGAAGCAAAAACCCGGGCATGGGAGGAGTTTGGTGAGGCCATGGAAAGTGACTTTCGGTCGGCCTCAAAAAGGTTCTGGCAAACCATCCAGAATACCAGGAAGGGGAAGCAGCTCCTGGTTCCTACTATTTATAGTGGGGAAGGGGTGCTGTTGACCTCACCTGGGGACATCACCCGGAGGTGGAAGGAATACTTTGAGCACCTCCTCAACCCTGCCTCAGATACATCTATGCGCACTGCCTTTGAGACATCTGAGGGCACAGAGCCCAGGGGGCTGGGGTGGACTTGGCCATCACTGGGATTGAGGTGGCCAGGGTGGTTAAAGAGCTACGTGGTGGCCGGGCCCCGGGGGTGGATGAGATTCACCCAGAAGGCTCTGGATATTATGGGGCTGTCATGGCTGACACGCCTTCTCAACAGTGCGGGGCGGTCAGGAACAGTGCAGCTGGATTGGCAGACCGAGGTGGTGGTCCCCTTATTTAAGAAAGGGGACTGGAGGGTGTGTTCCAGCTATAGGGGGATCACACTTCTCAGCCTTCCTGGGAAAGTCTATTCCGGGGTACTGGAAAGGAGGGTGAGATCGATAGTAGAATCTTGGATTCAGTAGGAACAATGCAGTTTTTGCCCTGGCCGTGGAACATTGGACCAGCTTTATACCCTAGCGAGGGTACTGGAGGGAGCCTGGGAGTTTGCCTATCCAGTCTAAATGTATTTCATGGACTTGGAAAAGGCTTACGACCCGGTTCCCCGAGGTGCTCTGTGGGGAGTGCTTCGGGAGTATTCGGGTCCCTGGATGAACAGAGCACAAGCTTGGTCCACATTGCCGGTAATAAGTCGGACGTGTTCCCAGTGCAGGTTGGGCTCGCCAGGGCTGCCTTTTGTCATTGGTCCTGTTCATAAAATTTATGGACAGGATTTCTAGGCACAGCCAGGGTGTTGAGGGTGTCCAGTTTGGTGGCCTCAGGATTGCGTCGCTGCTTTTTGCGGATGATGTCGCCCTGTTGGCTTCATCTGCTGGGGACCTCCAACGTGCTCTGGGGCGGTTCGCAGCTGAGAGCGAAGTGGCGGGGATGAGGATTAGCACCTCCAAGTCCAAGACCTTGGTTCTCAGCTGGAAACAGGTGGATTGCCCTCTTCAGGTCAGGGAGGAGGTACTGCCTCAAGTGGAGGAGTTCAAGTATTTTGGGGTCTCGTTCACGAGTGAGGGTAGGTGAGATCAAGATCGAGCGGCATCTGCAGTTTTGCAGGCGCTTAACCGGTCGTCATGGCTAAGAAAGAACTGAGCCGGAAAGCCAAGCTCTCGATCTATTGGTCCATCTTCGTCCCTACCCTCAGCTATGGTCATGAACTATGGGTAATGACCGAAAGAATGAGATCGCGGATACAGGTGGCCGAAATGAGGTTTTTCCGCAGGGTGTCTGGGCTTTCCCTTAGAGATAGGGTGAGAAGTTCGGATATCCGTGAGAGTCTTAGAGTAGCACTACTGCTTCTGCACGTCGAAAGGAGCCAGTTGAGGTGGTTTGGACATCTGGCACCGATGCCTCCTGGGCGGTTACCTGGAGAGGTTTTCTGTGCATGTCCTACAGGGAGGAGGTCCCGGGGCAGACCCAGGACGCACTGGAGGGATTATATCTCTCGATTGGCTTGGGAACGCCTCGGCATTCCCCCCAAAGAGCTGGTAGAGGTGGCTGGAGAGAGGGAGGTCTGGGTATCTCTCCTGAAGTTGCTACCCCTGCACCCTGAACACCAGATAAGCATGTGTTAATGGATGGATGGATGGCATTTTCACACACAAAAAGCAAAGGTGGCATTCGCATGCCAAAACCTGTAGGCGTGAGACAACTCTGATGATATTTTTTTTAGATAAAGAATGAATTTATTTAAAGTCCAGTTGCAGTTCGTTTTTGTCAGTAGCCCTGCAAAAACTGTTTTGTTTAGAGTCACTGGTAACACTGGTAATGCTCTATAAATCTTAATGAGATTATATCAGTTCTTATGATGATAACTCTTACAGTCATTAACGCTGCTGCTTTAGTTATGCCCTGTGTTGGCATTCTGCAGATGGAACACGAAGTAACATAAAAATTCACACAATCCCTGCTAAGGGTCACATGATCAGTTACTCAGCACATACTCACCAGCCCATCCATTCTATGAGCACATTTCAGGACATTCTGTATAGTATAGTTACAGATGGAGTATAGCTATAGGGCATGAGAATGTTGAGCTCCTGTCCAGTCTATGGATCCTCAACAAGCGTTAATGACAAGGGACACGGAGTTCTTCAATGGATCATACACTCAGCACTTTGATCATTGTACCCTTGGCATACTCTGGTTGTCTCTACGCTATAAAGCAGAGTAAGTAACAGTTTACCAGCCCAAGGAAGTCGCCATGATCTTTGTCTGGTTTCACTCTGGTTTTCTAAGCTTCAATAAAGAAGCCTGCAAATCTTCACATCAGATGCAGGCTTTGGAAGCTGTGAATTATTAGACGGGGTGGGGGAGGTAGAGAAAGAAGGACGTGGAATAAGGAGAGAATGAGACAGAACAGTGAACCAAGGGACACTAATGAGCTCCTTCCCTTTCGTGCTTCTGCACTGCTGCTGCAGAGACTCACTGGTGGTTCCCAGCATGCACTGAAATCCATCAGGTTGTCAGTTTCACTGGGGCTTGCTGAAGTGTAAATTAATCCACTGAGCAACCTCTCTGGTCTCCTATTCTATACAAGTCTTGTAACAGCAACATTTGGTGGCTCACCCTGGAAGCATGACGCACAAGTATTCCGATCTTTTAATGTATTTTCAGCATCTCTAAATTCACAGAGTGGAACACGGGACATCACTACATTTGACTTCATGGAGTCATGCTGTGGCAGTAATGGCTTTTTCAGAGCAGCAACATCTTATAATCGGCATTGTTTTGTTCATAAAGATCACAAAAACACCTGCACTAGACTCATGAAGATCCCCGCAAATTTAAGACTGAATATGAATGATATGGTTCCATTAGGATATTTTTATCAAAAAAAAAAGATTGTTTCCACAAAATCTCCGCTACTCATCTTGCTTTCAGGCCCACATGATAATTTTGCTAATTAATTAACCTGAATAATACTATGTGATGGTGTGCATAACATTTCTACCTTCCTGATTTGCATGAATGTCACATCATTACATATCTTTATGTGAAACAATACATATATAAAGGGTCATAAAGATACACATAAACAACAGTAATTACCGATCATGCAAACGCACCAATCCATCCATCTTCCTCAGTGAATATGGAGTCTATCCCAGCATGCACAGGGCAGAAACAGGGTAACCCTGGACAGGATGCTCGTCCACTGCAGTATTTAATCAGATATTATACAGAAAACACTCTTCTGTCCTTTACAATGTAAAAGCTAATATTTCTGGATTTCAACATGCTGGCAAGCTTCAAATGAAATATGCTTAATTTGCTCAGTGTATTGGTAGGGGTCAAAAAAAACTTCAAGGGTCAAAATCAGAACTTTTCATTGTCTTATGGTAAACAAAATATTGTTTTGTTTATATAAAATAATTGTAAGATATTTGCAAATATATCTGTTTTTGATGAATGAAAAACACCAAATTACTCATATTACTTCTAATGTACAATATTTTATATAACTTGCAGGATGGTGGTGTTTTTGGTTTTTAATTTACACTAACGGCCCCAAACGGTAAGACTGAAATAGTGAATGCCAGAGAAATACAAAGACATAACAGAACCCTATAAACAGGCCGTTTGTTCATTATAACTGTAACATTTGTTCATCACATGAGGGAAATGGTCAATTGGATTTAGAAAATTGATAAACTGATCAGACCAGTGATGAGGGAACCCCACAATGACACGGGAAAGTGTGCCAACTCCACACACAGAGCCATAGTGGAGATTCAAACTCTGGTCCCAGAGGTGTGCGGTGACAGTGATACCCACTGCGTCATCATGCCACCCCAATAAAATGTCAATAAAACATAATCCATTAAAAAGCGAATACATCTAAACTCAAAGGAATACAAAGATGACACAAATTGAAAGCAGTTGTTAAGACATCAAAAAAACACAAGCGAGATTGTGTGGTTTGAAATTCAAGATTTTATTGGCCATGTACAGTGAGCTTGTTCAGCCACACCCAGTACAAGGAACAACTAACAGTATACAGATAACAAACAACAGCACAATAATACAATGAAACTAGTAACACTTAATACAGTGAAATTAATATAAAAATATAGAAGTGTTCAGGTTGAAACATAAGTGGACAACTAGTAATATGTATGCCAGTATGGGTTTTGTAGACAGGTAACAGTATTGTAAAATCACTCCTGAAATCTAAAGGGAAACTAAGCAGTGAAGTTCACACAGGTATGACATGCTCAGATGTTTATGTTTGTGTTTAGATTCCAGCCATAGCGTTTTGTACGAGCTGCAGTCTGTCATTGGCGTTCTTTGGCAACCGTGTAAATAATGCATTGCAGTAGTCTGGGAGTCTAAAAACAACACAATGTGTCAACTCTTTAGCATCTCAGGTGAGGGGAATGGCATGACATGTGCTTTATTTCTTAAAAAAGGCTGCCTTGGATACATTGTGTGGGATGTGAAACTTACTCTCAATATTTACTCTTTGGTCTCATTCAGAACTTTCTCAAGGGCATCCAGTCTGCTGAGATTTATTTTGGCCTGGCATTTTTTCTGAATTTTGATTTTATTAGACCTTCTAAAAAATATGATGTCAAATAGGAACATTTCATATATGTCTCTGTTGTTTTTCAAACATTATATATCCAAGGTATTATTCTAAAATTAGAGCAAGTCTTAAGTAACCATATTATCAAAAACATTTTTAAGTTATTATTATTATTATTATTATAGTTGTTATTGTTCTTGTTGCGTGGAAGCCTCCGACAGAGGATTTTAATTGTGAGTTCACATTCAGTTATTTTGCAGAAAGAGTCAAAGCAAACAGAACTGGGTTTTATTGGAGGTCTACAATAGAAAACAGCTGCCTCAGACTGTTACCTCCATCATTGCTAATTTTAGAATAGTGGGAATGCCATATTGCTATACATTTTTTACGAGGTTCATACTGCACCAGAATTGTCTGCTTTTCCGCTTAGCATGTTGACTTTCTTATTTATTCAATCAGATGTCTTTGGTTTTCCAGGTCAACTAAATCAAGAAACTTCTTTTTCTAGATCTAACAAGAGGTGGCTTCTAGACTGACATTAAAATCATTAAGCATATATACACAGTGGCTTCTTCATTAGGTTCTCCTAGCCAGGACTGTAGTACCCTGACCTCCAGAATCACTTCAAGAATAGATTTGTTGTGTGTTCAGAGAAGCCTTCCTGTACACCACTGTTTCTATTGAGTTGCAGTTTCTGCACTTGTGGCCTTCCTGTTAGCTTTAACGAGTCTTCTCCTCTCACTCAATAAGGAGGTGTTTGTGGGCATAGAAATGCTATTGACTGGATGTTTTCACACCATTCTCTGTGAACTCTAGACACTGTCATGTGAGGAAATCACAAGTCAGTGGCTGTTTCTGAGGGGCGATCTCATTCAACCAGTAATCACACCACATTTAAAATCACTTAGATTGGATGTCTTCCTTATCCTAGTGCTTAATCAAACGGCATGTGTACCTTATTGGTCACCGTGCTTGCAGTGTCACTGTCTGCATGCCTTATATACTCAATTGCAGCCATACTGTATGATTTGCAATACGGAGGAACAGGCTGTTTGCATTAGCAAGCAGGTGCACCTAATGGCCTGGCTACTGAGTTTATAATGCTCTAAGTTTCACATCGTGACCAGGTGCTTCACTGAACAAGTCAATTCTCAGAAAGTGATGTTGTATCAAAACAATTTTTTCTTGAAAATGCATCCTGCATTGTTTTTAGGCTGCATATGAAAGAAAAGTATAAAAGAAAATGTCGAAATGCTCTTGAATCAGTTATCCATCTCCTGGCCAGGGTCACGCTGGGGCCAGGAGCCTCTCGCAGGCAACCTAGGGCGAGCCCTGGATGACGTGCCAGTCCATCGCAGGGACATATCAGGAGACAAGCTTCCATCAATCAGCATAATATCCAATTAATAATGTTAGATCTAGTACATCCGTGACTGCTAGTAGATCAGTAACATATTGATAAAAAAAAATATATGAAATACAACTGTAAAATTTAAAAAATGCAGTAGAATCATAGTGTGTCACCATGGGAGTGAACGTATAATGGTAGCAATGTAAGGAGAAAGCATGGAGTCAGATTTATTTAGGAAGGTCTTGCTCTAGCCATGTTTCTATTAAAAGTATTAAATACAAAAAAGGACCTTCATTCTCAAACACTGCTTTTTGGTATTATTTTAAATCATCAGGAATTCTGCTCTGCCTTTAAAGACCTTTTAACACCACTAATTGAAAATACAAAGTCAAATAATGTCACCATTCTCAAATAATCCTTTTTCAAAATGTATTGAATGTATTTATTTTATGACACAGTGGGGAAGTATACGGAGTTAAAAAAAAAATGCTACAAATTGTGCAATCATGCCATTTCAGGAAGTGCTATGTGTTACATTATGGTAATGGTTTTAATAGTAATTTCCCTCTAATTTTGTACTGAATAATTTCATCTGATTATAGGGTTTCAGGCTTAATTCATTTATGTGTTTTATCTTTCCTTAGCTTGCATTTTAATCGTTGCTCTAGTTTACCTCAGAGAGCAGGAAGGGAGGAAGTAGTTCAAGAACACATTTTGCAACTGAGGCACAAAAGAAAATCTTGGGCCAAAAGAGTGATATTTTTTGTCGTGTCCGTGAATATGGGACACATCTCTATTGTCTGTGCCTATGATGGCTACCCTGAAAAGCAACCTGTACGTGGTGGCCTATTTCATGACCTAGATTTCTTAACTCCATTCCCACATTTAAACCTCTGCACCATTGATAACAGTGATTTATGACCAACAACACAACTGGTCCTCACACTTGAGAAGTTCAGTTTAGTTCTATCGCATCACAGTCACATGAGTGATGCTTTGGAACTTGAGAGGCACTGATTGCGCCCTTTGGAATCGTCCCCCAGTGGCGCTTCCACACAGCCATGAAAGAAGAACAAGAAAGTGATTTTTATTCTCTGGCAATAATAAATGGCTGAATCACATTAGGAAAAAAAACATGTTTCATGAAGAAAAAATAGATTAATAGCTATTTTCATAGCACATATCTCGTCTGTTTAATGTCCATGTAAACAAACGCAAAACAGACATCTTTAAACATGGAAAGGCACTGATAAGCCTCACAACAGATCACTTCCAGTTTTGTAAGTCACTCACTACAGGGTGCTGCTCATTAAACTGCCTAATCTCCCATTTAATTGTAGTGCTTAATTTAAACTCTGTTCTCCATCTGGTGATGTCTTTTCCCATAACATATAAAAGGTTAACCTGAACCAATATAATATTTGGTTTTATATCAAATAGTATAACATTCGTCAGAATTTGCACCTGCTGTATAAGTCTTTGCCAAGACTAGAGTTATGGAAATTCGAATATCTCACTTAAGTAAAAGGCCATTTTTGAAATGTCATGTCTTCCCACTGTTTTCATTAAAAACATTTAATACTTTTTGTTTTCTTACTCCCCTATCTGACACGTGTTTTTTCCCCCCTCAATTCTTGAATTAATGAGTAAAGAAATTTATTTTGGACCATGTTACTGAGGAGATCACTTGTGAATGCAATTTTCTTATCTTCTCTCCCATTTACTTCTGCCTAAAATAGTCTCACAGATATGTATGTATACAGCATATGCAATTTTGGACCAATTTCTTCATTTTATTTTAAAAGTTAAAGTTAAGAAGCAGAAGACTGCAGAAGTAAAATAACAAGCAGGTAAAGATGTCATTGGTGTAGACGGCTATAACCTGGCCTGGATTAACCCTTTGGGCATTTGGGCACATGTCCAGGGGGCACCAAGCCCAGTCCCCTTCACAAATATCTCTTTACAAGTTAATGTGACTTAATATCTAATGTATATTATTATTTTAATATGCCACTCACCGAAAAGCCTACAGTATCTTCCCTCTATTTGCATTTCCAAATTATGTAAACACAGAGAGGGCCCAAGCAAAACCAATGACTATAATTACCAGTCAGATGCTCTACCAACTGAGCTACATCCACACAGGGGAGGATGGAGCAGCAGGCCTACTAGGTGCTGTTGCCCAGAGGCACTTAATATTCTTAATCTGGCCCTGGCTATCGATCTCGTTTATTTCACTGAACTCACTGAAAACTATAAGAACGAGGTACTTCCTGTGCCACTCAGAGAAGTTGGTTCATATTTAAAAGTAACATTGAGTTCAGATTTACATCTTCTTCATGGCATCTAGCTACCGCAAGGGAACCAAGAACTTTGCTTGTGTTTTTGAGTTTGTGAGCTTGATTTGGATTTATATAGCTTCTGCTATGTCATTGTTGTACTGTAAACAAACATAAATATCTTTTTTTAATATGGTAAGAATATCTACAGCAGGGGTCTCCAACTCTGGTCCTGGAGAGCTACTATCCAGTAGGTTTTCTGTCCTACTTAGCTTAATTCTAATGAGCCATACCTGTTGTCAGGTAAATACCAGGAACAGGGGTGGCTCATCATGAGCCAGGTAGGATAGAAAACCTACTGGATAGTAGGTCTCCAGGACTGGAGTTGGAGACCCCTGATCTACCGGCTGACGAGACATGCTTCTGTTAGTACAATAGCGATTCTAGGATGCATGTATGTGTGTGCATGAGAGTCTTGGTCCACATATTAATTATTCACTTTTTTGTTTTGGTATTTGTTTCTGTCATATCAAATAATTTGTCAAAAAATGTCTTTACATACCTATTTTGCTTGTCTTTTGCCTGACAGTGAGCCAAAAAGCAGCAAATATTGCACCTAATATATAGAAATATTAATGAACAGCAATTTCTATTGATATTAAACGAACAACATAACAATAGGTTAACTACAAATATCTCAATATTCATGGATATGGCAGAGGATTTGGAATTTCTAATAGGATTTTATTTCTGACATTTTCAATTTGACATTTCAGCACAGGAACATCTTCATCAGTTATCTTAAAATGTCACAATAATGCATAACTTTACAATTTAGAATGGAGGGAAGAAAAATCACTGGTTAATTCTGACTGAATATCATTATATGGGCAGACAAAGATAAATGCACTGCTGTACTGGATTCTTCAGATGTTCCGAAAAACCTATTCTTGGTTCAGGTCCTGAATATTTATTAAAAACTGGCTAAGTGATGTAAAAATTATTAGTTATGTACCATAGTTTCTGAGATTCCGATTTCGTGTAACATTGCTATTTCTGACCCCCGTCTGTTATGCAGAGGCCTCATGCCCCGGACTCTGGACAGCCAGATCACCATGGAGAAGACACCCAGCTACTTTGTGACACGGGAGGCCCCAAGACGGATCTCCAGCATGTCCCGGGACACCAAGCTAATTGTGGTAGTGCGAAACCCTGTCACGAGGGCCATTTCGGACTACACTCAGACGCTGTCCAAAAAGCCGGACATCCCGACCTTTGAGGTCCTGGCTTTTAAGAACAAGAGCTTGGGTGTGGTGGACACCTCCTGGAACGCCATCCGCATCGGAATGTATGTGCTCCACCTGGAGAACTGGCTGCAGTACTTCCCGCTCTCGCAGATCCATTTTGTGAGCGGAGAGATGCTCATTACGGACCCTGCTGGAGAGCTAGGGCGAGTGCAGGATTTCCTGGGGCTAAAACGAATTGTCACAGACAAGCACTTTTACTTCAACAAGACTAAAGGATTTCCCTGTCTGAAGAAGCCAGAGAGCAGTAGCTTGCCACGATGCTTGGGCAAGTCCAAGGGAAGAACTCATGTTCAAATTGACCTGGAAGTAATCGAGAAGCTTCGCGAGTTTTATAGACCATATAATATTAAGTTCTATGAAATGGTAGGCCATGATTTCCGATGGGACTAGAGCAGCAGGGAGTACCTCAAAGGTAAAGATAAGAGCGCAAACGCTTATGTCTTCCATGAATATAAGCTGTGTTGATACAGTCATTTATCCATATGCATGAGCGCCAATGTATTGATTGGCCATATCAATTCAGTGCGATGCATTAACTGGGTATTGTAAGCTTACTGGGGTTAACGTTTTCAAAACCTGGCAAAATTTTCTGCTGAAAGTTTTTTTTGTTTGAGGTTATGAACTACCTGAGGTGCAGGAAAGAATAGTCTACATATGGAAAGCCTTGTGGTTTTATTTAACGTGTAAATTCCTTACTCAAAGCTAATTGGTTATGTACTCAAGGCTTTTATGACAAATCTTTAGACTTTGGTGTCGAAAGGAGCCTCAGAGGAGCAGTTTTACGAAGACCATCTGTTTTCATTTAGCTACGAGTGTATTTCAAATTATTTATTAATTCTACCAGCTCAGTCATTCATTAATGGTCTGCTACTTGTCAAAATGTCAAACTAACTAAAAAAATAAAAACTCTACCGCTAATGTAAAGTGAAGTGTGTGGAGTTTATTAGTTTTATTAATGGAAAGTCATGGTATTGTCTGTTGTGATAATTCAGGTGTATTGAAATGATAATTGCCATGTAAATCAAGCAATAGTTTAATTAAACAAAATGCTGTTATTATGGCTTGAAGTAATGTAGCTTGTATTACAAATCTAAAGAGAAGCTTTATTGGCACCTAATTATCCTGAGGCGTGTCATAGAATTTCAATATGCAAGTGCACCTTTTAATTGTAAATACCTTCAAATTTTTCTCCTGTTTGTTATACACACATTAGCACTTAGAATCCAGTAACATATAGATACATTTTTCAAAACCAATACATTGTTGCATGAAACATATCATGTCCCTGTGCCCCTCTGCAGTTTTGAAACTGTGTGAATGCAGATGACATCATTTTAATTCCCATGTGGGAATGATTACAGATTTTTTTTCTATTACTTTACGGGAAAATTCTCATTTGACGTTTTTCGATAAAGCCGAGATTGTGTGGCATTAACATATAAATAGCCTACTACCCCCTACCCATTTGCTGCATTTTTAAACATGACTGAAGTATCATCTGACAAATCTGAAAACTTTCTGGGAATGTTTCCTGATTCAGTGAAATATATGCAGAACATTTTTATGCTGAGTGAGGATGGTGTGTTGAAGAGCTGAAGATGTGCTGTAAGAGGAACCATTACATCTACATCTATATCTTTTCTATATATACACACACATCACATACACGCACACACACTACATATATACAGTCAAGGAAAAAATTAAGAGACCACTGTATATTTTTAAACAAATCTGCATTTTTAAATCCTGATTTAATCCTGGTTCTGCTGGCAGAAGGCTACACTGAGCAGCAGTTTGCTTCCAGGTTCAAAATTTCTAAGATAGCAGTACACAAGAATAAGGTGAAGCAGGAGAGACTTGGAATGACCAAAAACCAGCCAGGTAGAGGGCAGAAGCAATTATCTCATGCCAGAGATGACTGACAGAGATTAACTTAGCAGTTTCTAATGAATCGAAGGATGACATCAAGTGACCTTCAACAGGAATGGGAAACATTAAGTGCAGTTGTGAACTGCACTGCTAGGACAGTTTGTATCAGGCTCCTAGAAGCAGGACTGAAGTCCCATAAAGCAAGGAAGAAGCCCTTCATTAATGATAAACGGAAGAACCAGGCTTCAGTTTGCAAAAAAGTATATAGTATTCACAGTCACACACCCATACATTGAGAAATGAGTGAAACAAAAAATTGTGCTGTGGTCTCTTAATTTTTTACATGGCTGTATGTATATACACACATACCAATCAGCCATGACATTAAAGCACCTGCAAAATATTGTGTAGGTCACCCTCATGCCATCAAAACAGCTCTGACTCATCGAGGCATGGACTCCACAAGACCTCTGAAGGTGTCCTGTGGTATCTGGCACCAAGACATTAGCAGCAGATCCTGTAAGTTGCGAGGTGGGGCCTCCATGGATTGGACTTGTTTGTCCAGCACATCCCACTGATACTCAATCAGATTGAGACTTGGGGAATTTGGAGGCCAAATCAACACCTTAAACTCTTTTTCATGTTCCTCAAACTATTCCTGAACAACTTCTGCAGTGCGGCAGGATGTATTATCCGGCTGAATGAAGCCACTGCCAGCGGGGAATGCTGTTGTCATGAAGTCAGCCACTCAGATTCTTACCTCTGCCCATTTTTCCTGCTTCCAACACAGCATCTTCAAGACCTGTCCGTTCACTGCCTTCACTTCTCAGTGGTTTTAATGTTATGGCTCATCGGTTTATTACAAGCTAACATCTGATATTATAGAATTACAACTGGAGGACTGTAATTCGATACAAAAAGCAAATATGCAATCATAAATGATAATATTATATGATCATACTATATATAATTATAATATTGTAATATGCAATATGTAATTACTATATGTAATGTGTATATTTTTCTGGAATTTACTTTAGCACTTAACTGAACACAGTATTAAATGCTGATTAAATGCTAGGATTTCTCCATCTGAATCTTACCGGTGCTCATACCTGTGTCGGCCCTTAGGCTGGTTAAAGATATTTGATATGTTGCCTTCATTCTGAAATGTGATGCTGCTCTGTTTAGTGCGCAGCACTTTTCCCACTCACTGGTGGACATATGAACTAAATTAAGGTGTCCGCCCCCGTCTTCGAAGATTCCTGGCAGATGCAAGGGTTTTGGTGGCCACCCATGAATGAACCCCTACCTAGATACTGAAAAAGTGGTAAGTAAATGTGGCAAATCTGATGTCAGTGTTCTCACAGCTTATTGGCAGCTCTCCTGCATTATTGTTACGTAAATTCAAAGAGATGCCAGACCCCCCCCCTTAAAACTGCTGTATTTTTGGTGACCCAGGAATGCTGCATTTTCGAATCACTAAGGAAATCGGTACCACCAACCACTGAGGTCAGCCGCTTTCATATCCTGGTTACTGTATGTGTGAATCTGAATATCCCAAGAGTGGCTGGGCATATAAAAATTGGGTAACACTATACAGTACAAATAATGTAGTAGTACACTCTTACTTAATGTATTAATTAACCAGAAACTACATGTTGCATACTGATCCCATATTCATTCATCATTAATCAGTCATAATGGTTCATGTATTTCATGCAGTTACTATATTTGTTCATGATTTCTACTTGAGTAGTAACTAAGTTACAAATAACTTGCATCCCTTCAAGTAAAGTGTTACCAAAAACGGAATGCAAATTTAAATATTTAATTACTCTGATTATCCTTTTTCCACATCCAGTATGCCATACATTACAGGATTATTTTCATAACAAGTTTTCCAAAGACAATTATACTGATAGATACATTTCAAACCTTTTATTCTCGGTAAGTCTCTTGAACTGTACAGTACATGTACTTGCGATATGATTAGTACTTTTATTCTTTATCTCTTTTTTTGTGAATTTAATTTGCAACCTAAAGATGCCAGTGAATGTGCAGACCAGCATTTGCTCTGATAGTGTGAACACTTCACATAAAGACTCATCAGGCAGTCTTTCATCGCCCTGAGCTCAGTATTTATCTGAAAGTGGCATCTGTTGCCGAAAGTTCGGCTGACTTTGATGAAGCTCTTTGGTAAATAATTGCCAGAAAGCTCAGTAACGGTTCCAAATGCTTTCTGCTTTAATGACATTGTACTCCTGAAGTGGATTTTGAGCACTAAACAAGTCATGTTTTAGGGCTGAACACTTAAAAACCATTGAATTATATTTGATGGGAACATCTGCCTTTGAATTATATGCTTTACGATTTTGTGGTGTGTGTATGCGAGTGTATAAAACTATAAGAAGAGCTGACAGAGAAAAGAAAGACTCAAAGTTCTTAATCTTGCTGGGTCTTGTTGGGGGAGGAAGTGACCTAGCTGTGGCCAGTCTTTCCTGCCATATATCTTTCATTTCAGCAAGGTCGTTCTCATTCTAAGGAAATGAGAACCCGAGACAAAAATTCTATATCTAAGCTACATCTCTTTGGGTAGATATGCAATCTATGACAATTTTCATTTCAAGTGAGTCTATTTTTAAAGACTCTGTCTACATTTAAAATTAACTTGTTTGAAATATCCAGTCTCTAGATAAATATGTAAACATAGATGCCTGAAGAAGTTGGATATAATTAGGTGCACATAATGGCATAAATATGAAGACACATGGTATTTCTATAATAAACATAAAACAGAAATGCCACCAATTTCACAAAATTTGTGTGTATCTAAGAGAGTGCGAATGATCCCAGAATTGTAGCTCTATTGCAGTTCAATGTCAGTGGTATTTAATCCTGATGTTAACAACCTTCTACTGGGTTTTTACCTCTTGCAATTTTAGTTTGAAGCTCAGTGTTTATATCTGAAGCTATGCAGCCAAACGATACAGCAGTGGGACTGATTTCTTCCCTGGCTCTGTGTGTGTTTGGCTCTGGTTCTGAGGCTTTTCATTTAATGAACTAAAACAATTGGTTTTAGTGGATTGATGTCCCTAAATTCCCTGCAGTGTCAACATGTGGCATATGATGTCATTTAATGAATTTGTCATCATTGTAACTAGGACATTTTTTGGTAACACTTTGAGGGGCACAATACTTGAGGAGGCACAAGTAGCTTATTAACTCAGTTACTACTCAAGTACAAATCATGAACAAATTTAGCAACTGCATGAAATACAAGAACCCTTATGACTGATTAATGATGAATGAACATAGGATCAGTACATAACATTTCTTTATTTCATTTACAGGTCAAAATAACTAGCAAGCACTGCAAATTGTGTGGAGCAGAGTAGAAGCACGACTTTCTGCTTATAGTTGTCTCATGTCCAGCTCTGTCAAGCACCTGTCCTAGTTAATAACGAGTGGTTCTGACATAGCTTTTAATGGCACTTCCTGCGATGCACCGGATAAGCAATGTGGTACCTTTGTGAAGCTGGCCTCTTAACCAATCACAACGAGCCAAAGCGAAAACTCAGGGACTGTGTGACCTGTTTCCAGATTTTCATCTGCTAGTGTAGAGTGAGAGTATGCAGTGGCCTGTGGTTAGCATCCACTGTCTGGGTGTTTTAAACAGTAAGATGCTAGTACTGAGCTCCACTATACATTCCAGCGGATAGGTGGCGACTCACAGATAAGCATCTTGGAAAGTTCACCTCCGAAACGCATCTTGAGAGCCTCTGTGGGCCTTTGTATGTGCTGGCCTACTGGCTACTACTGCCTGGCTGCTAGGGCTGCACGATATTGGGAAAAAATCACATTGCAATATTTATTCTTTCTGCGATATATATTGTGATATTAAGATTTTAAAAAAATCTAATTAGCTCAAGTCGTCTAATTAGTGGAAGTCGTCATTAATAAAGTGGACAGTCAGGCTTACGTAGGGCTCCATTGTCTGGCTGGACCACAAATCCATTGTAGCTGCATAATATTGTACCGCTGAAAGTTCGGTTTCAACTTCTGCCTTACATTTCTTGTACAGCTCCGGGATGGCAATTTGTGAAAAATAGGTCCTTGATGGTATTATATACCGCTTGTCAAGCGACCGGATCATGTTTTTAAAACCTTCTTTGCTGACTGTGTTAATCGGTACCATGTCTTTTGTAAGATAGAAAGGTATCATAGCGGTTATTTCTTTATGTCGTTTGGAACCTTTCTCATATGGTGTAACACTGGCAAAGGCATCTGAAATAGTTTTTTGCTTTGGACGGCAATCAGATTTTGCTTTGCACTCATCATACGGGGCTTTGTGGTGCCAATTTAAATGATCAGACAAATTAGTCGTGTTTCCCCATGTTGTGGCAACAACCGCATGGCACTGTCGACAAATGACCTGTTTTTGGTTGACGTCATGCTTTCTGTAGCCGAAATAATTCCACGCAGCATTTCTTTTTGCAACAAAATCTTAGTTTTTTACGCTGTAGTAAAATGGCGACAAGAGGGAGCAAGTTGATCAAGAATGTTTGTGATTGGTGGTTCGTTCTGTGATCGAGATGTTTGTTAGCTGCGCGTGCAAAGCTGCGTGTCGGCTCCGTATCCAAAAACCTTTAAATTGACCTGAATTATATTAGACAGACTTTTGAGGATTGTTTAAGAGTAAGAACAGTGTGACATTTATTAGTTTAGCAAAAACACCAAAAGCGTCGTCCACTTAATTTAATTTGTGTTACTTGACATTGCACGTCCTGCGATGTGACTATTGCACGTGCATACATTGCGATGACGATGCTGAAACCAGTGTGCGAAATACCCATCAATATTCAGGGGGGTCCCTATCTCCCTATTATTATGCAATACCGATCTTGAGACCCCCCTTAAAATTTTGCTTTTGAGGCTTTCGGGGGGTCTCATGGGTTAATTGGGCGTGTTGGACCCCCCCGGACCCCCCTGCATTTCGCACACTGGCTGAAATGATATATCTTGCAGTCCTACTGGCTACTAAAGTCACATATGGCTTAATTGTTTTTCCTGGGGTGTGTAGTCAGGTTGTGGGCTTTCCTTAAATGATGTAACCCCATGTGTCATAGCAACACCTTTGTTCCTCTGTGTTCCAGGAAAGCAGAAAATCGTGGTTCTGTTGCAGTGTGTTCATATTTCCCTATATGCTTTCTGTTGGCTAAGAATAGAAAATGATGACAGATGTGGAACCTCGTTGGGTGGAGGTCTGTCCCATTTGTGGGATAGAGGTGCAGGACAACAAGGCCAAAAAAGGTTTTATTTGGGAATAAACCCGGACACTGCAAATCCAAAGCAACACATATTAAGAAATTCATATGTAAAAATTTGTGGGCTTTCAGAATCTCCCTGAATCCACTGAGAATAACCTCAAGGTGGTAATTAGACCCAATGGCAGTAACTGAGGTATCTGCAGGTGACGACTGTGTGAGAGTAGATACATTCATCTAGTCATTTATCCTGCACTGTGTGGATATATATAGAGGCTTTGCTATGCTTCTTATACATTTTATATTATTGCTGCAAGGCTCACCCTTGACAAGGTATTGAATACATTTCCCACGGGGCAGTGAGATCTCAAGTTTCTCACACACACTTATTGTGTGAAGGAACGAACACAGTCAGTTAGGATTACCTAATTTTATGAAAAGTTATAACTTAAGACCACCATTTTTGATTAGGATAGGGCGTCTCTTTCTGGAAACTTCTTTCAGCAAACTGGTGTGTTATAACTTAAATTTTACATATTTTATTGAACCCACCCCTCTCCATCCTTCATGAGGTGTCATATTATATCTGCATTACCTATGAACACCTACGAAACACCAAAGTATTAGAACATTATTATAGTAGAGTAGCATAGTATTAAGTATTTTTATTATTATTATCACTATTATTATTATTATTAGTAGCAGTAGTAGTAGTAGTAGTATTAGTAGTAGTAGTAGTATTCAAAAGACACAGATGACGGAGAGTAATGGAGTACAGTCAACCAGCTGTCTCCCAGGAATTCTAACTGTTTTTTGCAGTTGTTTGATGTAGCATTTGGCCAATTAAATTCCTTTCATCAAATGCAGATTGCTGCATATTCAACAGGTTTACAGGGAACATGTCACCCACCATATCATACAACACGACTGGATCCAACAGCAGGTACAAGATGTGCTCTCCAGAGCACCATTTGTCTTTTTATTCTGCAAACGATCTGCAGTCAGCCAATATCTTATGCACAGATTTTCATATGGAAATAAGGACCACCTGGAGATGGATTTTAAGCTAAATAAAGCTTGTACAGTATGATTCCTTAGACAGCTCCTGACATAGAGGTGGATCTGTGTCCTAATGCATAAGAGACGAGCAAATAGGGTTATGTCTTTACTTAATTGTTTAACTTAAAGTGACATTCCTACTTATTCCAGGGAAGTTTTATCTGAGTGTGTGTCATATTACAAATGGATTGACCATTTTATTACCAGTTTAAATGTTTATTGAGCTCACCCACTTCTCTTCTTCTTAGCTAACCAATCCTGAAAGATTTCCAGTAATCCTTCAAAAGTGCTGGATAATTCAGCAAAACATCTGCAATGACTTAAATTGACTACATGGCAAAAATCTATTTTTCATTAACCAATTCAGGATTACAGGAGATGGCTTCTGTTATTCATTAAAAATGTCAACTTTGCTATGTAAAGCTACAGAATAACCACAATTGTCACCCCAATGGCTGCTACAGTATCAATTTACAATGTGGAAATATGAAGGACCATGTCCGCGAATACAGACAGAATGGCAGTCCATTGCAGGGCACAGAGAAATACACATACGCAGTCATTTGGGAGATGCCCAGCTGCCAGTGTTTTGCACTGCACATCAGTGGGAAAATATGTAACATGCACACACAGAGAAGCCGGGGACTGTTTGGACCCCAAACCCTGCCGATGAGAAGCAGCAGCCCTAAAGTCATTAAAATAATCTCAAATTAGGGCAAATAATACTAATATATGGTAATATATGTAAGGGAAAGGGGAAATGATCACTGGGATAATGAAAATAAATCAGATGTTAACAAAAAAAAAAGAATTTAATTGCCAGACAGCACAAGAGTTAAAAAAATATAATTTTCATGAAGGGTCCTCTTGGATCTGAATGACAAGCAGATAAGAGTTTGGGGCTGTAGGCTAAGTTCTTTCTTGAAGTGCGAGGGATTCTTCAGTCTTTATGGTGTTGGAAACATTTAGCTTTAGAGAGTCATTCATCAGATGTATCATTCTGAGCAATACTGTAATCATGTACAGAAAGTTTTTATAAATACTAATGGTCTCATTTTGCCATTTTACTCTAGATAGAGGGATCAAACACAGATGTCTGCTCTCTCCATTATTTGCTATATTTATAGATATACTTGCTACTCTAATCAGTTAAAGCTGAATCCGTGCATTTATGTACACATTATGAAAATTAGGGAGTGTAACATTGCATTGCACTTCAAGAAAAAAAAGGTTTGGTGAAATATAATGAGGGCCATGATTTTCCGATGAATGTCCACCAACCTGCAGGAAGAGGTGCTCCTGGACAGTGTAGGAGCATGTAACGCAATACTTCACTGTAGGGAGTTATGCTATTGAGTGATGTAGTGATGTTTAATAGAGCTGTTAGAGGGACTGTAATGTTTTATGTGTTAATGTGTCACCAGTGCTATAAGTTAATGGGACATTGACCTTCATTTTATGTAACTCCTGAACAAGGGGCTTATTGGAAGGGTATAAGAAATGGTCTGCTCTGTGTTACAGGTATTCTGATCTTTCTTTTTTAATCATAAAAGAAATTTAAAAATATAATAATATACTCTGTATACTTGTTGTTGTTATATTCTGTATAACTGGATGCCACTGGCATCCCGTCCAACATTTCAACCCTGCTTAATGCTTGCTGACCATGGATGGATGGATGGATGGATGGATGGGCGGGCAGCTGAAAAACGGCAGGTGTGTAAGAAGTGTCACAATGATCACCATTAAAGACGGTACTGTCCCCCTTCCCCTGTGGTAATGGAGTGAGAATAGAGGGCATTCTGTGCATATGTTTACATTCATATCCTTGTTTATGTATCTCATATGGGAACAAGAACAAATCACACAACCCCAACTTGTCAGAAAATAAGTCATTAACACACAAAACTTAATTAGAGATGCAAGAATAAAGTCCAGTGGCAAAAACCTCCATCATACGTCTCATACTGGGCAGGAATTCGGGCTGGGGGCAGCTTGGAGCATACCCCAAGCAGTACAGCACACAAGGTGGGGCTAATCCTTGGCTGGGATGAGGATAAAACTTTTTGGACCTTATGCAGAAAAATGCACAGTAAACTATGAAAGTCAAACAATGAAATATTTCACTGTGTTGGCACATACCTCTTCATTCAGTTCTAAGATTTTCACTCATTTTTTCCAACTCTGATATGAGTATTCTGGAAAGTGCTCTAGCTAAGCACTTTGAAACTTAAAAAAAAAAAAGAAAAATTAAAGCAAAAATGGGGCATCCGTGGCACGACGCATCAATTTAAATGCAAGCTAGGCAGAGTTAATCACCAGCAACAGAATGCAACTTAAATGCCTCTTTAAATTCCCTTACATTAGAACTTAGTGATCATTGTTGACACACCACAACGACAAAATGTATCCTCTGCATTTAACCCATATATGATGTCGTGATATAGCAGGAGGTAGCTAATTCAGCACCCCGGGAGCAGTGCTTGGGTGCAGCCCCTTGCTGGTTGGGGATTTGAACCTATAATCTTTTAATTACAAGTGCAGTTCCCTAACCATTAACCATCAAAACTTATTCCTACAAGCGGTGGGGGACTATAGTCCCATGGAAACCGGCCTTCCAGCATGTTCTCTGTCTCATCCTTGTAAGATTACTAATGCTAAAGTTAAGGCCTGTCCGAGCTGCCTCTGGCTACCAAAAAAATAAAGAGATGCCCACAGAGTGTTGGGGAAGCCGTGCTATTTATTCCTGGGCCAAGGTTCTCTATGCCCACCCCATCCTCCTTTTAAAGCATTGCTTATAATTGTTCATAACAAGATAGCTGAGTCTCACAGCACCAAACTCTAGAGACCGTCTGGAAAGATGAAAAAGAGCCATCTCACATTTTCTGACTCCTTCTCTGTTCTCCCTCAGCTCAATATAGGTAAGAGATGTGTTCAATGCAGGTTCAGTATGGTATTACTGCTATAGAGCGAAGGAGATAATAGCTATTGAAGCATGAAAATAATAGGAAAGTTTTATTGAATTACAAAAAAAGGGGATACCTACAGCGCCCTGGCATCTTATCTAAGTACTTACTGCCATGCTTAATTGCTTCATGTTCCCCCAGACAGACCTGTGCCCTGGGACAAAACCTTGGTTACTGAAAATGAAAGTGGAGCGATTAGCGTTCATACTGATTCAATCTGCTTTTTCATTTATGCAAAGATTAAAGTAACTTTCTCTAGCCACAAACTTTTGTTAAGTGCAAGTTTTTTAAGTACTGGAAATCAACTTTCTAGTGCCACAGTTCATGGAGCAACAAATTGCCCTGAGGTGCTTCTACGTTCACTGCTCGTTACACACCTTGTACATTTTTTTAAAATTCATTCCAGCACAGTGAATGCAAATATGCAGCCTTACAAGCCCAAGGTTAGTGCAGATAACCTACTGAATACATTTAAATGAGACCCAGCCCATAAACTCCCCGCATCAGAATGGATATCTAGAAGTGCCATATTCTCACAAAGTCTTGCTGTACCTTTATGTTCATGTCACCCCTTTAAATAGCATGATTAGGGAGGCCACATGCCTGTACATTGAGGGGAAATTTGAATAAAAAGGAGGAATGAGTTATCATATAAAAAAAACTCCACATAGCCAAATGTGTCCTGTTAGTCGCTTGCAAAATCTTCTTCAGTGTGTTGCCTCAGATCCACCGATACATGTCACCAGCATGTGTCACTCCACCCTGTCAAAATGTGGTCCATGCACAGAGAATGATGATGCCAAACTGGGAGAAGGTGCCCTCAAATGTCCATTGATTCATTTCTTCATTTCTGTTACTCCTCTTCAGTCTTCTGATCCCGGGTTCCATCTTGCAGTCACATGACACTACATGCCAGGATTAGTTAGCTGTGAATCATCATCTCAGGTCAATTAACATTCCACAAATCCCTAAGAGTCCCCAGCAAGCAGACAGTCTGGCTAGTTGGCTACCTAACTTAGCTGCGAGAGACCACTGGATAGCACCATCTCACTCAGACCTCCAACCTGTCTCTCATCAGCTTGTCATTTTAAAGCCCAAGCCATTTTTTTTAAACCAAGAAACACTCAAAATTATCTATTGCTCACTTAGCTGTTTTTGACTACCAATCACCTCTAGGCAAGGACAGGGAGTGAAAATTCAGTGCTGGCTCCCTTTCGCTCAATCACAGCCAATTAAATCAACAATTATGTCATGCAACTGCCTCTCCCTTGGTCCCACACCATAATCATAAGTCCCCTAACATTAGTAAGATAGAGAATGTACTTTCAAACTTAGTAAAAAAGTCAAAAAAAGACCTACGTTTCCCTAAAATTCTGATTTATATCTAGAGCACTGGTAGACTGGTTAACAAAAATAATATCGGTTTTCTTTTGTTCACATATACATTTTTCATTAAAACAGTATTTGAGATTTAGACGGACCCATCTATTTTATCAGATTTCATAAGCTAAGCCGAAGATAAAGAGCTATTGGAGCTGTTCACATGATGTTTTTCATTTATAGCAAAAATAGCCATAATCTTGGTGTAAGACTTGCTTCAGGCAGGATGGTGAACAGGAACACTCGACACAGGGATGGGAGATAGGAATAGGGATTTTAGTTTAGAAGTGGAGGGAGTGAGATGGATTTAACGAAGTGGTGGTGAGGAAGAAAAACAAAAGATGGCCATTTTGGTGTCAGCACAAACGAGACAGGTGGTGGGTAATGGAAACAGGTACTATAGAGTGGAGGCAAAGATAAAACCATATTCAATCCTATATATGACTGGCAATATCATGAATAAGGTGAAGTGAATGAATGAGTTGCTTACCTGACGTCCCTCCCCAGTCATACACAGGGGCAGACTAACTTCTCTGGGGGGCCTCTAACTGGGTCATTTGGGCTATTTTTTTGGAGCCAAACGAGAAACAATATGGAATTTAAAACAATGGAACATCAAGAATCAAAGGGTGGGGTGCCAGTGGATAAACTTACCGATTAGGGTGGGGGTGACAGTGCTTTCAGTAAAATGCGCTGATCGAGGCGAGGGGGAGTATCGTGTTGGTGGATGCGCCACATTTAAGAACTTAAACATCCCTCTTTTGCAGTGGCCCTAGGCTGTAGCCCATGCGTCATTCCGCCCCTGAGGCTAAGGTTAGTCTTCAATTTTTTTCATAAGTTCATTTAATTGTGCTCTCTCCACGTCTGTTCACAATTTGTTTACCACTCCAGTGGGAAAGTATCAAAAACACAGGAAATGTAATGCTAGTTTTGTATCTTTGCATTGTTTACTTCTTCTGTTAGGTTAATTCATGCTGATTCTCTTGACAGTGAAACAATCGGTACTGCTGAAGAAAGCTGAGTAGCTTAAAGTAGGAAAAGTCCATTATAGCTGGAACTAAGTCTATCCTGAAAACTGTCGCTAAAAATGCAAATAACAGACAAGTTGCTATAATTCAATTCAATTCAATTTATTTTTATATAGCGCCTTTCACAACAGAGTTGTCCCAAAGCGCTTTTCAGGGTTGTGTTGTGATACATGAAACAGAAGTAGAGGGAGATACAGAACGGGGAAAAAAGGAAAGAAAGAAATTGAATAAAGAAACCAGAAGACAACGGAGGAGGGGAACCAAAAACTCCCAGGTAGGGAGAAAAAAAACCTCTGGGGGGCCAAGGTCAACTGGCTCCCCAACCCCCCTGGACATACTAACATCACTGAAAACAGAAGAGTGGACATGCTTGCTAAAAGGGAGATATATGCTGGGATTAAGAATGAAGACAAAGTCCATCAATGACTCTGTTATCTATTTAAATGATCATATCTTATATTCTATAAATGTAACTTCTGGAAGTTTTGTCTTCATGGGGCCCCTAGTTTCCGGAGCCCCCAGACGGCTGCCTACACTTCCTTATGGTAAGTCTGCCCCTATTCATACATAGGGATATTTTAAGCAAATGACTGTGAAAAAAATCCACCCACTCGTCTATCTTCCAACCTCTTCTCCAACAGGAGGGCCTGGAGTCTATCCCAGGCAACACAGGGCACCAGGCAGGGGAGTCGCCATGGATGAGATGCCAGTCCGTCACAGGGCTCTACACACAATTGGCAATTTAGAGATGCTAATTATCCTAACTGCATGTTTTTGGAGCGCTGGAGGAAACCCACACAGTATGGAGAGGACACACGAACTTCACAGACACGGCGGATTTGAGCCCACAACTCGGAAGACGTAACATAGCAATGCTATCTACAGTATGCACTGTTTTGATGAAATGCAAATAACTGAAATCAGTTTCAAAAATATGTGTTCATATTTTAGGCAAAATGTTGGGTACACACAAATCCTACAAAAAAACTTTAAATTAAATTACAACTATTAACATATCTAAACTAAATTAACCAATGCTACCTGAGGTCAGCAAGGTCAGAAATTAAGTAAATAGCTTTTTAAGGGGGTTGCCAGACATATCTCCATTGGAGACCATATGCCACAACACTGTGGTCCAAAAACAGCCGTACCCCCAAGTCTGAGGTGTAAAAGGGAAAGCTCCATCTGTGTGCCGGTTGGAGGTATGATGTACGGTAACTACTTCAGGACCTCTGGGTGTGCTCCAGGTCCATCTCAGTGTGGTCAATGTAGGAGCAGATATACTAGCTAATACTAGCTGACCAGGACAAGCAGTTACAAGATGGACTGATGGACCTTCAAAGGAGATGTCTGCTCTGTATCCCAAGGAAGCAGGCCTAGGGTCACCTTGATGGGCCTTTCTGTGGTCCGTGTGAATCCTAGTGTTCATGATAGTGATGCCATCAAAAGGTACTATAAGGGTGAGGGATCTAGCTGGCTTTGCACTGCTAATTTTAGAACAGCTCTCAAGGAGATGCCTTGGGTGTCCATTGAAGCATTTAAAGTACCAAGTTAGCCTTTGGGGAGAAAACATACTCAACTGGAAATTTTAGCAGCTCGCACTATAATGTATCTCCATAAAGTGACAGCTGTAGATGGTAATGATAGTACAAAATAAAAGAAACAAAGTCCTGTTTTCCTGTTTCATTGTTTTTTTTCATAAATCAATTGTTATACCCCAATCAGCCATAACATTAAAAATTTCTGCCTAATATTGTGTAGGTCTCCCTTGTGCTGTCAAGACAGCTCTGACCCATTGACTCTACAAGACCCCTGAAGGTCTCCTATGGTATCTGGCACCAAGACATTAGCAGTAGGTCCTTTTAAAGTCCTGTAAGCTGTGAGGTGGGGCCTCCATAGGCTTATTTGTTCGGCACATCTCATAGATTCACGATCAAATTGAGATATGAGGGATTTGGAGGCCAAATCAGCACATTGAACTCTTTTTCATTTCCTTAAACCATTTTTGAAAAAAACTGTAAGTTGCAGGGCACATTATCCTGCTGAAAGAGGCCACTGCCATTGGGGAATACAGTTGGCATGAAGGGGTGTACTTTGTCTGTAACAATGTTTAGGTAAGTGGTATGTGTCAAAGGAACATACACATGAGTCCCAGAACTCAAGGTTTCCCAGCATCACACTGCCTCTGCCAGCTTGTCGTCTTCCCATAGTGTATCCTGGTGCCATTTCTTCCACAGGTAAACGATGGATACACACCCGGCCATTCCCGTGATGCAACAGGAAACTCATCAAACCAGGCTACATTCTTCCATTGCTCCATAGTCCAGTTCTGACGCTCACATGCCCATTGTAGGTGCTTTCAGCTATGGACTGGGGTCAGCATGGGCACTCTGACCGGTCTGCAGCTACGCAGCCCCAAATGCAGCAAGCTGCGATGCAGTGTGTGCTCTGACACCTTTCGATCATAGCCAGCATCAACTTTCTCAGCAATTTGTGTTACAGTAGCTCTCCTGTGGGATGGGACCAGACAGGCTAACCTTCACACCCCATGAACATCAGTGAGCCTTTGGTGCTCATGACACCATCACTGGTTCGCTGGTTGGCTTTCCTTGGATTACTTTTGGTAGTTACTGACCACTGTATACCGGGAACTCCCCACAAGACCTGCAGTCTTGTAGAGGCTCTGATCCAATCGTCTAGCCCTCACAATTTGGCCGTTGTCAAAGTCACTCAGTTCGTTACATGTTCCGTTCTTCCTGCTTCCAACACAGCAACTTGAAGAACTGACTGTTCACTGCCTTCACCTGTCAGTGCTTTTATTTTTATGGCTGATCGGTGTATTACAAAGTGAGATCTGACTTTACAGAATTAGACCAGGAGCACTGTAATTCTCTAGAAAAAGTGTACAGATAAAAACACGCAAACACACACATAAATTCCAAAATAAGCCCAGGAGCTTTATCCTTGTTTGAACTGGCAGATGTGGCTGGGATGCTTCACCACAGTACTCAGAGTCTTTTAAATTGATACTGTCTGACATCAAAACACAAGACTTGTTAGGATTATATCCTCAATGGAGTGAAAATAGTGCTCCTATCTCACTTTAGATAAAAAACAAACCCATGTCTGCTGCTTTATGTATGAACTTGTTTTGTTCCTTTAGGAAGTCTCATAGTGTAAATGATCATGTTCTAAGCTGGGATTAAAATCTAAACATATAATGATCAGTTACTATATCCAGTAACTTTAACTGAAATTTTGTTTGTACTTAGTGATGTTACACCTAGACACGAAGACCCAGATATTTCAAATGCCTCTTCCCTGGTCATTTGTTATCTGTCTTCCCTTGTTTTGAAGAAGTCCTTCTTAATATATGAGTCCTTTATATATTAAATATTGATTTCAAATAGGTGGCATAGCAGAACTGGAGGTTTGAATCCTGCCCCCCTTCCTCGGTGCAGGGACTTTCACATGGGTTTCCTCCTGCAGTCCCAAAATCATGCAGTTAGATTCCTTTGTGTTGTTATATTACCTTTAGTGTGTGCAGGGTATCCCCCACCTCTGACTGATGCATGCTGGGATAAGCTCCAAGTTATCCCATATTGTATTATGGGATTAAACTGCACTTAAAGGAAACCAGAAAGGTAAACGATGTAAGAACCTGTCAAATCCAAAAAAGAGAGGCAGGAGTATGAATGCAATCGAATGCAATCCTGACGCCAATGGACAAGCAGTATAGACGATGGGTGTGATGTTAATGTTAGTATTGATTTTAATAGGGATATGCATATTTTTATTCTTCACAATTACGGGCTTAACTTGCTTAACTCACATAACTCGCTTGGAATGTTGTCAGGTTGGCATCTACTCTAATACCACCAGCTGTACATTTTCACTAAAAGCAGTCGGTAATCACTCTCTCAGAGCTCACAAGCAGGGGAATTCAAAGACACTTAATGCGTGACTTCGATAGAAAAACAGAGCATTCAGAAGAACCCCAAATGAAAAATCAGTGTCCCTAACGACAACAACACTGTCCAGTGATGGCCCAAGTTTATCAAGGCAGAGTCAGAGTTTGACTAAAAATATGTGAAAACCAGGACAGGATGTCTAAACCATGTGGTTCCACAACATGAATACCTAATGACCCACAACACCAGTTCTCTAGAAACAAATATAAGCTCATTACTAATTTAATGCTTGTCTTAAGATCCCATGCGAGAAAGAAAATATGCGAATTAAGTGAAATACGAAGTTTTCGGAAAAGAACTGGGTTTTTTTCCACCTATAGTATCAGATGCTTACTTTTGCTGTCTTAGTATTTGTCATATTAAAATAGCTCACATAACGCCCTTGAGTATTAGCATCATCTACCTCCAAAGTACAACAAGACTCCTTTAACCAAGAATGAAAGCTATTAAGAGTACAGTTAGTGATCAAGCAAAGCTAGTGGCAAGAAGCCAATCAGGCCAAAGATCAATGCATGCATAAATTATATTAAAAGTGGGCCTAAGATGATATGAAGATTACAGTTTGGTGTTACGTTTGCTCCCAGTGTCATTTGCTCATATCCTGATGTTTTGCTGCTCAATATCATGCAAGCGGTCTCCGAGATCCGGCGCACAGCTCCGTGGCGCTGGCCGAAAACCCCCGCTGGGTCATTTCACACAGGTCAGAATGAAGAAAGGAAGCAGGCTTTTTTTTTGGTCCATCTCTCACTGACAGAGTTAATAACCTTCAATTAAGGTATTGGTAGATTATTACTCTGTGCAAAACCAACAGATATATTCTGACACAAATCTCTTAATCGAGCTCCTCCTCTGTTGTTGATGTTTTATGAATAACAGAAAGCAGTTTTATCGATCTTACTGGAATCGAACAGTGTGGAGAATATAAAAAATAACTTGAAAGTGCACAACAAAAACTCTCAACACAACGATACTCCCAGTATTAGTGCAGAAGGAAGTACTAGCTTCCTTTTACTAATCAAATAATGAAGAATGGAGAATGATTTGGAGCAGTTTTTTTAGTACTTAGGAATGTAGGACAAGAGCTCCCCAGTGATGCATCTCCCTACCTTTGTGTTCAGACATGCATGCTGAACAGAAAAGACAGATTTCAGCAGTAAGGAAATAAAGAGTTACTGTTGTAAATAGAGACACTCTCTGAATTACGATGGTCTGTGTTACGATATTTCAACTTTACAATGGGTATGATTATTTAATAAATTACATGAGATATTCAACACTTAATTATAAAATAGCCTTTGTGTTAACGATTTTGCCCATCTGTAGGGTAATGTAAGTATTCTTAAGATGTTTAAAGTAGGCTTGGCTAGGCTATAATGTTTGTTAGGTTAGGTGTACTGTATTAAAATGCATTTCTGCAATACAATATTTTTGCCTTATGAAAGGTTTATTGGAACGTAACCCCATCCTAACCCGGGGAGAGGCTGTATTAACATGTTTTTAGCTGGTTCACAAATGTGTTTTCTTTCACAGCGTGCTTACATGTGCGTTTCATGGGCTAGAAGAAATGGAACTGGTTTGCACAGCAAGGAATAGACTGAACGTGGAGTGTGGCTTACAGCAGAAGAGTCGGCTATTGCGACATACCTTTACGTTACAGTATATGCTGGACTGAATATACTTTTATGACTGTTCTACAGATACAGGATTCCGGACTTTTCCTTAAGCAGCGATAATGGGAATGAGTGAAAGGTTTCCATCTGGAATGCCTTGGGGCTTATGGAAAAAATATAGTGGGTGACTCATTCTGTGGGGGTGGAGCTCACAGAATAAAAAATGATCAAGCGAAAAAGAAAATTCATATTCAATGCTTACGCATTTTGCAAAGCTGAAGTATGCTTCTTCAATTAGGCTATAGGCAAAAGTTCCATTAAACTAGAACCTTCAGTAAATATATACGAGGCCCTGATAAAGAACAAGTACAGTACTGTTTTGTACTGTGTGTACTATGTATTTTTCATAAATAAGTAACAATTTTGAATTATTATTCACTAAATGAACTAATAATCAGTGTTAATACCCATACAAAATGCCTACATTGTGTTGGGTTGTTCTTTTGTCTTATGTTATTTTCTATTACATTCTTAGAAAGTGTTTGTTAGATGACTAACAAGAAAGTGTTTGCTAGGTGACTAACAACTGTAAACTCCTACGTAAATTTTACCGTACTTGATCATTTTTGAGCACCTGAGACGACACTTGAGAGTATGACTGAGACTTTCTGAGGGGCTTTTGGCATTTCGTTCCAAGACTGACTCATAAAATAGATGGCTGCTGATAGGGGCACTGACACTGAGCAGCAAATGGAAAGCAGTGCCTTTGTGCTGACATTCCCCGGTGGCAGTGTTTTCCTCCCAGCTAAGGTAAACATTTTTGCTAAATTAATTTGTCAAAAAAATGGCCATAACAGATGGCGCCTGATTTCAAACATTAATTTTACCCCAGCGGTTTCATACAGATGGATACATATAAATGAAGGTTAGCGTTTTGTTTTCCGTAGCAGGACGTCACCTTGTCTTTCCTCTCTGAGTAGCAAATCTACTGAGGACAATGAATGTGCTGTTTTTCCATATGGTAGGGCAAGCGAACAGCGTTATCCGCATATGAAACTGTCTGCGTTGTGATGATTTACTCCGTGCCAGGCACACATCGACGGATCAAGGACTCCTGGAAGTGTCTGCAATATGAGCCAAGAGGGGCAACCATCCAGATCCTTTACAATTCATACTGGCGGTAAACGCCGTGATTTCCTGCATTCACCTAAGATCCCTGTACATTACATACACACAATTAGATTAACTTGTTTCCACACAGTTACATTTCATTAAAGAAAATTAATAAATAATCCCATTGATAAAAAGAAATGACCTTGTAAAATCATGGAAACTTGGATGTCACAGCCAGGTTCTTTTTGATTCATTCTATGCCTGACATTACAGCTAAATAAAGGTCTGACGATGAAGAGATGGTGAAAAAACATACACCTATCAATCTTCCAACTGCTTATGTTGGACAGGATTTCAATGAGGACCTGGCACCTGTTCCAGGCTGCATAGGGCATAAGGCAGAGGTACATCCTGAATGGGATAACAAAAATACATTAATTCATGTTAACACAATCCCTAAAACTAGCATGCGTATGGCAATGAGCTTTCTTCCTGCCTACTGATTTAAAAGACCAATGTTGAACCAGTCTTGCAAATAAGTGCTTGTGAATATACTGGAACACTTGTTTTTTTATATTTAACTTCATACCAGAACACAGCAAGCCTGCCCTGTTCCTTCAGCTACACATGCTGGCTCTCGAATGCCATGCAAGATGCATGACTTTGGACCATATAAATCATTAAATGCTTAATTAATTATATGACTATTTTACTGTACAATCACAACTCTCACTAATCTTGTGACAGTTGTGTGTTTTATCTGTGCAGTAAATGTACTCTAAAAGTAAAAAATTTTCATATAAATCCTCTCAATTTGCCCAGCACATGTTAAAAAGATTCCCTTCACTAGCTTCTCCACAACAACAATTAACTGGCCAGATATTCTAAGCCACCAAACTGCAGACCCTCGGTCAAGATTTGACCAAAAGCCAGTAATCAGGTGATTGTGTTATACTTTGAATAAAAATCAACAGTATCCTTCTTGCAGAAGTAAACCTGAGATTTGTAATATTTATCTCCATCCATTCATCTTCCATAACTGCACACCCAGTATGTGGTCACTGTGAGCCCGGGGCCTTTCAGGAAGCATAGGTACCAGTCAGAGTTCCTCTGGGACAGGATGTCAGTCTACTGCAGGCCCCACACTACAAGCAATTTAGACACACCACTTTGCCTAATTGCAGGATGTTTTTGAACCGGAATACCTGGAGGAAATAAGCAATCTCCATATACGGAGCGAGATTCAACCCCACAACCCTGGAGGCTTGAGGCCATGTTGCTACCCAATGAGTCAGTGTGCTATGATTTTCTATCTGCGGAAAATTCTGAAAAAAAATATCTCAGAAAAATAAGACTGAAAAAAACATTTTGGAGGGAAAAGTTTAGATTTGTAGTATATCCAGTACAAGCACTATTACAAGGCTCTCGTAGGATACTTTCACTAATGAGACCAGTTCAGTAATTGTCACCAAACATTTTAGGTTGCCATAAAAAAGTGAGAGATACTAATTCTTGACTCATTCAAGCCAGCTGTCTCCATCTGAAGATAATGAACACTTGGTTATTAAACCTGCCTCAGCTACTGTTGTTACTTTTGATCCTGCGAAACCGTCTCCTTGCAGTATGAGCACAACACTGACAAAAACAACACGACGACTTTTGATGTCTGTTTGCAAGTTTCTCAAGTGGGGTCTTGGAGGGCTCATTTATCAATATAAATATTCTCTAATTGGCTCTGTTGCAGAGTCATTTACGAGCTGAAGAGGTAGCGGTTGCCACAGTGGGAGATTTGCAGTGTTAGTCCGTGAATGTTGCTTGTCATTGTTTTGTCAGCTGCTACAGCTCATATCTGACGGTCGGAACATCAAGGTGTGAATAGCTGTTTCTCTAAACTATAAATGAAATCTCATTTGAATGGAACTTAAATAGGCTATGAGGACTATTACCGGGAATATATTACAAAATATATTTGTTTTACTTACCAGAAACCATACAAGTAACCCTTCTTGTAAAGTCATTTACAGGTAGCCCCAATTCAAATTTTCGAAAACACTCATTTACGAACGCCAATGAAATTGGTATGATTGGAACACAACAGGTCAAATAATGCGCAGGAAGAACAATGTCCTTCAGATGTCTTCTATCTATCAAATTAATTAACCTCAGTATGTTTTTGGATTGTGAGGGGAAACCAGAGAACCCGGAGGAAACCCCACTCGAGCAGGCCTGCCAGTCTGTGGGCACAGTGCCTCCCCGGTCCATTCACCCAGCTCTAACCCCACTCGAGCAGGCCTGCCAGTCTGTGGCACAGTGCCTCCCCTGTCCATCCACTCAGCTCTAACCCCACCCGAGCAGGCCTGCCAGTCTGTGGGCACAGTGCTCCTCTGTCCATCCACCCAGCTCTAAGCCCACCTGAGCAGGCCAGCCAGTCTTTGGGCACAGCCTCCTCTGTCCATCCACTCAGCTCTAACCCCACCCGAGCAGGCCTGCCAGTCTGTGGGCACAGCCTCCTCTGTCCATCCACTCAGGGTACTCTCTGCCCTGTTGGCTGTACAAACCAGCAGGTCCCAGGCCACTGCATGCCTATCTGTGTGACAACTTGTTTCAATTAATTTGCACAAGGGTGTAATTGAGAGTGACAGAAAATACTTGTTTTTTTTAGTTTTATATTGAACAGGGATGTACGAAGGAATGGCTTCATTGTGTCTGATAAAAATATACTGCTGGCCACTGTCGGCGTCATTTCATACGCTTCATATGTTAAAATAAAAGCACCATAGCCATTTAGCGTGAAAGGTAACCTGTCCTGTAAAACAGATGCTAGGTCATAGTCAGGGGGATTTAATTGCTTAAAAGTTGTTTGCACATTAGGCATTTGATGTATCTTGCCATAGTTACTCATATCATCAGCTCTCCTGAGAGCAGTGTATATTAACAGGAACATCCGTGATGACAAGCAAGGCTGACAGGTTTGTTGGGTAAACCCTTATCCCCCCGGACTGCTCTTGGTACCAGTTCTGTCTCTCCCATCTTCTCCCCTCCCTTAATTCCTTTTTTTCTGCATTTGCTGAGCCGCTATCCTCCTGAATCGTGGATATTTTTACCACATCTGCCGGCTCACTTGTCACCGGGCTCCTCGGACACACTCATTTTCTAGTGGTCTGTGAAACATATGCAGGTCGGCTCACCTTTAAGGAAAGGCCCCGCGAAACATGACTTCCAGCACACAGTGGATCTAATTAAGTCGCAGTGTTGGAGGGCTGAGGCTCCCCTGCAAACAGAGCAGCCGCCGCACAATCCTGCTCTCAGGGCGCCGGCCTCCCCCGAGACCTCGGGAGGTCAACGCTGCTTCACCCATGATCCACAGTGTATGATCCATGGGATTAGTGCATCATACAGCTGCTTTCTGGCAGAAATCGCAATAATTCAGAAAAAAAATCACACGTAGAATGGAAAATTCACGCCCAAATATATGCAGCTTTTAGGGATTCTTTAAAAATTGCTCTTCCCATCTTGCAGCCATGGTGTCTCGACACTGCCGTTGCTGTCCTCCTTGGATTTGGCAACAAGCGTTGAGGGTGGGGGTTCACATCCTCACGACCAAGCTGGAAATGTGAAACACATTTGTGTTTCCCCCCCCCTTGCTGTGAAATTCCGCTGAACAGTGATTTCACACTTCATGTATGTTATTACTTTTTGACATATGTAAATTAGTTCCTGAAGCCCAAGAAGATGTGCTGTCTAGACACAAAAACGCATTTGAATTCTGATACCTGACGTATATTTGTCATGGTTCACTGTTAAACACTCACTTAGCATTGAATATTTATTGAAGTAAAGAAAAAAATAGCAGCAGTAGATCATACATTGCACTGTCCTCTATATTCATGAAGTAGAATGTACCGGAACTGTGGGCTACCCTAAGGGCAGATATTGTTAAACACTACAAAGGAGAATCATTGCCTTGGAATCAGCTCATAAAATCCCTGTATGCAGGTCATCCCCTGTTTTTCAACTGAAGACCCTCACACACACACACAAGAACACCACAAAAAGGTAGATGCTTTTATTCTGGTCATGTCTAGTCACGTTCTAAGGTACACCTTATCTAGTCATAAGTGCCCATTGTGAATTTGACAATAAAAAGGAGCCTATTCTTAGTATTGTTTCATAAGTGAATACATGTATCTCGCAACTCATTCATTTGAATAATAATAATAATAATAATAGTAAATAAAGACGCTCCTCTACTTACGAATGTTCAACTTACGAACTTTCAGACGTCATGAACAAAGAGGACTGTAAGTCCAAATGGGCTCCCAGTTCCTGTCCGCAACAATTTTTTCTTTCTGCGCTCCAGGTCCGCCTAGTACGACTTCTGGCCGCTACTCCCGCCGCACAGCAGCGTAGCGTGTGTACTCCCGGCATCCTAGTTCTTTGTACTTGCATATACCCTTAAAATGATGTTGAATGACGACTTATGAACATTTCAAGTTGCGAATGGCCGTTCGGAACGTACTCGTTCGTGAGTAGAGGAGCGTCTGATTCACAATGTGGCATCAGTTTAAGTTATGTCTCCGATGACCTCTGGTATATTTTTGCTAAATGAATCTTCCTACTGGAGTATGCAGTCATTGTAGGACCATATTGTTAATTCTGCAGCAGTTAATGACAGCATTTGTAAGTTTCATTGTTTTGTTGGAACTCTGCAATAACAATTAAAATGCTAATTTTCATTTGCTCTAACTGAATGTATAGGATACTGTAAAATGACTCATTTACTCAACTCGACATTATTTCTATTAATATATTTGAAGTGAGATATTATCTACCTTTTTTGTTAAATTGGCGTCTTATATCTGGTAATATAACAACAGCATTATATATTCCTGATAAAATGGCACAACAACACGTTTCATTGAACTGAACATGTTCATTCCCCGGTTGAAATGATCAGAACCTATTTAGCGCCAACCTGGCAAACACAATGTGTCTGATCATTCAAATTCTGAGAACAATGTAACAATTATATGAAAAAACCAGATGCACAGTGAAAGAAAACACAGGGGTATACGAACTCAGAAAGGTAGAAGGGCTAACAACTAGATAGCTTATAGATAGCTTGGTTAGATGGACAGTCATTCATCTGAAGTGCTTGGTTAGTAAAAAAAAAAAAAGACAAGCCATTAGCCGCAATCCCACGTCCACTTTTTCTTGCCCGAGGCACCACTACACCTCATATGAAACTAATGGCACAGTATAGACCAGTTTCTAGTCTTGACGGAAATCACATATCCACCAGGGTTCTGCTGCTCTTTCCGGAACCATCCGCTGTGTGAGGGAGACACTGGTCGAACAAGGAGCACAAAACACTTCTGCTTCAATTTTTTTCTTTGCATCACAGAAATAAAAACCGTGTAACTCTGTCAGCATTCAAGACCTCTGAAATATATGAGCAAAAAAAGCATCGACTGACAAATACAAGGATTGTTAGTGGCTTTGTGTTGAAAAGGCAGACAATTATTTCTTACAAAACTGTGGCAAAGACTTACATGTAATGAAAAACACAAGCTCACAAGCTGCAGTAACATGGCAAATACAGTAAAAGGAGTAAATCAAGAATGAAATGAATTATGAAAAAGGTCATAATAAAAATTAATTAAACAAATAAATTCAGCGTGTTCGCCTAGGCAGAATTTACCTGTTTAAAAATATTTTTGCACCCCAGCCAGCTGCTGCAGAATAGTTTGTACGTTGCTCTGACAGGATTTCATTACAATTATTCTCACATGATGCACAAAACTTGAAAACACAACATAAGATACATTGTGGTCATAACAGTGGTTCTGGCATAAATCTCCAGGTTTTATATTGATAGCTTAGACATATTTAAGCAGATCACTGAAATGTTTCAGACACTTCAGAAGAAAACTAGTTTGACCATGTCACTATTAAGATAGGAAAAATAACATAATTAATTAATTGTTTATCATTCAAATCGGTGTTTCTTTAATTCTATCTGATTAACATGACTACTTCTACAATCATAAATGTTTATTTAGTTTTTTTTTTTCAGAATAGTTGCATTGGATTTTTCATGTTGAACTCAGCAGGCTATACGAGAAGTGATGTCGACATTAATGTTCAACATTAACATTAACTTTTGAAAGATAGAATCATCATCAACATTCTAAACCACATTGAACAAACTGCATTCAATCCACGCCCAATCAAGAGCAAATCTTTTACATCAGGTAGTACATAATTACTGTCCCTGTACAAAATTACCATTATGTTGTGATTCATGATGGGCAACACTGAAAACAGGTGTTTCCGGGTCTATCACTCACTTCACACATTTAAGAAAATAAATGACTGAACAATCCAGTCCAATGAACAGGGGGGAAGCAACAGATGTGAATTCTGGCACAGTTTATGAGAATAGGATTAAAAATCTCAAAACGCCCTGGGTATTTAAGCATGTGAAAATCACAGAAGGATTTGTTACTGAGAACAACACATCAAATCATGAGGCTACAAATCAACATCGACAGGGGTCTAGAATTTCTTCCCTTTGCAATTTAAATTCCTCATGACAAATTCAATCGGACATGCGTGGAAACGGGCCACTTTTCATTAACGGCCCAGATCTCAATACCTGCTGTCATGCATTCGTAGCCTCCATCGTTGCAGAGCTGTTGGAAAGGGGAAGGCTGGGAGGTGAAGGTGATGCGTGTCACTGGCAGAGTGTACGTGCAGCGTTCTCTCGCTTTTTAAGTGTAAACAGGCTTTTAGTGCTCCCTCCAAAAACACCACATGTTTCCTTTTTATTGTGGAGAATTGATGTGGAGAATTTGGATAAATGGAAACATATGAGAAATAAAAATCGGAATACCCTGTGGGATACTCCTTATTTTTATGCATGGATTCTAAGAGTAATAGCATCATGAATCAGAACACCCTCTAGGATAAAGGTATCCATGATCAAAAGGTTACCTTAAAAATATAAAACTTCTAATTTTACTAAAGAGTTTATCAAAAATTTCATTCTACAGAAATACATAATATTTAACAATGGGATGTGCCTCACACCTCCAGTTTTGGGGGCTCGTTTCCACCCTTGTACTCCCCATTTTTCCTTCCTCACTATAGGAGGATTTTGATGTTTGCACTATGTGGGGGGGGGGGCAAAAAAAAAAAAACCATTCTTTTCTTATGTATTAACGAACGTATCTGATGCACACAAAACCAAATA
>JAODLD010000101.1:22092674-22108191 GCA_026781065.1 Mormyrops boulengeri | reverse complement strand
CCCCCCCCCCCCCCCCCCCCCCCCCCCCCCCCCCCCCCCCCCCCCCCCCCCCCGCCCCCCCCCCCCCCCCGCCCCCCGCCCCAAAAAAAAAACAACCTTTCTTTGCTTATGTATTAACGAACGTATCTGATGCACACATAACCTATTATTTAGTCTACCTATAGGGTACCAACAAACCACAAGGTGCAAAGTGCCGGCATAGAACATGGTCTTGCCAAATAATTGCAATTTCAATTAAGGCAACTAGGGGGAGCACTTCCCTCCCACCACCACCCCAAACTCACATTCCAGAAACATACAGGTAGATTAACTGATGAATCTGAACTGACCTGGACATGACAGTGTGTGTGTCAGGCAATAGACTGGCATCCCATCCAACGTTATGCCTTGTGCCTTTTCAGACTTTAAGTATACTGTGACCCTCTGCTGGGGATGTGGTTTGGAAGATGGATGGATTGATGAATGAAGAATGGAGCAGCATTCTGCTGTTTCAGGTAAATTATCACCTCAGCATGCCTCAGAGGTTGCAATACATATATTCCCACCCACCGTGTTAACAGTTATAATGACTGTCGTATAGGCCAGTATCTTGCAATCACACAGTTCAAATTATGCCCGGAGGACTGATATTAGTTGCCACTCATTTTCAAAATGTTTATTTACGTCACAATTCAGCGATTTGACATTCAAAGCCGAGCCTCTGCATTTCCTTAATGATAATTGACTTCTTTGTCTGAGTTTTGTCCTTATCACATAGCTGCTCGTAATTATCAGAAAATGTATTTAGTATCTGGGGAGCTGTAATCTACTTCTCTAATGAGTCACGGTGGCATTATAAACAGCAGAACCTTTGTAAGTGAGGATAATTTTAAGTGTATCCACTCAACTTCAGACTTCAAGGACAGTTCAGGCATCTGTTTTCTTTCACCTTCTGTTTTTTTGTCCCTATGCTAAAAAATAATTGTGCACACTGCACCATTTTGTTTCACATGATTGCATCCCCTTCAATACCCAATGAGGGATCTACGTTCTGCCTTTAATTTTCGGATGATACCTTCAGCGTTTCTCCCTACATTAAGCCTGGCGGATAAAGGGCGCCCTCGGACACAGTGTCTCAGTGGTAAAGGGGGCTGTCAGAATGAGCTTCGGTCTAACAGCCCGGATGAACACCAAATTGCTGACACCTCAGGCAGATTTTCCCGCTAATGAAATAAGTGAAATCTATTGCTCTTCAACACCGACTTAAGGCTTCTGAAGGCAGGTCTCTTTTTTTACTTTTCTGTTTAAATATTTTAGTTCAAGTCAATCAGGTCTGCAGTAAAGGAACACATGAGAGTATAAGTGTGCAATGCAATAATTTTTTAATTATACATTATCAAATATATCACTGCATGATTAGCTAGAGCTTATGTAATAATCTGTCTCAAAACAAAAGGCATATGTACCGCAGAAAACAGTCGTTAATCATTACCATATATCTTGTAGTCAAGACAGTGAATTTACATAATAAACACTCAGTTAATATACGCAAAAATGATCCATTAACATAACGGAGATTGTGTTTGCAGTTATTTCAAGAAAAAAAATCTAATGCTAAGAATGTCTGAAATATTATTGTGGTTAAATATCTAATAATCACAGCCTTAATTATATTCACAACATGGCTGTTTTGTGTTTCTCTTTCATTTCAGCCAAGCGGACAATTCTTTATTACAAGCCTAGCTCCCAGCATAACTGACACACTTGTTTCATTATTTCTATTAATTTAGTTTTGACTTTCTTGTTTTTCTACATATTTTTCCTGATGCACTGTAAATTAGACTGCAGAATTTTACACAGTTCATAGACACAGATATTCAATGTACAGTATGTACGGAATGTTTGTAATGTCTTTCTAAACAGAAATATCATGTTGACATAATTATAAAATATTTACTGCAATACTAAAAGAAGGAAGCTAAACGCAAAGGAAATATTTAACTTAAGTTTACCTGTTACATCATACCACGAATCATGAGGTCTATATAAAATGATTTATCTATCTCTATTGACAAAAAATTGCCAAAAACAAGGTATTGTATTGCTGTATTTAAACCAGGTTCTTTTAAGTAATAATTAATTTCTTTTCAGCTGTAACCGTTAGGTAATAACATAGACTATTCTGCATAGTACTGTTGTGAACTAGTGAGACATTTTACTGCTAATTTTATGCTTTAATTAATTTTCAGCATAAAAGACATTCAAGGTTCCATAAAATCTGCATTTTGCTAGGTTCTCCTTCCTGGCTTTTCACTGTGGTCTCTGCCAGAACTTGTTTGGCGCAGGTTTGAGCAGATCACTCTCATGGTCACTGCATCTCTTGTTATCACCTAAATATTCTCTCCACGCTCCTCCCTCTTGCTCAATGCAGGTAAAAAGCATCTGAGAGCCACCAAGCCTGAAAGATTTTCATTTAAAAATAATGACACATGAATGATGATTCGGTATTTAATACATAAAACAGGACATAAATATACTGTACTGATATGAATCTCGTGATCTTATGTCCATTTTCGTAACCCTCAGTACATCAACTGTAAAACATTTACTAACATTTACTGGTGGGATAAAAGATCAATATCCTCCCAGTTATCACGTTTCAATGTTTGTTGCCCCTGACACTGAAATTATCGTAAAGGTCATTATTCATTCTGAAGTCAGAAAATCGACTCTCCCCTCACTTCGCTTCAACATTTTAAATGTCAAAATGGCATGTACTGCTTTAAAGACAAGATTGGCAAATAATGCATTTTCTTATGCAGCTTATGTGCCGCACAATACATTGTGGACTTTTTCTGATACACATAGAATTAATATGTAATTAATATTAATTTCAGCAATGAGACAGTATGCATATATAGCTATTTTAAGAAGATTTTTTAACGCCTCACAGTTTTCAACAGATTATATTTTATTTTTAATCACCTATCTCATTGTTATCACTGGAGATAGGTTAACATTTACGGTGTACTACATACTTTACTGAATACTTTTATTTATCCTTTTTGAAATTTGCTTGTTTCTTCTGTGCTAATTTTTAATTTAACCATGGACTTCTGATAACTGCTAAAATATTTATCAATTATGAGCAAAACTGACAAAAAACAGAGTGACTTTTAATATAAGCAGCACATCAGTTTGCTAGCGTGATACACACACTTGAGTATATGCCAGCTGAAGTATTGATAGATTCATAGACAGATTTCCTGATTTTAGTGTCAGAGAAAAGGAGGAAAACATAAGGTGTGGATATGCATGAATTTTTGAAATATAACATCAACAATCATCGCTGAGCAGAAATTTACAGCATCCGAAAAAAATTATGGTAGCTTTGCTGTCTGTGGAATACTAAACTACAATGGAGGAAATATCAGTCACTCTTAACGTTAAAGCTTAAAGTGAGTTGTGATTCAGAGTTCAGTTGTTTTTCTTTCACTTTTCGAAATCTCACAACAAAATTTGGGGCAGCATTTCTGTAATGTTGCATCAGTATAAAACCTCTGAAAAATGTAAAACTTGAAGACTAGTACTGTGCAAAAACTACTTCTGGACACTTATTACGAAACATCTGTCAGCTTAATAGAATGTGCTTCTGTTAAAGCCGCAGAAGGAGCCTACTCAAGTCACACTGCTGAGATAAACCATAGTAAATCAGGTCCTTGGGCGATGTGCTGTAAGGGACATGCCTAATAGGAAGCTACAAAAAGGCTTGCCATCAAGACCCAGGTAAAACAGTTCACTTAGGATAGCATGCAGACCCCCTGACATTGTGAGTTCTGATAACAAGATAGTGACAAAGAGAGACGATAGTTTATCATTCAATTCGCTATATGCAATAACAGGGATATAGGGCAAAGGAAGCGAATGGAGCTGCATTGGTAGAAGTAAATAATCCGTGCATATCACCATTAGCTCTGCTACACCCATTGGTATACAGCTACCCTTTTCTCCACCTATGAGTTGCTTATTTTCCTGTGTTCCCTACAATAGTAACTGACTAAAATGCCATCCTGTGTAAATTTGGGATCTCGGTCTATTTATCTTCTTTATTTGTTTTACTTTTGAAAATCACCTGAATTGTTGCTGCACAGATGGTGCTGTGAAGTTCTCGGAGGCCTATTTGTGTAGATAAAATTATTTCACATTCAGGCCACTTGGACAGATGTAGCTGAGGATGGTGGAGATATGTAAGCCCTTCCCGCTGTTTTGGGATGTGTGCTTTATACTCGAAATGCAACCCATTTTGTCCAACTACCAGTATCTGCCTCATCCCTGGCAGAACATTCCAGCCGTAAATTAACAGAAAGTATGAAGCAAGCTTCCGCTATAACTAAATGCATTTCCAGTTTTAACTGGCTTTCTGCCTCCCTATGTGTTCAGCCTACATCTTCCTTGCTTCTACACCAGGGTCTACTGAAGGGTGGTCTGGGGTACATTTAGCAGCCTTCAGCAAGGTCCTAGTAAAAGCTGTAAAACTCTGAGGCTCAACCAAAAAAAAAAGTTGTCATCATTTGTATACACACCAGCCAGATGTAATGGGAGTTTTCCACATCTCGCCTGACAGCCAATGACATTACTCATGGTTAGGACTGTAATTTACAGCTCCCCAAATACCACTCTGTGATGAGCCTCTGTAGATAATTTTACACTTGCTCGATATTAAAAACTGGTACAAACTTCATGAAGCAGGGAACTTTCCATTGTGGTCTATAATTTGTCTGAAATTTATTTCATAGTATTAATCTCCAATGAATTAGATGCTAATGATGGCAAAAGCATGAGTGGTCAAGAGGTATATTAGATGTAAAGCTATTTATCTTGCCTATTTTTTTCATAATTTCCCCTTTTGGATGCCATGACCGCAGGGTGCATTTTTTAATTCAGTTGCCTGTGCTTTCTGCCTCTTGGGTCACGGCAGACGGTGGGGATTGACCATCGAGTCCAGAGAGTGACACTCGCCTAAGTTTGCGTTACAATTACAGTTGATAGACACTTAATGAACTGCGGTCTCCTGGGAGCCTGGAGGCCAGCTGAGTCGCTATCAAGAAGGAACGGAATGATTTCACGCTCAGAGCAACATCCGTAGGTCACGGTTCAATGCACAGAACAGTGTTGTCCTACAACTGATTACCTTTTAAAGAATCACCCACACTTCTAATGTGTGAGCATTATAACAAATGGTGCAATTTCCATGATGTAGTAGCTATGATAGATGACATTTACTTCTCATCATAGATTAAATATACTATTCCATTACATAAAACTGCAAAAAATGTTCTAAAAAGAAGAAACAGAAGAACAGCTGGTTGAAAAAAGAGTTAAGCCCCATTAATATCTGGTACCCAAGACTGTAAGCTGTTTTTTATTGCTGCCAAATGCATTACATACAGATTGGCTGCGAGTAACTATCTTAGCACATATTATGCTAAAAATACTGCATCCAGTAAAGAAATTTAATGCAAACAGTTAAGATTAATGTCATTGTATGAAGTGAATATATGGTTTATCTATACCATGAACACTATCTGTATGAATTTCTGCCGTCTTCTTTTTTAATAAAAAGATGGAAAATCTAAAGGACTGCCAGGGCTATAAAGTACGTTAACATTCAATTCAGCTACTCTGAGTAACTGTGTCTATGCCAGCAGTAAATTTACTAGGTTATATGTTGTGAGTTCATCCTTGATAAGCCCCACCCATTAAATATAATCACACTCAGCATATCTACCCGGTAGCAACAGTCATGTTCATCTTGGCAAACGGGCAGTAATTATAAAGAAGATGGTTTGTCCCCATTGGCAAAAAAATTTAATTGCAACAACAATCACCCTGCAGCAAAACAGTGTCCTCGCAGTGGTTCAGCTCATGTACAAGACTGGTCTCCTACAGCATTAAGCAGCGAGCTGCATGGACGAGTTCACTGGCTGAAAGATGAGAGGGCCGCAGAAATCAATGATATCTTTTGTCTGGAATTTACTTGCCTTGTGGTTCAGACAATAATATATTACTTTCACCTAGATATTCCAAAAGTATTCAGACTTTTTTGCTGTTAAGTTCCATTGATATTTAAGACCTGACCTAAACTGCACAGATTTACCATGTGCCTGCAGTACCAGATTAATTCCCACAACGTGGATAAAATTCAAACACTGGATTTTAGGGGACTACAAATAAATAACTTCTGCACATAATCCAGATGACACTACAGTGTTAAAAATATTTACCATGGCTCATAAAATGCTCGAGGTAATAAATCTTTGAAATGACTTGCAGTCAGTGATTGTTACAGATTTATCTTGGTCACTCACTGCTGCTTAACTCTGAAATATGCATTTTAACTATGGTTACAGCTGTAATATGATGGATTTAAAAAGTAAATCTGGGCGCAAACAAAGTAATGTTTGATTAGTTACGCACAGCTGCTTAAGGATTACTTCATATAATGTTTTTTTTTGCCTTTTAATAAGTGACATATTAAAAAGAAAGTGTTCTGCATTGTGCCATAGTACTCTAATGTTTTTATTTTACCACCTGCAGAGATAATTCCTTGCTGTTTAGTAGATTAAATAAGTAAGCAGCTATCATTTTAAAGCATGGTTTACTGTACTGCTATTTTAATGCAGGAATAAGACCCCAGACATATATTTATATGCATATTAATGACACTATTTGATGGAGAGGGATTAAAATGCTTGATTCTTGGTTGGCCAAAAGGAGTCATTAATTAATCAGCACAGAAGATCACAGATTACTTGGCTTTGCTAATGAGATTTTACTAGTTTGTATGATAGATTTAAATGGGGAATGTTTAATATGATATACTGAATGTCTTCATTAACCAGATAGAGTTAGTTGTATTACACAGTATCTCAAACTCTTGCAGGTTACTGCAGTAGAAGACAAACTAAAGGGAAAGAGACAGAATATGTTGGTAGCAAAAACACATATTTGTTATTAATGGGCTTAGGGTACACACTAGCTAACTATACACTTATAAAGGGAAATAGGAACTCTCATACTGTAATTCTAAAAATACCATTTGTTTGTGTCTATTGGTCATGCAGGTGTACCAGACTAAAACTGCAAAACAATATTTCTTTCAAAGCTACTAATATTGCTTTCTCATTGAGTATCTTCAAAATAAAAACGAATGAGACCTTTATTGTCAAAGGTCACAAAGCAACCAAGTTCTCAAATTATAATAGCACTAATGTTCTTGAATTATATCACTACCTTTTGTCCTGTGTTCCCTGGGATGGACTCACCTCTATGAAGTCATTTCCACCGAACCGCTAGAATATGTGCCTAGCATTTGCAGTAACACTTTACTTAAGGCCATGTTTTTAGTAAATTAAAAAGACATTCATAACAAATAATAATGGATAACAACAGATACCTTTATAATGCATTATAATGGTTGGTATAAGCATTATGGATGCTTTGTACTGCATTATAAAGGTATGTATAATACATTTTAGATGAGAGCTCCATAAACCATTCATAATGCATAATACACATGAATATAATGTATTTTTTGCCTTTTTATAAATATTTATAGCCATGTTTATAATGCTTTATGCATGCATTATAATGCATTATGAATGTGTTTATGAATTACTAAAAACATGGCCTTAAGTAAAGTGTTACCCAGTTTGCAAGCTAACACATTCCCTGCACAATCCAAGCATGCAGAGTTGCTGTTATTATTTCTTTTACTTTTACTGGAAACTCCAGCATCTTAATGTACGTTTCTCTCAGGCTGAAGGAATAAGGATTACTGATGTCAGAAGGAAGCTTGGTAAATTAAAACATGCATTAAATTTATCACTAATATTTATATGAATATTGAGTGCCGTGACATATATCAGAATAAAGGTCCATGTTAAGATGCGTCACACATAACAGTTTGTTCTGAGACCATCTAATATTGGTCCGCAATCTTCACTACAGAAACACTTCAAAATACATAGAACCCCCTGGCAATCTTCTTTGACACCTTGAGAATGGAGTATAAGCTGAAGGATGAATGCCCATCAAGCCCCAAGTTTTAAAAGGCGGTATCTTAATCTCATACCCAAAGTGCATTCTAAGGTGGCTTGTAAACTTCAGGAGCTCGTCTTCTTTGAGTCGGTGAAGTTGAGTGACAATCCGCTACAGAAAGTAAGAACAGAAACTGACAAAGTCCTTTGGAGTTTCCTGCTTGACACATGTGCTTCTCCATTTTTTTACTTCCACATTTTATTAGCTGGTAGATGAGCTGCATTTTAGAAATCATAGCTAGATCGACCCAGCTGTAACGATAGGTGCTTAACTACCTGCTGAACAGCTAATTATGTGCAGTGCCTGTGAGCATGTAAAAATAGCTTAGCAAAGTGAAATGCAGTTTTACTTCAGTTCCTTCAGGTAATTGAAAAATACAGTCTGGTTCAGGGACTAAATAGGGGGTATGGGGTTGGATTTAGACAGTATCTTTACAAGAAAAACCTTTAACACTTCTATCCAAATGCTCAGTGTCACTTAATACAGGTCATCGTCGACTTACGACCTAAGAGACTTACAACTGATTGACTTTATAATTGTTTCGAGACCGCAAATATGTGGCCGCGACTGTGCTGCGTCTGGTAGCACAAATGTTGCCCACCATGGTTGTATGTTTCCATGCCGACATCCAGCAGCAATGAACTAAGAAAATGGTGATAAAAAGGTTAAAAAACACCAAAGAGTATGACTTAAAGGTGATCTAATTTTATTATACAGTATACTATACATATGAAAATTTTTGCATATGAAATAAAGGGCCGACTTATGACCAAATTGACTAGCGCCCAGTCAGTCGGAACCGATCGCGGTCGTAAGTCAACGACGACCTGTACACTGAACCATGCTGTTCACGGCCCAAAGAAATGTCACATGATCATTACAACACAAGCCCCCCCCCCACAATGGAATAAGCCACCAGCTACAAAACTGGAATGAGAACTTTAGTCAATGCATAAATAAGCGAATCATAGAATAGGAAATGCGTTGCAGCCTGTTTCTTCAGAATAAGGCTATACAATAGAATCTTCTTCTGTAGAATCATTTCTGTGAACATTAAGCAGCAGTGGTCAGGATTATTCCCATCCCCAATAAGGGTACATGCATAACAACCAGGACTGGTGACGGAAAACCAGAAGAAGGGAATTCCTCTTGCATGCACTGGGCAAGTGTGCCCTGAGTAAGAAGAAAGGAGGACACCCTGGGACGGGAGTCCTAAGCGTTATCCCAAAATACTCTTATTGTTCCCTTCCTCTGAATCTGAGAGATGTTTTTGGTGCATTTAATTTAAGAGGCACAGCAGAATCTGAAAGCAGGAATGGATGTATTGATGAAACAAAAAAATGTGATGCCTGGATTCGTAACAGTAGCATGATAAATGAATACCTTAAGACTGAAGGTCACGTACAAAATATAGATGTAATATTTGATCGGTAGTAATACAAGCTATTGTTAGACTTCTGTGCTTGAAATTTCAGCACATGGATATTTAATAAATTATCCTGTTGGCCATATCAATTCACTGATGATATTTTATCTGTTGACCAAAGCTTTTCTGCTGAGCTTGGCTTTTTTGTACTGTAAGTGGGGTTTGAGTTTTGTGTTATCGGGGAATTAGACTCTAGGGCTCTAAGCTTGCCATGAACAGTGATTTGAGTGGGTGGGTCCATAACCTGATTTCTTCCCACCTCAGGCTGATCAACAACCACCCCACCCCCAAACTCATCTTATGAAATTTAATTTAGAGTACAGTAAGTTACATTAGACATATACGGGCCCTGTTTTAATCTGTCATAGAGATTGCACTATGCTCCTATAGTTGGTTGGCAGGGACACCACAGCCGCATGTGGATTCAGTTAGACGGGATATCTGTCGACACACCTAGATTCACTTAGAAGGTAAATCACCTTTCTTTATATAAGACAAAGCTCTTACCTCACCTGTTATTTATAGTAGATATTTAGTTCTTTTGCTGATTGGTTGCCTTATGAAGGGTGATGGTAAGACTTCCGAAGATAGCATGTGGATGTCGAAGCTTCCACACTGCATAACTTGAATAAAAGCAGCTTGAATGAAAATACTGACAGGAAGAATAGATGTATGTAGCCCTTGCAATTCAGGCAAACCTGATCATTTTAAGGGAGGTTCAAAAGTTTTGCAAGGCACTGTAGTGGATTCTATTTACATCGAATTGTTTTATACCTTGAGGTGGCACCTCCGTCTTGTGAAACAGCTCTCTCTGCCTTTGCAAGAAACTGTTTTCATACTCATTTTTATGTATATGGGGCAGTGTCCTTCATTTTTAAAAATCCAGCTTTTTGACTTTTTGTTTCAGTCAGTTAGAGAACAGAGTTACTTTATTGATCCCTGTGGGGAAAATGAATAGTGTTCTCATTTCCCATCATGCTCTCCATGAGAGAGAGGCAAGAACAAGTTTTAGGGTCACATCACAGGGTCAGCCATCATCCAGAGCCTCTGGAGCAGCTGGGATTAAGGGCCTTGCTTAAGGGCTCAATGGTGATATGATTCTTTTGCCAGCTGTAGGATTTGAACCCACAACCTTCCCAGCATGGGCGCAGGGCCCTAACCTACTGACCGATACTGATTTGGATTACTTATTTAGTTATGTAGGGGGTACAGTCTGCAATATGTGATTACACTTGTAAAATTGTTTTATATGTATAGTTTATTAGGTTTTTAGCATTGCCTATTATTTTAGTTTCATTATTATTTTTTACTGCGGGAAATATATGGTCAGGCCTCTTGCAGGTCCTAAGAAGAGCAAGAGTGATTCCCAGGTCACATGGATAGATGTCTGAACGTGGGACCATGTGCAGCAGCTTGGTGCTGGATCACTAGGAACCTCGATAAGCGGCAGTTAAATATGAACAGATGGATCACGTGTTAAAAAAGGAAACAACTGCTTCCATCCATTAGCTGCATGTGCTTTTGTTGATAAAGGACTTCCATGCATCGTTTTTCCATAAGCGCTTATCCAGTACAGCTTCACTGGGAGTCTGGAGTCTATCCCAGGAAATACAGGCCATGAATCAGGGGACACACTCACACAATATGGGCAATTTAGAGACACTAACTCAGCTGACTGCATGGTTTTGGACTGTAGAAGGAAGCCAGATAAGCTAGAGAAAACCCAATGTGGACACAGGGAGGACATGCAAACACCACATGCAAAGAACCAGGGCAGATCCCAAAGCCACATCCCTGGTGGGGTGAGTCCATAGTGCCACTGACGGAGTGACCTCACCAGCCTGATATGGTGTTTTTAAAAGTATTTGGGTTTTGCCGTTAAACAAAATTTCCCTGTCAATCTCTATAGCATAGAAAAACCCGCTAGTCCTGTAAAATTGCAAAAGGCACTTCTTTATCCCAACCATATCAGAAATTTATGGTTAGTTATTCATGGTAGACAGAAAAAAAGGACAAATCTGATATGATCACAGTCATGAATATAAATGTCACAGGAATACTTTCGCTGTCACATGGTGTATTGTGAAATAAAAGTTGTTTGACACTGTGGCTTAAAATTGAACAAAAAAAGAGGATTTGAGTGTAAAATATTGTGCAGGTAGGCAGCCAAGAGCCATGGGTTCACTTATCAGGCACAGTCCTAAAACCGCACGGTAGCAGCAGTGGCCATTGTTAAGGCGGATACTGAACAAACAGAATGAAATTCTCAAATTATCAGAGAAGAAGCCAAATGACCCCAATCTGAATCACCCGCTACCTGGGACCAGATGCTGATTGCAGCTCCTTCCTCCAGTTTCTTCCGAGTCACCCATCTTCCAGTCTACATCCTAACTGGTCTTAGAACTAATGGATTATTAACCCTATTAGAACCAGCCGGGCATCATTAAACATGGTGGATTGCACAGGCTAAGGCTTCTCTCCTCATTAAGTGCTGCCCACCTTTTCCTGTCTCGCAGCCAGCATGAACTCAGTGTGGTTAACATTTATCTAGTGTTTCATCAGCTGCCGTCACTCACAAGTTAGTCACATTGTGTTCCCAGTATATTGATCTCTGTGCTTTTTACCCAAAACCTTCTAATCAATGAATCTTCTCATAAAAATAGCGCGACCATTATGCCACCTAGATTCTTCTTTGGTACACTCTATATGGTGCAACATTATATTTTTAATACATGATTTACCATATAATATCAATTTATTTACACAATATCTGAAAAGATTGATACTTCTAAATTTCCATTTTATAAATGTTCAGTAGACAAGGTCTGCACATTGAGATGATGACAACATGTGATGATTGCACACTAACACTAATATTAAATAAAGCATTATTTTATATTGAAAGTTATTATTTTTTGTTTAAAGTGAGTGGGGAAGATAAAGGACTTGATGTACTAAATACATTGTGTGTGTCAAAAGGCATTTTCTATTATATGGGGTGATGGACCTTTACTCTAATGCCAGTTGCCTTGCGTCACTCACCGTAATAGCTCCTGTCAGTCACAACTTGGAGGTAGGTCTTACGACTCTCGTTTCCATAGTTACATGACAGTGTTTTGTCAGTCCTTGATTGGACAATCTACGGACTTGATATTAGAAGAACCCAATGAAGTGACCTCATTTAACAGTGGCTCTTTGGCTGGACTATTTAACTCGTAGTAGCCTGAAGCAGTCACTATACAGTTATAGCTAGGGCACGGCTGCCACTTCAGTGGAATAGTGACAAATTAAACCATGTGTCAGAGAACAACATTCATTATTCTCATCTGAATCAACATTTTCCACCTGATTCATTTGTGTCCCACCATGAAGATTCAGGACAAATGTTTAAGATGGGAATTGAGCAAAGAGTCAAGAACAGAACAAAAAAATGTGACTTTTTGAAAGAACGGCTATTTTTTAAGTACATTGTGCATTTATTCACTTTAAGAAGTTTGCCAGCCAAGTATGTAGCTATTGACTTGAGACGGGTAATAATATTCATTTTTCCCATTTTGGTCAAGGAAGAAATGCAATCATCTCCAGTGAAAATATATCCACCAAGATCCTTTCACATGCTTTTATGAATGTTTTACGGGGCAATAAAGATGCACAGGAAAATATTTGGTGAAATGCATGTTCATGAATCATTCAGAAATGGCAGTCAAATAAATTAATGTAAATAGAAATTTACATACAAGCAGAATATTATGAATATGGACCAAACAGCCTACCTACTCCTTAATTTAATTTCATGGTAAAATATGTTTTGGGCTAGAGTTAAACTTCACAGTAAAAACATTTTGATTTTGTTTTATGGCTTTTTGTTCCATAAGTAGCAATTACATGCAGAATTACAAAGTATAAATCAATTTATTTTTTTAATTTCAGTTCCCAGGTAGGACTGTATAAAATAAAACATTTTCTAACTAGAGGGACTTTTTAATTGTTATTTTCACCTGTTTTGTCAGAGAGACTGGAGGAAAAACAAAACTTAAATGAGTGTCTTTTTAAGTTGTCTGCTTCATTCACTGTAGAGGCCAAAAACATCAATTGTGTTACGCTAAAGTACTGGAGGCCAGATTTCATAAGGACTGGCCTAAAGTAGTCAGAATGGTCTCCTGGTATTTTACCCTTATTTTGTTCTGTTCTTTTTGTGAAGAACATTTTGTGTGTTGTCTAATTATGATGGAGTTCTGGTGTTATCAACTTTCTAGTTAGCTTTTAAAAACATGCGATCAGAGGTTGTCTGTCACTCTCTTCTGTTACACTTCATTTGTGATTATATAATTATAATTATGTGCATTGTTTGCTGTGACTCATTATTTGCGTTGATACACTCCACTGGTTCCCAGTTCTCAACTTGCCTGTATATCAGTGGGTTTTGCTTTTGTTTTCACAGAAAATCTGAGCCTACCCATGTGAGATCCAAATGCGCAGTGCGCCGGCAGTAACAGTATTGTTGTTTTCGCCCCCTCCGAAAAGACAATTTTAAGCATGGTATTTCCTTCCTACTGCCATCCTGAAACTGGGAACCTGATTACAGTTTGTTCCAAACTCCTGGTTTCCCTGTTCTGCTTACTGAGCCATGTAGGATTCGTTAGAAGTTACAGATATATACTTATGCAAGGGAAAATAATTAAATTAAATAAACCTACACAAAACAGTCACACATACAGAATGCAATATTATGAGCTCACTAATGCCCAATATTATCCAATCCACCCAAGTGGAATTGGATTCTCTCCGGTTTTATCCAAAAACTTTGCTACCTTTGATAGTTTCTATTATGAAAGCTCATCACGAATTAGGATCGAGGTTCTGCGAATTTCATTTCTATCTTTGACATTCCTTAAAAGTTCAAACCCAATTACTGGACATGTTGCCTTGGGGGCGGTTTGAATCATTGAACAAAGGCACTATGGAGGCCAAAATTAAAGGTTGAAACAGAGACAAGAGAAGAATATTAAGCCTAGGCACAAAGGTCAATTTTAGTAATGCAAAAACCTCCACCACAGTGACTTTAAGTCAAAGCACAGATATCTTTTTAAGTGGATACAAAAACCACAAGGCCGACTGAAATTAATACTTCATACTTCTCATTGCGTAAGGGTGCCTTTTTTCTGTTAAGATCTGATGGCTTAAAATAGACAGGAGTCTCACTTTATAGAATGAGGACAATGGCAGAAACCAAGTACAGGTCAGGCTTTCAGACACATGGAAAATCTCCACTGGCCACGCGGCGTGAAAGCGCATTATGCCGCGCGATGCGGTAAAAAGCGTGCGAGAACCGTGGATGTGGGAGTGCAATCCGAGGGAGGTGTGGATGTCACTTCTGTGTTCATCATTTCACGCAGTCAAAGGAAGCAGGACTGGAGCCAGAGAATCATTCATTCCCTGCGCAGGCGAAAAGCGCCTCTGAAGAGCTTGTTTGCTACGGGAAAGATCAGCAGTGATTAGAGACAGCCACTGGCCAGTGAACTGTAAAGACCGCGCATTCAGTCTAGTACACTCCAGTATCACTCAGTAACACTGTCAAGACAGGGGCAAAAGTTCAGAGTCCTAATGCATACGAAACAGTCACCAGGTACCCAGCACCCGAGCCTATCTGCAAACCACAAGACTCAAGGGGATAAAGACTCATATAAAACGAAGACCCATGACTCACTTCAATTATTCTGTAACATGCATCAATTTTCCTTAATAGCAGAGTTACGGCAGGCCTGGAGCCTATCCCAGGAATCATAGGGCAGTGTTTCCTAGTCTGGTCCACGTTTTGGCTCCCTCCCAGCTCCCAGCTAGACAGTCCAATTTTTTTTCCCCACATGCATCATTATTGGGCAAAACGCATTTAACAACAATTAAATACAATAAACACCCATTTTATGTTTTTTTCCCATCCATCCATCCATTGTCCAAACCGCTTATCCCAGTGGGTCGCGGGGAGTCCGGAGCCTATCCCGGAAACTATGG
>JAODLD010000101.1:22044046-22092574 GCA_026781065.1 Mormyrops boulengeri | reverse complement strand
GGAGTCCGGAGCCTATCCCGGAAACTATGGGCACGAGGCGGGGAACAACCCAGGATGGGGGGCCAGCCCATCGCAGTGTTTTTTTCCCATAAAAGCAATTAAAGAAGAGAAAAAAAAATACAAGTAGGAATGAACAAACAATGAATATAGATAAAACTAACCCCCAGATAGATAGATAGATAGATAGATAGATAGATAGATAGATAGATAGATAAAATATCAACATAAACAGATTATGATCAGTCAAATACAGTCACTGAGAAAAGACAGACAATACATATTAATGTCAGTATAAACAACAGGGTAGAGCCCAGACACCATGGCGGCACAGAGATTATCTAAAATCCAGTGAGAGAACAGTGGTGACAAAGGAGACTGCGGGGTCCCACTTTTTATAAAATGTAACTAATGAGCCTCCCAGGTTAGATTAAATTGTTTCCAAAAGGAGAAGGAACATCTGAGTGTCTAGGGTCCCTGAGGGCCGGGTTGAAGGCCACTGCCATAGGGCACTAGATGGGATTCCAGTGTCTTGCATAGCACACACACAGAATAGAATAGCGATACTTTATTCATCCCCATCGGGAAATTGCCTTTTTGCCATATGTCATCCAGACACATATAGAGGTGAGAGCAAGCTTGGGGGGGTCACAGCACAGGGTCTGCCAGCGTGCAGTGCCCCTGAAGTAATCAGGGATTACAGGCCTCGCTCAAGTGCCCAACAGTAGTTTCAGTCTGCTGTCTCTGGGATTCAACCTGGCAACCTTCTGATCACTTTCATAGTGTCCTAATCTGCTGAACCACACACCAACCCCACACGGCCAGTTTCGAGACATGATACCAAAAATATGCTTCTGGACTGTGGAAGGAATGAACGCAGGTAGAATATGGAACCAATATATAGAGTTAGGAGCTGGAACGGAACCCAGACCATACCCATGCTAAGACCCAGCACACTTAAATTCATTCCCCTCATAAAGGTCCCTTACCAGCATAGCTTCCGGGTAACCTAACATACGAGTATATATAGCAAAACATTACAAATAGCAGAATAGTAATACTTTGTTAATCCCCATGGGGTAGTTCTCTTTTTGCCTACCCCATCTTGCTCTCCCTGAGAAACACATACAGATAAGAGCAAGCTTGGGGGTCACAGCACAGGGTCAGCCAGCGTGCAGCGCCCCTGGAGCTGGGGGTTAAACGCCTTGCCCAAGTGTCCATGGACATGTGCAGGATTGCTAACTTTGGTCAGCTGGCTGGAGTGAGATTTCCAATTCAAAACAATCTTCTCACACATGCACATGGATTTACATGTATGTAAGAGTTTTATAATTAGTCTGTAGGGTTTGCAAACTACTCCAGTGCTTTTTATGTAGCCAATTTTGGGTCTATAATGGAATAATATAGATTTGCTGTAAGATTTGTTGCTTGAGCATCAGAGTTGGCAGCACGGCACGTGACTTTCTGCCATAGCTCAAATCAGCAACCTTTGGAGCACAGGCACAGTATATGAATTTTGGTGTTGAAAACCAAGTTTTCTCATTCAAGTCAATTAAATTTAGTTACCAACAATGGCACCCCACGTGGCATATAAATCCCCATTTCCCTACTTATAAGCCTTTGGTTTTGACAAGAAATAAAAGAAGTTAACTGCAAATAGGAAGGGAGAACACATTTTGCTAATGTTGACTGTTGGTAGGAACATTCATCGTTAGTCATCTTTGACATTTTGAAGCCATATCTTCATTTTGAACTTCAAGGTGTCACTCAAACTCCCCCAGGTTTGATCCAGGTTGTTTGCGTTGATGGCTGAAGCAGCATTAGCAATATGAATGGACCTCTGTTATAAAAATCTGTCCGCAGATTATCGCAGAAACATTTCCAGTTGTCTAACAACATGCAAAATTATACATAAAATTTCTGAGATTAGTGATGTCAAAGCTTTTTAACGACATATGTATAAACAGTCTTACTATTAAAAATTCATTCAACTCATTACATATAATTTGAGGTAGATGTGTCCAGTTTTGTGTTCGGAAGCTTGGCTGTGATTATAAAAAGAACATTAAAATACAGTAATCCTTGGAGTAACAGGTTCGCCTTCCCATCCGCACTAGTTTGCGACACTAAGAGGACACATGGGCTAATTAACACAAAGTTTCTGAGCTCTAGTCTGTTCATTATGCTGGGCTTTTCCTAAAGCTTTATTGCAGTAATTACCATTAAAGATTAAAATACCACAAGCGTCAGTAAAGCTTCCACAAAGAGGAAACTTTAGAAGGTGCCCACTTTTAGTACTTCTTCAGGGAAGTAAAGAAAAAAAAGATTACATTTACCAAATAAATAAATATATTTCAGGTTAACTCCACAAGTGATATTTTTGTTTGGTTATGTTCACACACTGGAACAAACAACCAACAGAATCAGCATGTGTCTTGAAGTTACTTGCATCAGCTACAGTTATAGAGCTAAGACAGGAAAAACTCCATTCAGCTGAGAATGACAGCAGCCAAGGGCTCCATAAATTAAAAGCATGAAAATGGACAAGTCAGTTTATGCGTTGAAGGATTCAAATCTGTTTTCTATTAACATATTTGAACATATTTATGCATTTTGCTCTGACATTTCTGTATAAAAAGAAGGATATTGTAACATATATCAAGAGATGGCCCTGAGGCAAATCTCAGTGCATAGGTGGAGGTCAGATATGGTTCATAGAATCAAATGATTCTTTAACTGAGGTTTATTTCAAAATGAATGGACATTTAATAAAATTTGAAAGTAATATGATTAGAATGTTCTGACTTGGATTTTAATGCCTTTAAACATATCAGAGATTGACCCACGGGTCGGGTAAGATGTCTGAATTTGAATCAACATCTAAGTGCAGTTCTAATTTCGATGGTGGTTATTTTAAATTTGGATCTTTGAAGAATAATTTTAAACTCACAGATGGCCTGTCGCTGGGATCTGGGGGTCAGAGGATGATGCAAGGGGGCGGGATATTCCTGCAACATGGGAATCAAAAGTGTGCAGCCATAGTGATACAGCAGACACTCAGCAGGCCATTTGTTTGGCATATTTTGATACAAAACTAATGATCCCCTCGAGTCAGAATGGAGATTGTCATTCTTCTGAAAGCCAGGCATGTTCCCACGCTCACAGCACATGGTGTACCCAGACACGCTCCCATCCAAATCCAACCCAAGCTGGAGCATGTTTAGGCTCCAAGATCAAACAAGATCGGGCATCTTCAGGCTGCTTCGGCTACAAGGGATATTACATCTCATCCATTAATCTTCTTGTCTGGTCTATCAGCCCATCCATATGTTCTTTAAAGGCCAGTTGTAAAGTGACCTAAAAATTCATCTAAATGTTGAAAAAAAAACCTGTCCCTTTAAGAGCATCTTTCTATCGTTCTGTTCCAATTAGGCATTCTGTCCGGGAAGTTGGGTTGGATATCCAGCACTCTGTCCGATTCCTTCATGAACAGCCACACAGCACGGTGTCCGCTGAATATTTTGCCTTAAACAGATATTTCTAAAACAAGAAGGCCATTACCGTCCCCTTCATATCAGCTGCCATGACATTGAGTGGCCATAAAACATAGCTTTTAAACGTAAGTTCCATAACTGGCCGTTATCTTAATTGTATAAATACCTTTAATGGCTGGTGTTAAGTGAGTAAGGTGTGAGGAACACTTCTGTTTATATGAGTCATTGATTTATGACAATTACGTAGCCCATAAATGAGCACGATGATTGACGACCTTCAGTTTTAATGTTAACGTTCTAATATTTTTACAAGCAAACTTTATGGGGAGGTTTTATCACAGGAGATGAAAAACATGCTTACTTTCTACCACCCAGGGCTGAAAATAAGTCGTCAATTCCATTACGGTTCAGTAGCGCAAAGCTGTCAGCACTAAGGGGTTGCAGAGATTTAATTAATCTCATAAAGTCTGCGAGGTCGGGAATTTAGCCCTCTCCATAAAGACTGAAGGACAGCTTAACACACCGAATGGTGAATTTGCCAGATTTTAAAAACATTTATTCCAGACAATGCATATATATCAAGCTTATTTGGTTATAGTAACCTCCATCTGAGGGCAAATTCACCGTATATATTATCAATTGATAGTTAATGTGGCAACCCACTTATGAAGTCAACCGAGCAGAATTAAATTTGGAACGGTCCGTAAAAACTCCCCTCTAACGAGCGGATCCTAAAACGCAGAAGCGCATCTCTGTAACAGAGAGCATGACAAATAAAATCTTCAGTGTCAGCCTTCCCCCATCGCAGAAAACCCATAACCAACAACATAACACTTTATCACCTCGTAAGACTTTTCGGAGAACGGAGGACTTTATTTATGTTTTGGTTTTGAGAAAATGAAGGAGAGGGATGAATATAAAACGCAATGGATTCTGCATCAGCAGCAGGGAATCAGGTAGGGAATCCAGGCTGATGTGGAGGCCATACAGTAGATGACGCAACAAGGTCTATGAGTATGATAAAAGTGAAGCTCGGTTATCAGTGAAGGGCTCATCAACTGCCTACTCCACCTCGAGAAAAATACCTCATGTGACATAAAAAGACCGCTGGAAAGAAAGACCGCTTACATCCATAACCTGCCCTTGCTGAAATACACTGCATTGTTGGTGACCACAGTGTATTCAAAATAACTCAGTTTGTTAAATGTTTCCTCTTGCAACAATAGTAAACAGAATAATTAAGGACACATTAGATTTTCAATAACTGTAACACAATTCATCGTTCTTCAAGAAAAGTACTAGCAAAAATCTGATGATTTGCTATATTATGTTGTTATTCAGAATCAAAGAATGAAACATTTGATGCGTGTGTCACCTATAGAATAAATAACTTAAACATACTTATTCCACAGAATAAATTAATTAATTTTGTATACTATGATGGCTGAGCACTGCATTTCCCTGAATGTTCTGCCTTAACTCAGATGCAATTTGGCCAATCCCATAAACCCAAAACGTTTGTATTAACTGCAAACTTTAAAAATACAGCCGAAAAAAAACTTAAAAATGCATCAAGCGGAGTCCTATTTAACTCCGTATCGACGTGGACGCTGAAAAAATGTCACAGAAATTAAGCACTGTATGCTAATGTAATTCAGAATTTTGCAAAGTCCAAACATTAATCAGCATGTGTAAAGTTCAAATGCTTACGTATTTTTGTTTTCCTTGCTTAATAATTTTAATGTCAAATTACAATACAATATTTCACTTGAATAAACTGGTAAATGTTAAAAGTGTGTATTCACTTATATTTTCCATAACCACTTATCCTAACACAGTTAGTTATTGCAGTGCTGGGACAATATATCAATCTTTCACACTACTCATGCCTACCTACATAGACATCAGGGTTGTACACCTTTCAGAAGTGAATTGAGAATGGCCCTGAAATTCAAATTCAATTTGTGAATTTAAATCGAATTTGAACTGCAGTAAAAGACAGGATGTAGAATTACAATTCAAATTTGAATTTAAGGAAGTAGAATTAAAATGGAATTGAATTGAAACAAATTCATATATGAAGTGTAGATACAGTGTTCAACAGTACAGCTTAATATTTCAATATGAATTATGTATTATCATATTAAGTTAGACAGCATGTAAAGTGTTGTGTTATAAAATGTTGTTATTCAGAATGAAAGAATGCAACATTTGAGGTGTCACCTATATAATAAATAAACATTTATTCGATGGAATAAATTAATTTTGTATAGTAATGGATGAGCACTGCATTTCCCAGAATGCTCTGCCTTGCCCCAAAGTGTACAGAATGGAGCCAATCAATCTGAAAAAAACTCACTCTGGGCAAATTCCAAAAACGTGTGTCTTTCTCCCATATGTCTACACTGGCTACTGAGGTTCTAGGAGATCGCAAACATCAACCTGTCAATGCCATCCGTTAGCCAGTTAATGATGCTAAAGGCAGTACTTAACATTTCCACTGATGTCCTTGCTCAGTTCCAGTGCCCTGTCCAGCTCTCATCCATTGAATATAAAGCCATCCAAGAAACATGTGTGGTACTGGAGCCCTCTGAGAAGGTAAGAGATAGATGTCAGGCAGAAAGAGTGCTGCCTCCAGCGCAGTGATTCCATGTTTTCAAAGCATAAGGCATGTGGTAAAAACATGAAGATGACTAACAACAAGGCAGTGTCCATGGACAGTCAAATGAGTCTCTCACCTGTCGCTAAAGGTTCACATGATGTTACCGTACACCTCATCAACCATGTCTAGCAGAGGATACCAACCTTTTGGGCTACTGGATGGGAAATGAAACCAGCTTTCCTGAGTCTATACCATCTTCCTCTGCACCTGTTGAGAGAATCGTCAGTGTAGCAGGGTATTTTTTCAGCCTAGACCATTGTAATCTAAAAGATAATACCTTTTGCTGATAAAATGTAACAATATTGAATATTGAACAATATATGTATTGGAATAAAGCATAACTGGAATTCCCATAAGCTTTTGTTTTTTGTTATAGTGCTTTGATTTAACTGAAAGACAAAACTTATTGTTATACACATAAGAAAATAAACAGGAGGAACTGCATGAAATGTAATTATCTTTACCATGTATACTTTGATTTGATTTTATTTTGGTTTTAGCTCCAAAACTGTGGAATGCACTGCCTCTGCATATTCGTCTTAAACTTCATTTAAAGTTTGTCCTAAAACATACTTTTATTGTTTGGCTTTTAACTCAGTATAGCAGCTTCTTTTGTCTTTGTTGTTTGTATAGTATGTAGGTTTTATGTTATTTTGATTTTGTTCGGCACTTTGTTCAACTGCTGTTGTGTGAAACGTGCTCTGTAAATAAATTAAGCTGAAACTAATGTTAACATATAAACAAACTCCATCCATCCATCTATCCATCCATTTTCTGTAAATGAAAGCTAATACATGTAAGAGCCTTGTTTTGAGTCTTTCCTGGAAGCTACAGGCACAAAGCAGGGAACAACTCAGGAGGGGTGTATAAACAAACTGTTAATCAAAAAAAAAGAATAACGCAAGATTATATATTTGACACTTTGACTCTATCCATCTGACAACCCACGGACAAAAAAAGCTACCACAGATTCCTCTAATGCTAACACACTTAAACAAATAAAGATGCGAAGAATACATATGTGTCTATGGTAAATGGTCAATGTAAACCAAATGTATATTGATAGATTAATAGTTATACACAATTTTTCTATTGCAATCATGCAAATATAAAGCACACTTCACCTACTCATACAAATGCAAGCTCAGTATATACATCTACCATCTACAAAGTACATCTGTTATATGATTATTTATGTTTTGCTAGGTTAAATGATATATTCCTGTGTTGTGTGATTGAATGAATGAATGTTGCATTTATATAGTGCTTTTTAAGACACCCAAAGTACTTTACAGAACCAATGGGGAGCCACTTCATCCACCCCTGTGTAGCCCCCACCTGGATGATGCGACGGCAGCCATTCTGCACCAGTACGCTCACCACACAGTAGCTATGGTGGTGAAGGGGTAGGAGAGAATTCACCAGTTAGATATAGGGGATGATTTGGAGGCCAGATGTGATTGGGCCACAGTGGGCAGTTTTAGCCAGGAGATCAGGGTACCACCCCTACTCTATCAAAAGATGCCCAGGGATCTTTTATGACCTCAAAGAGTCATGACCTCAGTTTTGCGTCTTACGCAAAGGACGGCACCATTTTTACAGCATGGTATCCCCATCACCGCACTGGGGCATTGGGATCCACACAGACCACAAGATGGGGTAACCTGTTGGCCACACCAACACCTCTTCCAGCAGCAATACAGCTTTCCTAGGTGGCCCAACGTCCAATTACTGGCCCGGCCCAAGCCTGCTTAACTTCAGATGGATAACTTAATCCGAACTGCAGGTGATACAACTGCTGACGTTGCATTGAATTTCTTGGAATTGAAATGAATTAAATTCTTCTTGCTGACAATCCAGTGCAAATTCCAATTCAACATTCTGTGAGGTGTTTTAACAAGCAAGCAGTCACGTTATTTTTATTTAATCTTGATTAGAACGAGAGATCCTGAAGACTATTTTGCTTCACCTAATGTTCCGTTAATTTATTGACATAATTACAGCTTACATTGGTTTTCTGCTCTGACTGTAGAGTACAACTTATTGACATAATATAATTTTAGCTTACACTGGGTTTCTGCTCTGACTGTAGAGTACACATGTAACCTCCACTATCTCCCTTAATAACATGCAATTTGCAATTACCAAAATGTTTAAAATAATTAATATTTAGATTTTTTATCTAAAAAGTCTGTGATGTGTAGCCTAGAGACTGAAAATATAGTGAAAGGTGTCAGTTACGTAACATTGTTTTTATGATTTCAGTATGGCTATCAAAAGATAATTTAACAGTTTATTTTTGCTGAGAACCGCTTACTGCACGCGTGAAAAATAGGCACTGCTCTGACTCTTCTGATGACGCACCACTGCCACGAGGGTGTGTAGTGCGCTTGAGCCGTGCATCTCACACTGGCAGTGTGGCTACTCTAGTCTGTTAACATGGGTGCTGAAATTATCATCAGGACATTCCACAGCCACGACACACACACCAGGCAGCCAGTGTGCCCCAGGCCTAAACAGTTCATCGGCACATTTGTTCTATTTTAGGTGACTAAAACACAGGAGAAAATTTAAATCCTGATTCAAGATATGCCCAGTTTAATTTGAATCCTGTAGTTAATTCAATCTTAATCAAAGCTAATTAATTAAGACTAGAAAACTAGAAGAAAAGTCTGTGCAGACGGCAAGCGCACGGCACCAGGGGCTGCAAACGCCACTACGAGAAGTTATCGAATGACATCCTGCTAATGCTATGAGCAAACTGCCCCTTCACATATTGCACAGTTTAAAACCTGCAGTCCTTCAAAATATCCTGCAGTGTTTGCGTATTTCTGAAGTTAAAGCTTTACTGCTTGCAGCTACATTTCCTGTCCCAGGCTATAGCAAAACATGGCAACATCTTTCCTGACTTCATACATTCAGCTTCTAAGTTTTAGTAACTGTCGATGAGAAATGACTCACAAAAACGTATTTATTGGTGTCATCTTGTACAAGGAGAGCCGTTGGTTTTACTGCACGGTATTCCATAAATCACATTTTACATTCAATTATGAAGTGCAATTTCGGCATTGAGCCTAGGTCAGGCCCTGCAGTTCTACTCTGATTGCCCTACAAAGTACAGAAGATTGCTGCAAACTTCCAGCTTTGCTACTCTGCCTCAATCACTTTTAATCAAAGAGAAAGACTTTGCCTTTCCAATTCCTGCACTTTCCTCCATGATTTAAGACATGTTACTCTTTCCAAGGTCAGTGTTAAATACTGAATATTTGATTTAAGAATTGCAGAAATGTCCTACAGGAAGCAATATCCATGTAAAAACAGGACATCTATCTCATCATGTTTCTTTTAACCAATACATTAGTCATAGTTATTGCTGAGAATAATACATTGCATAAATGGTGGATTTCTGCTTTTCAAGCAAAAATGAACAGCGATGAGAGTATCTTTCATAAAAAGGTACTCATTTGTATATTCCTTTGGCCACTATTCTGAATGAATTAACTTCAATAATTTCTGAAGGGTTAGGAGTCGTTTAAGTAAAACAAGTCAACATTTAATACTCCCACTTATGTCCTTATCAAGTTAACCATAAACATGTCTATCATTCAGCTATGGAATAAGTGTCACGTCCCTCCGTCCAGCCCTCTCATGTGCCACGCCCACCTCGTTAACCTCGTGGTGAACCCTTCTGTTTACCAGCTGTTCCACGTTTCCTGCCTTCCGTCTTGTGTATTTCAGTCCGCGTTCAAGTCTGTTTCCCCAAGTCTGTCATTAACGTATGTACCGTGTTGTGCCTGTCTGCCCCAAATAAACCCCGTCCATTGGATTATTGTTGGGCTGCTTCGTCCTTCTCACCGTCCTGCCTGCTCGCTGGACACGGGTCATTACAATAAGGATTAAACTTTTATCCAACCATCTACCATACACGCTTGTCTGTGCGGGGTCGTGGGAGTCCAGAGCCTATCCCGGCAGCTACAGACAGAAAGCGGGGTATAACCCAGGATGGGGCTCCAACAGGATTAAATTTAAGGCTTATAATTTAGTTCAGATATTGCGGCTAATTAACAGCTTGTGGTGTCACAGCCCAGTTGCTTTATAATTCATTTTGTAATAGATTTTACAGAAATTTCAGACTTGCTGAAGTAGGAGTTTTGTAAAGATATTCTTTGTGTTAAAATTGTTCACTTTTTGGGGGCTGTTTCTGGTTATGTAATATATGTCAGTGCCAGGAATTCGGAGAATTAAAGGCAGTTAAGCAACACCATTTACTTGGCTGAAAATACTGCTTCACAAATACATGCATTTCTGAAACTGAAGGACATAAGTTTCTTGAAGCACAACACTGTATACATTATCTATGCATAAGCACACCTTTGACATAGTAATGTCAATTTGCAAAAACACTGCAATTTTCTGTATGATAACAGCGATGAATTTAAAAAAACCACTTCCTGTGACCTCATGGACACCTGTCTGGTGGGTGGTTTCAGTTTCTGTCTGCCATCCAATATTTGATACCTGTCCACACTGAATCCTTTTCTTCCTCCGAATGCCTTTGTGTTGATTCTAATAATATGAAATGACAAGGCAGTAGTGCTGCATTGCTGTATGCTTAACATGTTTTAATATTTAGAGCAGTGCTCAGACTCGCATCTTGTAATCCTTCCCAAGGATTCAAGACAATTTCATTTGAAGTGAGATAGCAAAAGTCAGATACATTTAAAATGTACTTAACTATGGTAAATCTCAATTGTGAATGTCAATAATTATATGGATAGCTGTCTGATTATGAGCTATAGCATTTCTGTATTTCTAAGACAGAAAATAAACCCCAGTGAAACACTATATGAAAATCAGTTGAGAATCATACTGTAACAGTACAATATGACATCAATATGTTTTCATTTATAACTGTATTTTTTGGCTGGTTTGACTCAGTAGCAATTAAGTATTGGGAAGTGGGCTAAAGCTGTAGGTGATGACAGAGGATAAGATTAATGAAGACAGAATTGTTTCTACCGTCACTCATCGTGTGTCTTGCAATGGGACAGGGCTCCCATGCAGAGATGTGGAATGTGATGTATCACAGAAATGTGTCACGAAAAACTAAGTCACTGCTGAGGTATATTACACATCAAACAATGGCATATGAACAAGCAAGTAGTCAAGCGCTCCGATGTCAGGTCTGTACCAGAACAGCTTAGCTTTTTTGCTTGTTCAGCTACTTCAGAAGCAAAGGGAGTAAACTTAGGCCCAAAGGCATCTATTGTGTTTATATCTCAGGTACTGACTTATCGTTATAGTTCCCATCACAGATCCAGGAAGTATGTTCACAAACAGACTGAGGTAGTCTGGGTGATTATTATCTTTGCCTTGTGATTATGACACCAGGCACAATTACACCTGATGTATTTACATTAAAACAAATTGATTTAGACCCAAATCAATATTTGGTTTCATATCACATATTCAAAACAAGGCTCTTACATGTATTAACTGTTTTGATTATATTATTAAAATTATTATTATATTATATGTATATTGAAGCTGTTACACATACAGTAGGCATGATAGGATGTTAAGGGATACTTGGATGCTATTCTTGAATGTTCTATGAACGCATTAAGGAAGTGCACTGAATATTCTACGAATGCATTATAAAGGTATTATCAAGGTGCATTTGAAGAGTTACAGAATATTCTTTAGGATAATACAACTATAATTCAGGCAACAGCCACCCATAGCTCAGTGTGCCAGAAGATAATGAGCACGAAGAAAACCTTATCTGTTTCTTTCCTCAAGTGTCAAGCAGTCCACCTTAGCTACAAAATAGCATTAAGTGTTGTATTTGAGGAATTTTACTATAATACTTTGGTACTTTGGACAAAGGTACTGGGACACACCTCTTTATCATTGAATTCACGTGTTTTGTTCAGACTCATTGCCACAGGTGTTTAAAATCAAGCACCTAGCCATGCAGTCAGGTTTACAAACATTTGTGAAAAAAGGATTGATCTGAAGAGTTCAGTGAATTCAAGAATGGTACTGTCATAGAATGCCACTTATGCAATAAGTTAGTTTGTGAAATTTCTTCCTTGATAGAAATGCTGCGGTCAGCTGTAAGTGGTATTATTGCAAGGTGGAAGCATTTACAGTAGGAATAACAGAAACTCAGCCACAAAGTGGCAGACCACGTAAAATAACAGAGTGGGGTCACGTAGTGTGCAAAAGTCACCAGTGGTCTATTGACTGAATAACTACAGAGTTCCAGACTTCCTCTGGCATTAACCCCAGCATAAAAACTGTGCGCTGGGAGCTTCATGGAATGGGCCTCCATGGCTGAGCAGCTGCATGCAAGCCTCACATCACCAAGAGCAATGCCATACATCAGATGGAGTGGTGTAAAGCACGCCGGCACTGGACTCTGGACCAATGGAAACATGTTCTGTGGAGTGATGAATCACACTAGGCCCCTTAGTTCCAGTGAAGAGAACTCTTAAAGACATGGTTGGGTGAGTTTGGTGTGGTAGAACTTGACTGGCCTGCACAGAGCCCTGACCTCAACCCCATCAAACACTTTTGGGATGAACTAGAATGGAGATCAGTGCCTGACCTCACAAATGCTCTTCTGGATGAATGGGGAAAAATTCCCAGACAGATACTCCAGAATGTTGTGGAAAATCTTTCCAGAAGGGAGGCAGCCATTATACCTGCAAAGGGGGGACCAACTACACATTGATTCCTGTGTATTTAGAATGGGATATTATAAAAGTTACTGTAGGTGTAATGGCCAGGTGTCCCAATGCTTTTTTTCCATATATGGTAGGTGAAATTTAACATAATTCATAATCATGTAAGGCCATGCTATGCTTTGGAACAGGGCTATATACTGTTAATATATCATTTTAAATATATGAGGCATGCAAAAACAATGCTTTCAGGTAACTCATTTACACTTTTACTGCCTTAAAAATCATATTTATGGTAACATAAGAAATTGTTTAATATGATAAACCTATCATGCATCAAAGACATTAAAGTAATTTTCACTAACCTTTGAAAAACTGTATGCAAATTCTTATGCGAATGAATAATTATGAAATAACACATGCTTAGTAATTGGGAAAGTCAAACTCTGGAGTGTATATATCCAGGCAAAGGAAATCACTGTTAAATTCTTCTAGTAGATGGGCTTTCATAGATGTCATTTCACCAAAACATCCACATACTCTTTAAAATGCTCTGGGAGGTAATTATTCTTAATGGGGGATAATATAATTTTCCAAACCAAAACACTAAGCATAAAAAACTGGGCACATGCTTAGTCTAATTTAGATTTATATTTACACAATACATTAAACAAGTCTGAAGTGTAATGTAAGATGATTAGTGCAAGAGTGCCATAGTAATGTATATTATCCTCAAACTGTTAATTGGGTTCAGTGATTCTGATCCAGAGTCTCTTTTTTTATCTTGTATCCTAATTTGGATCTGACTCACCAGTCCTCTTATAGCAAACAACGGCATGACATGTGCTCTGCTTATCCCTGTACCTGTTACAGCTTCTCTGTCTTCGCATGGCACGTCTCCTGCTGGCATTAAGGCGAGCTGGACGCCAACAAGGAGGAGGGATACAGCTGTCATTTTTGGCAAACAATAATTGTCAGGCACTTCGTGACAGCGAGGCTGCTTTATAGAAGCGTGCTGAGCTGCCGTGGTCAGGTGACCCCTCCCCTGGCAGAGTGATAACGGTAAGTGATGCTCTTGTAGAGCATAGCCTGCCTGCAGGATGAAAGCCTTGCCTGCTGCTACCTTTGTGGTTATTAATATCACTACACGGCAAAGGAGGGAGGGGAATCTAGAGAAAGGAACTTATAATTAATTGGGAGAACTAACACAATAACACAGGACTCAGTAATTAAAATTACACATCTTTTTGAGGTTTGGCACAAAATGGATGGGCACATCTTGACAGCACATGCCACAGTAAGACTATTGGGTGTTATATTCATTCAAACACTAACAGGAGGCATCAATATCACAGTGCCAAAACAGTATAATAGCATTAGCAGCTTTCCCCAAATCAATACAATGGAAAATGGATTTTAAAGCATGTCTGTGACAGAAGCACGTAATAATTCAAAGTGACTGACACAGTGACAGCTGGCCATAGTTGTTGGATTGATTTCTTCGCTTCATTCATTTTTTTTCCATACATTTCACCAGCCTCCTGATGCCTCTACAAAAATCTCTGAACCCAAAGAGCAGATTTCAGAGTTAGCCACGTCGCTAAATGCGATGATGGTATGGTATTGGATTTACTCTTGTGGTACAAAATAAATGCCTGGAAATGTAAAGTGGTATTTGGTCTCTCTGCAAAGTCGTTCTCCTAACTGCATTCAGATGCTACCGGTAGGAGCTCTTTGTTTGCTTAAACACACAATGTCTATGTGTAATGTATGCCACATGAGGAGTGAAAATGCTGGAAAACAGCATAATGGGAAGCAGACTGGCTCTGTACACTGGCTTCATGCACTCCAATACTGTAACATCCATGCTCTGCAGCTGAAAGTCCATAGATGAAAGTCCATAGATAAAAGGAAACGTTTGTTGGAGACCTGCTAAAAAATTTGCATGTGGAGGACACTACACAGAATCACGTGACATAGGGAGCTGACAGTGAACCAGGGTTAGAACATTTGGTAATGCTTTACATTAACTACGCCTTCATAATGGCTTTGTAATGCATCTGTAGAACAAGCAGTGCACCTTCATGCATTCATAGAACATTGTGTGTAAGATACATCTTCTAGATCCTCTAGGATGCATCTTCAGTGATGTTCCTGGGGTCATGGGGAGTTTTGGGTCTTTCAACATCACACACTCTCACCCCGGTGACCCAGCCAGGGTTGATCAAGCCCCAACTTGCATCATAGCAGCAGCCACCCACGAATCAGCCCTCTTAATCCATAGCCACCTGATGGCTTTTTCCGCGACTTCACTCATGGATTTAATGGCCTCTCCTGTAATGCCCAGTTGATTGAGGACTTTTCTCAATCGTCCAGCAAAATCCCCTATAGCAGACCTTTATGGGCTCACAGAGAGTCTTCCAGCCTCTGTCCCGGCACTTCTCCACCAGTTTCTGGTACTTTGCATGATTTTTCTCATTTGTTTCTTCCATACGCTCTTCCCAAGGGCACTGTGACTTCCTTCATGATCAGAAGTTTTGTCACCTCAGAGATGATGATCAATTCTAACACGATAAGATTCTAACAGGTCGGGATGCTGTTCAGCTAAATTTCAATATTAGTTTAAATACTAGAACTCATGGCCATAAGTGGGAATTAGTGGGAGAACATTTTAAAATGAACTTGAGGAAGCACTTCTTCACACAGCGTGTAGTTGGAGTATGGAATAGTCTTCCAGCTAGTGTAGCGCAAGCTAAAACCCTGGGTTCCTTTAACTCTGAGCTATTACTTAAGTTCTCCCCAAATGAGCTTGATGGGCCGAATGGCCTCCTCTCGTTTGTCAATTTCTTATGTTCTTATGTGTCTGGCCGGAGTGATGTCATGACAATACGTTTCAGAAACTTCAGCTGTTTATCCAGGTTAACATGCAGCTGCCAGTCAAGGGCCATAGAAAAGAGGCCCGACCTCATTATTCGTTGTGGGCGGGGTTTCTCTTCAGCTTTCGCAAAGGAGATCTTCTTTATGGTGTGATGATACTTGCTGGACCAGATACCAGTGGCTATACTCTCTGCAACCGCCCTAAGCACCTGGTCTTGGCGCCAGCAGTAGCAGCCTTCCCCAAGGGCCTTTGGGCAGCTGCTGAGGAGATGTTCTAAGGATCCTCTTCCGAAGTATCTCACCGTTACCCCAGACATGTAGGTTTGTTAGGCTAGATAGGGCATGATAGACAACTTGCACAAGGAACCGGACACAATGGAAGTCTTCCTGCATGACATTAGAGCAGGTAACCCTACACTGCAGTACACTCTCCCACCTCATCCACACTCCCTGCCCCACTGTCCTGTTCACCCGCTCTTCCTCCATGCCTGCTCGAACCTATTCCTTGATAAGAAGGTGTCTCTCCTTGCCCTGGGCCTTGCCGACCCACATCTTTGGGAAGTATCCAACGCCCACTCTACCAGCCGCTATGCTGCCCACCAGCTTTTTTTGTCTTTGGCGTAATCCTGGCATTTATAAGCAGCAGGTAACTATACCTTAACATCCTAACAAGCGTTAACAGTTTTAATATACATTAATAACTAATATTATATGATTATACAGTCATAAAGTTTGTTACTAATGTGTATTACAGCTGTCATGTCTTGTTCATTGAACGTATTGCAGTGTTTTAAGACGCTATGGTATACTGCTTGTGAATGTTCTATGAACGCATTACAAATGCATTATGAAAGTGCACTGAATGTTCTATGAATGCATAATGAATGCATTATGACGGTGCACTGAATGTTCTATGAATGCATAACAAATGCATTATGACGGTGCAGTTAATGTAAAGTGTTACCGAATGTTCATGGAGAGACAAAAACAAGCCAGGCAAACTATTACTTGGAGCTAGACTAAAATAATCTTTCCATTTTTCTTGTGGAGGGAATAATAAACAATTGTGTCTTGTTACAAAGTCAAAACTGTAGTTGAGATTATGTGACTAGCAACTTTAATGAGCACTAAACACAACGAAGTAGGACAGGTGAAACAAATCAGCGGATTACCATGGTGACCTGCCATTAGACATACTACAGCCCTACCCTCTCCACCCACACTGTATAGGCAACTTTCCACAGTACTGTAGATAGAGGCTGGACAAAAAAAGGTAATATAAGATAGATGTGCGAAACGTTCACCTTCCTGAGCTGGGGAGGAAATGTCGCTCGCATCGTTCTGAGTCAACCAGGAAGATGTAACAGACAGGTCCACTTTGCAACACACTCTAATCAAACGTCATTTTGGTGCCCGGCCTAATTTCACAGTAAGGAGAAACTATTCTGGGGCCATCAATATCCACACTGAGACAATAAAATCCCAACTCTTCTCCCCCATTCTTTAACAAGGGCTCAACCGAAGAGCTGCATCACTCCTTTAAAAGTCCCCCTGAGAAGGGAAATTGCAGTGTTAATTTCCTGATGTGTAATTTGGGACACAGTGAATAATGCCAATAAACCTTGCATGGTGTCCATAAATGAAAGGGAAAGGGCTCTTTTGCCGGCCCTGGTCTCTTGCCTAGATATATTATTGAGAGGGTGCGAACTGGCCCTCTGCATGGCAGAAGCAGCGTTGCTCATTTAGTGCATGTTCCTGGGGTTATTTAGCTCCTTAAATTATTAAGAGGTCACTCAAAGCAAACTTTCTTTTGGAGTATAAGTAAGTGAGGGGAGATGGTAAGACAGAGATGTAGGCTTTGCCTGCAGAGATGCAAGAAGGCAGACCAATGCAGATTAAGAGGCTCTATTCACCCCGAAATATGACTGATACACTTACCAATTACACAATCAGTGTCAGTCAGGAGCACAGTTAAATACTGGTTCTCTTGACAGCTTAAAAAGTGTGTAGCGTTTTGAGATATAGGCTCCCTTTCAGGATAGGCAAACACTTCAGTCAGTCAGACAATGATTCATTCTATAAACAAAGGACAGATTAACATATTATATATTATTATATATTCCTCATTGCATCATTAAGACTTACATAGAGTATTTAGATAAATCTCATACTGCAGTATGCAACTTCGCTGTGCTGTGTGCAATAATTTAATTACAATATATATTTCACTTTTTAAATATTTAAAGTGTTAAATAATACCGATTTAACATAAGCATAAAGTCTATTGAACCAAGTCATTATGCTGAAATTTTAAAATAATATTTCATGCCTCATTCACCAAAGTCTCCGCGTTTATCCCTTCGTGCCTTTTGGTTAGAAGTCGTGCAGCATTTTTATAAGGATGCTCAGTCAAACGCAAATCCCTGGTTTTGTAGCTTTCTTAATCAATAACTATTGTATCTTGCACAGACTGAGATTTGTACTCTAGTCTAGACTTTAGCTGTAAAGTCATAGCGTATAATTTACAGCATTAAAAAGACCAAAGAATCTGTGTGACATATGTTGTGTGAGATCACACAACAAAGTATCACACAACAAAGTATGCAAATAGCACATAAATCCCTAAAATAGAAGACAAGACACTGGGTAGAGAACATATATAATACACATTCATTTTACGGTTTTTCTTAGTCGCTTTGGTGCATTTCTCAGATCAGAATTGAAATTCTCAGAACTCCTTTTCCAGCCTCCACATCATCAAGTCACTTGTGTGCATCATAAATGCGATGTCTCACTCTTTTGGACGAACTGCAGCTGCTCTGGTACATTCATGCAAATGATTACAATTGTCTGCTGTTTCTTACATTATCAATTGCTTATGTCATGCTGATCAAAATGTATTATACCGGTTCTCTGTTGAATAGTCTTACCCCTCAAACATCTAGGCATTAGTTCATTGTACAAGTCATTACATGCAAAATGGTTGCACCAGTTGTCATAATCTGTCAAGCATGTTCTCTATACATATCTATGCAGTTTTTTTTATGTGAATGTATCCTGAATTGACGAATTGCTGTCAGATGAATCTTCACTTTCACCAATGGAGGGGCATGGTTGAAGAATTAGATCAACCAATGATCAACCAGTTCTCTAAAACAGCTCAGAGGTGCATCTCATGAACCCTCAGTTGGCAAACATGCAGTGACAGAGCACAACACAGTGTTACAATTTGACAATGGAAGAACAACAAGGAAATGAACAGGGTCAACAGCTGGTAAGAAGAAGAGGAGTAAGGCTGCATGGTGGAAGGGTAGGGAGACAAAACTGAGGAAGCGGTAGAAGAGGCCAAGAACAGAAGCACGTTCCTGATGAAATATGGGCCACAATTGTGGACCATATCCCCAGTCATGGCCTTACAATGGCCGAGGCTGGTCGAAGGGTACAGCCGAACGTTGGGAGAACAACCGTGTCCTCAATCATTCAAACGTGTCATAAAGACAACAGGCATATAATCCAACAATGTGCCCTGTACTGTAATATTATATATTTATACTGTAATGCTTCATAGTACAGTATTCCTCTTGCATTTTACAGTATACTTTGTATGGATACATACTGTACATATACTGAAACACACAAACACATATGTATACATATACACACATACATACTCACACACACACTGTGTATATCTCTACGTGTGTGTGTGTGTGTGTGTGTGTTTGTATGTTTCAGTACAGTGGGTGTATATTTGTACAGTAGAAACTGATATATGGCATACAGAAGGTATAGCCTGGTGCATTTTCAATCTTTGTTATTAATACCTTAGGCATAGTTTACATCAGAAAATACAGACTGCATTGTTACACTGACAAGTGACTAAGCATTTTGACAATCATGTTTGTAAACAATGACACAAAGATCTGTGTCACTTGATGGCACTGGCATGATCATTGACATAAAAATTTATGTTTGAGAGGTAAACTGTTGTGTGGTGCTGTTTGTAAAATTTGTTTCAAGAAACTGGTCACAAATGTTAATGATGAACTGAGAAATGTACCTGAGAAAGCATCTGAGAAAAACGGTAAAAACTTCTTCTTATTATTTTATTTATTATATTTATTTATACACACACACACACACACAGATTAGGTATTAATTTCTATGGGCATAGCCCTAATCCCAATTATGACAAGCCTAACCCTTATCTAGCCCTAACTTTATCTATAAGTAACCAAACAAAATACAACACTTTGGCCTATTTCAGTTTTATTTTTTTAGATTTTTATAAAATTGAGTGTCCCTTTGTGGGGATATTTGGTACCCACAGTGTAATATATACGGACCCACACACACTTGCACACACACTGGTGTGTTGGTGTGAGACCCTTTTTTAATGCTGCCAAACAGTTTATTCCTGCTCCTATTAAAAAACATGGAAAAAGATCAATGATTTACTCCGTTGATTCTCTGTCAATAACATTTGAATAAATCATGGTCTCCAGTGATACATAAAATTAAGGGGACCAAAGGCTCTTTGTACAAGCCGCCCCTGAAGTACGCCTGGAGTTTCTATCCCTAACGACAATTAGAAATGCAATTAAGTGAAAGTGTCACCAGGTCAATGTCCATCTCTTTTTAAATGCTTGTTCTGTATGCCTTCATAGCTGGATCAATCCGCTTTCTATTTAAATTTTTGCTAATCGTGATCCTAGCATACTGCCAAATGAAAGGGGAAGCTTATTGCCCTTCATCAAAAATATTCTTTAGTTGCTTATGAGAACTGGATGCTCTTCCATTCCTTTTCCTTACAGGACTTTTTTGGTTTATCATCAAGTTGACACATTTCACTTTCAGTGACATGCAACTCAAACTAAGTGATAGTCTTTCCGAAGGTAGAACAACACCTATAGTGCAATTACATATTTTAATATAAAACTCAAATACTTTTTTCACATAAAAAACAAACATTTCACATGGGTTCATAAATGCAAACTTCTTCTCTTATTTTTTTGCGTGCCAGAATATGGCCACGCAGCAGTAGAGAAGCAGAATTATTGAGCACTATATGAACCTTTCTTCCTTTGTACATTCAATTATTTATGCATATTAACACTGAACCGAAGATCAGAAGTAAGCCATTGCAGGGAAATTATATATTGGAAAATATATTTAGTTTAATATTGTTCAACTTCTGTCTCTAAATAAATAAATCAACTGAAAACAAAGGTTGCAAACTTTGCTTTGGTTCAAAAACTTGGAGGGTTACCCAGAAGGTGAAGCTCCCTTAGACAGATCCTAAGAGACCAGCACATGCCACTTAAAAGCTGTCCACATCTCCTTTCTGAAATTATGGTCTGCATATCTGAATGGGTCTGGGATGCACTGAGGTTCAGTTTTTTTCCTCTCAAAGAAAACGCTGAAGGAATATAGAGAATGTCGAAAAGGCATGTTTCTACAAAAGTGAGGTTCCTCAGTTAATAAGTTAACCATTTAACATTTCATCACAGAATTGCAGGACATTGGTTTGGCTACTATCTCTACTAGAGATGATCTCAGTGGAAACTGGTAGAAGTGGAAAGTTCAAGTACAGAAAGTACAAATCCAGACCAAGATTTTGTGTCAACCAACCAGTTCAGTACTCTGTGACTGTAACTCTTTATACTCAACTGGTTAGTTGAAACAAAGTCTTGGTCTGGTTTTGTACTTTCCGTACCTGAACTTTCCACCTCTAAGACATGTGTACAGTTGGCAAGAGCTACAGTAGTAAAGCTCAACTTTATAATAATTTATGAAAAAGAGGGGCTAAGATGATGCAAGTATGAAAGCATAAGGGAATGACATCATCAATTAAGGGCAACTGTGGGGGAAATTGCATTCTCCTCAACCAGCATGCCCGCACATCCATTTGATATGCGAGACTAAACAGAGAAGCAGCTTTGAATCATTCGACTGCAGATTCCATTGTGAGGCACAGTACAGTTCATGAGGAAGGGCTGATGGGTCCTGGTGCTTCTATTATGATTTAGGATGCGTTTTTCCACCACCATCAGCAACACAATTTATGAGAAGAACGGGCTGAAAATTGTAGCTACTGACAGTATTGAGTCATGAAAGGGACAATAATAATTGTAAGCAACAGCATTAACAACAGCAATATGCAGAGTATTTAAGCACTCAGAGAAATGTATTTTCATATTCGTTTTACTTTCATGACCAAAACCATAGGATGCCACATTTGTCCTAGTGTAAGGGCCACTTAAAGGATCGTGAAGATCCATAGCCTATTTCAGCAATTCCAAACCATAAGGGTGGATACATGTTGGAAGTCAAACAGCTAATTTCAGGGAATTCACCAAAGTATTTGCGCAGCACACATTCAGTTCAATTTAAAGTCACTGTAACGGGATGGTTTGGGTCTTTCCGGATTCTTAGAAGAATCCCATGCGAGTAAAAGGTAAGCTTTCTACAAGCAGGGCTAGATCCTAACTCCCAACAGTGATGGCTGACATTATCATCAGGCACTACAAGGGGAAAAAATCCTATGTACTAAATCTAAGAAGCAAATTTGTGTGCTGTGAAAGAGCAAACTTACAAATGCACTCTCTATTTCGGGCAGGTTTAATAGAGATCTCCTCGCTCTATGACAAACTTCACTAATGGCTTTTTAATTAATTATCAACCAGCTGACAAGCTGCACAGAGTTAAAGAGTAATGAGGTCCAGTATTGCAGCCAGAGGGGTCTCTGTATATTTCACTCACAGCAGCAGGCTCCAGATAGAGTGTCAGCTACCGATGACAGCAACACCCATCACAGGACTGATGCACACATTACCATTATTCATAGTTCTCGCAAAATGCCCATTTATCTTCTTTCAGCATCAACAAAAGACTGAAGTTCACAGCTGCCAGCAGCAGTTTTGATGACGCTGACACTCCTGAAACCTGCAGACTGGCCCAAAGTGTACCTTTCACCCCACTAACACAGCGACCCTTAGACAAGGGCTGGTTTCCTGTTCCAGAGGGTAAGACTGACAGAAAAACTCTTCGACAGCAAAATAAATCTGTCCATCTTCCAACATCATACCATGAGTGGGGTCTCAAGGGGGCCTGGAGCTTATCCTGGACAGCACAAGGCTGAAGGCTAGGGTACGCCCTGGACGGGATGCCAGTCCATTGCAGGGCACTAGGCTGGGGTACGCCCTACACGGGATGCCAGTCCATCGCAGGGCACGAGGCTGGGGTACGCCCTGGGTGGGATACCAGTCCATCGCAGGGCACGAAGCTGGGGTACACCCTGTATGGGATACCAGTCTATCACAGGGCACGAGGCTGGGGTACACCCTGGACGGGATGCCAGTCCATCGCAGGGCACAAGGCTACATACGCCCTGGACAGGATGCCAGTCCATCATAGGGCACAAGACTCAGGTACGCCCTGGACGGGATGCCAGTCCATCGCAGGGCACAAGACTCAGGTACGCCCTGGACGGGATGCCAGTCCATCGCAGGGCACAAGGCTACGTACGCCCTGGACGGGATGCCAGTCCATCGCAGGGCACTAGGCTGGGGTACGCCCTGGACGGGATGCCAGTCCATCGCAGGGCACTAGGCTGGGGTACGCCCTACATGGGGTGCCAGTCCATCACAGGGCACGAGGCTGGGGTACGCCCTGGATGGGATACCAGTCCATCGCAGGGCACGAAGCTGGGGTACGCCCTGGATGGGATGCCAATCCATCGCAGGGCACGAGGCTGGGGTACGCCCTGGATGGGATGCCAGTCCATCGCAGGGCACGAGGCTGGGGTACACCCTGGATGGGATACCAGTCCATCGCAGGGCACGAGGCTGGGGTACACCCTGGATGGGATACCAGTCTATCACAGGCCATGAGGCTGGGGTACACCCTGGATGGCATACCAGTCTATCACAGGGCACGAGGCTGGGGTACACCCTGAATGGGATACCAGTCCATCGCAGGGCACGAGGCTGGGGTACACCCTGGATGGGATGCCAGTCCATCGCAGGGCACGAGGCTGGGGTACACCCTGGATGGGAAACCAGTCCATCGCAGGGCATGAGACTGGGATACACCCTGGATGGGATGCCAGTCCATCGCAGGGCACGAGGCTGGGGTACACCCTGGATGGGATACCAGTCCGTAACAGGGCACGAGGCTGGGGTACACCCTGGATGGAATACCAGTCCGTAAAAGGGCACGAGGCTGGGGTACACCCTGGATGGGATACCAGTCCATCACAAGAAATAAGGTTTCCACTATTAATTCCTTCAATTGACCGCATCCTAATTCTTCAAAGTTACAGTTAAAACAAAGTAAGCCGCTTCACCATTGCTAGTGTGAATCAAGTCAAAGACCAAAATTCTCTGACACAGCACCTATCCAAGATATCATGTAATAAATACTGTACTTTTCAGCACTAAACACCAAACTTGATTAGCCTCATTTAGTACATTTGACAGAAAGCTACACAGAAACCCATAAAGCAAGCACTACGTCCGTAACTGCCTGTTTGTAACAGGGATTAAGCAACGCAATTAAAGATAAACATCAAGAAACTACTTAATTAAAAACTCAGTTACACTGATATCTACAGGAGCTTTATGAAATTTATATGGAGTCAATCCTTATGATGAGCGTAAAGCTACATAACAGTTATGATTTGATGCTATTTAACACTTAGCTAAAAGCAGAGCTTCCTTATTGCACCCTCTGTAATTGTCGCTATAAAGCGCAACAAACATCTTCCTACAAGTGACTTAGTCATTCCCTGCAGTCATATTTTACTTGGACAAAACTGGTGCAAAGGCTGAAAAACCCCAAGACAAACATAAAAGCCAAGCTCTTTCAGTGCATTGCGTGGCCCCGACAGTAGCGTAATACATCTACAAGCACTATGCATTATTAATAAGCTCAAGGCAGCAGTCTTTTGCATTTTGAGGTATGTTGCAAAGCACATCCCATTCAAAGTTACAGTAGAGCAACGTAGCACAGAAGTTAAGCAATCATCATGCAGGCTGACCATCAAATTCCCAAATGCACTGATGCCATGTAGCCAATAATGTCCCACATACTGTAAACGGTTAAAGTGTAAATAGCTAAATTATGCAAGACTCTCTAGATAGGCCATTAACTAAGTCGGTAAATTGTAATTACAGCCTGGCCAGCAGGGGAGCATGAGAAATCATGTCGTGCAAACGTCCATGGAGCCACTGACTGGTTCTATCTCGCAAGATGTTTCTTGCAAAAAACTTGTTCATTCCAGTGGTGCAGCTAGAGATGTTGGGCCCCATGAAAGCATAAAATATTGGGCCCCCAACCCAGAACAATCCAATTACATTTACATTTTTTAGCCCCCACCCCCCCATCACTCAGGGGCCCTTGGAATGGTCCTATCTCCCCCACCTTTAATGCGCGCCTGTCTTCATGTAGCAGGAAGGAGCAGAATCTCATAGAGAAGCTATTCTCATCATGACCCTGAGGCTGCACGTTCACATTCTGAAGATGGTCATATATTACGCTGCATTGGAGGAGTTAATGCAGGTGAAGAGTGGAAGGCGGGCCGGTTAGTGTGCAGCTCAGCACACCACCAGCATACTTCGTGTTTTTTAATGCCCTGGGGTTCATATGCACTCTTCCTATTTCAGAACACCTGAGTGTAAAACTGAGTGCTCGGACTGATGGTCCTCTTCTCTTGTCCTTTCCTGGCCCTACAGTGGATGCTGTTGCGTTAACAGTACATCGATCTAAGCTCGTCCAAGCTAGTCCTCATAAGATACAAATTAAGCCTCCGGGCATATACATTTTAATGCTTTAATTCTTTATTTTTTAAGAACAATAAACCAATGTTGTGAGAAGATATGAGGTTATAGATGGTACAATGCTGCTACAGTAAAGTGACAATATCGTCTCAGGACGGAAAAGTAACATAATATGAATGCTTCTTGTCTGCATCATAATGGCTAAAAAAAAAGTGCTTCCTGTACATCAACAGGAAGTACATCAACTGGTCTTGAATTATTGGCAGGGGGTCATTTGGTCCACATTCGAACTCAGCCGCAGGGACTGTTAGTGGTTTGTGTAATTGTTACTTTCTGTCTCCCTTGGATAGAAGGCAAGGTAAGAAACATCAGGCTGAGCAAAGGGGGGTGGCAGGCAGTAGACAGGGTGTTGGACTGTAATCCATTACGGTGACACTCCTGAAGATCAGAAACAATGAGCTGCCGACTGTGTAATAAACCGCAAGCTTACACCGCAGTATCGTTTAAACTAAGATTCATTATCCTTGCTGAATCCCGTATAAGACTTGGGGGAAAAAAAAGTAATCAGAGGACATTTGTATATAGAAGATTCCACCGCCTCAAAATCCTAAGTGTCTAAAATTAAGCTGTACTCAAGCTTCAAGCAGACTATTTGATGAGATTTTTTTAAAAATCTAACAACTGATTAAAAGTTGATCAAAATAAGAACATTTAAAAACACTTGTGAGTAACTACAGTGTCTTAAATTGCCCACAATCCATCTCGATGCATTATTTATATGTTTTGCTTTTATATCCAAGAACACACCCATACAAAGATACAGTTCACCCGCAGTTAAGGTCAGTGGAAACAAAGTCTGAAGTTTGCCTTCTTCGTTTGTTCAGAGAGTTTCCCCGCTGGCTAAATCGCCAAAAGATATCACTGAAATCTAGCACCAGATAAGCATTCCACGACTTCACAATGATGTAATCGTAGCTGCCTGAAAAAATAATACTGACAATTGAAATCATTCAGCAATAAAAAGATACAGTGTGTGAGATGTTAAAAGCAACCTTTAAAATGATAAATTAAGTCATACCTGGCCTAGGTTAGATTTACAGTGTTATACAGTACTCGACATCGATTACAAAACAGATATAATAAACTAAAATTAGGAGAGAACTTTGACCCGTCGTCCGTCAGCTTGGTTTGAGACTTAAGATGATTAAAATACCCTGTAAAGTTAGTCCCACATAAGGCCTTATATAAATCGATTAGTTGAAAGTCTTCCAATAAAATCTACATTATTCAGTGACTCATATGAAGAAAATATCATTGACAGGGATATGGCTTTGCATTTTAATCTCCAGCATTTCCATGTCGAAAATGCTGCTTTCTCACATTCTGAAATGGGGACAGCTGGAGAGCGACGGCGGCGGTGTGGTCGTTTGCCGGGGGGGGGTGTCTGGTTGGAGCCCCCACACGATCGTCTCGGCAGCCTCCGAATGCGGTTCCCGTTCTCCTCCAGGCCAACACTGCAAAGGTTTCTCGTCAACAGTGCCGGGCTGGACTGATGAAGCCTCTTTGAAAAGCCCACCCACCCCCAACCCAATAAGGGACTAGCATGGGTATAATTATTTGTCTTGCCGCAGAGGATCTTTAAACTCATAAGACAATGCAAAGCAAAGGGAAAGACACTAAGCCAGGCGTGAATTCACCATCTCCCCTGTAGTACAAACTGTGAGTTGATTCCCCTGGTAAAAGAACTGGACTGTCTTCTGTGATAAATATATCTTGATAAACACATCCTAAGGGCACCATTGGGTAAACGTCAATGAAAATCTCATGCCCGCTGATAAAGAACATTATTAGGTAGGGGTGTGTTGCCTGCAGATACATTTTAAGGTTACGTTCCCTCTCTCTAGGCAATAGTAAATGGCACAGAGGTGGGATGGCAACAAGGAACGATACACCCATAGCAGCTGTATATTAGAAACAAGCCACGCGTCATGCTGCGATGCACCACTTGCCCTTAGTACAAAGGTCACATCTGAGGTCCCTTATCGGCAGTCTGCAGACAGACACCTACATGTCTTCTGCTCCTGTTGGAGCTAGCCCAGTTTTGATTTAAGGCCACTGTACAAACAGAGAGGAGCAGTAGGGGCAGAGAGGAGGGAGGGGTGTTTGGGTTTGGGGGGGGGCAGTTATTCCATTGGGAGAAGCCAGATACTGGCCAGAGTAGACAATGGCAGGGGAGAGAAACATACGATGGGGAGCAGAGCGTCATTAGAGTGGCCCCGTTTCCACCACAGAGGGCCGCATGGTGTAACATCCACACCACGGCTTGTTATGTTCCAAAGCGTCACGGCTGCCCTTAGACTAATGAGAGCCGGCCCCGGGACGGCAGCCCCGCAGCAGCCGCCGGGAATGGGGGATGGAGGACTTCCTGTCCACACCGACAGTGCCCCGTCATTCATCATCGGCTGTTTTCAGACAGGCATCTGCAAAATAAAGAAAAATAGACACAGCGAGGGGCAGGATAGAAGGAAGAGGAGAGACGAGGTGCGACCACCTCGATACACAGGAGGTTACTCACCACTTCTGGTTCAAATTAAGGGACGACTGACATTTTATGTGGTCTATTAAAGTAGAAATATCAGCGATTTTACAAAGCTGGGCTTTGCCGAGACAGACAGGAGTTTTGTGTTGCCGTAAATTGCTCACTCTATCTTTACTGGATAAGGATCGATACATACAAAACTTAAGAGGGGAATTAATGATTGCGAGAAACTTTTTAAATAATTTCAGCAGATGCATTCTTTGGGGGCTGCTGCTGTCAAGATGTAACACCACTTATTCATTTTTTTAAAGCATCGCCTCTCACATTAGCTGGCGAATCAGTTTGTACCACACAGCGCAAGATACTCACAGCTGTTACGAGTGATTTATGATACGAATGTGCTGCTGATGTCTCTCTGGTGTTTAACAAGGAGAAAGGCGGGTTTTGCACATCGAGCGTTTAAGCCAAACATTTCAGAGTGATAGACTGTCGGCCGAACAATCCTTCGCTTCTCCCCTTCATTGGAGGTACTGGAGGAAGCTCTCACATATGATGACATCAACTGGTAGAGACAATGTGCTCAAACGTCAAGCTGGAGCCTTCAATGCACACACCCGGCTGCAGCTGGCAAAGGTGTCACGTCTGAAGTTCAAAGACAGGTAATATTCATTAACAAACACTATATTTATAGAGCTTTATAACATCCCTGATTTCATTTGGCAGTGTGCAGAGGCATAGGATCTAGGAACCAAGAGGGATCCGGGCCAGTATGTACCCCAACACTTAATTTGGCTTCATTCACTCCTCAGTAAATAGACTTTTGTATTTAAATTATTGAATTGGGCCCCCGCGACCCAGAAGGATAAGCGGTTTGGAAAATGGATGGATGGATGGATGAATTTGGGTTCCCCCAATATCAAACTCTCCAAACGTCATTGCTAATGTCCCTGGGTTACACTGAAAGTATCTGAAATCCTGATTTATTTTTGTTTTTAAAACCGCTTCACCATTTAACCATTGCAGAATTCATGTGTGAAAGTGGAGTGCAATAAAATATATCCTTTAATTCCATCAGACTCTTCAAGAACAGAAGAGCATTTTAATCCTGCCTATCTCCTCCCATTCAATCTAGCTTTGAAAAATCAGACATGCTAATTCAAATCAGATGATCCCTTATCGTTCCTCATCAAAGCCATTGCCCAGTAACCTTGAAAGCACAACGGTAACACTGTACTTTAGTACACGTTGCATATTAAGCTGGTTTCAAACACATCAACATGTGACCCAAGTAGCAGCTAGTTAACGGTGTTTTTTTGCACACAAGACAAGAGAGAGTCCTTAATTTGGACACTTCAGAGTTACAGCCTGAGTCGATACTAGCAGGTATTTGAGGAACTCATGCAAAGTACCGTTAATTAGACAGCTACTAGCCACAGCATAACTAGCCACCATCTTGAAAGAGAACTGCTTTATGTCATTAAAGGCCATTAAGTGAAGGGAGGCACAGGGCTGCTCTCACTCTCTCTCTCACTCTCTCTCTCTCTCTCTCTCTCCCCAGCAGCTCAAAGCCCCGCGGGCTTCATCCACAGCACCCCCACCAGCCACCATTAAGCAATGTGCTATGGCAAATGCAGGAAGACAAAAATAGTTAAAAGAAAGCCAAAAGCTAAAATAAAACACCTATTTTATATTCAGTTTTACTGCAGGTTTCCCAGGGAAAAACAGATCTTTTGTGAAATTTCATGAAACTAATCAAGAAATAAAATTATGATGCTGATAATGATGATGATGATTTATTAATAATAAGAAGAATCTTTACAAATGAACTGTAGAAAGCTATGAAGCAGCTTTAATGACCAGAGTTTTTTTTTTTGTTTTTTTAAATGAAAAGCGTTTTTTTGATATCATTTTCAGAGACTGCAATTTAGGATACTGCATATTTGAAAACTGACTGCTAAATTATGGGGTCTATAATTTAGATGTAATTAATTAAAGGAACATATACAAATACCACTATACTCATTGTCAGTGTATTATCTTACACTGCATTAGTGTAAGTGTATTAGTGTTCAATTTGATCCAGAATTAAAATTTGAGTCAAAATTTATAACAGTAAATGATAAACCAGACAGGAGTGATAAGAAAAACTCTGGAGTGAAACACACCTGAGCTATACAGTGGAAGGCTGCTCAGGGGTTTGCTCCTGGGTTATTAAAGCTTCTAAAAATCTGTACAGGGCCAACAGGAGCATTAGTAATTGAATCTTATTCGAAAGATCTGCTAACTGGATGATGAGGTTTATGAGATTTGAAACAAGTCAAATGTTACTGACAATGTGTGCATGTTCCAATTGTTATCACACTGCCTACCACAGCCGTTAGACGGGTTTAACGGCACTGTCTGTAGGTATGGGTGACAAATATAGGTGGGGTTACATTCCAATGAACCCACTGAAAACTGAAAATATCGTAAATGGAATATGAAAAGGATATGATAAATAAATAAGTAAGTATACCATACGTTGTATGAGATGATTACGCTCACAATCGCTTCAGAGACAGGAAGCGTGCCTTGCATAGAAGCTGCTGTCGCCCCGGCATCGGTAGAAAGTATCGTACGGCATATCGCCAGCCCAGCAACAGATCAAAATTCAAACAAGTCAAACCGTGGTAAAGCAAGAAGAATCTGTATTGCAAATCTAAATTTATTCAATAAAAAGCATCAGACTGTAGTTAATAAGTGATGGATCAACAACAACCTGTTCTGGCCTATAGAGGGACCTTTATATAATAAGCCGGTTATCAATAATTACTTAGCCTCAGTCTGTCTCTCAGCTAAACATGCATGTTACATCACCCATTAGCCAAAGTCAGCTATTGAAATGGACAGCTTTGCTAACAGGGAATGACACTGCCGACACACACCATGACAAGCTGTGGTTACAGGTTCCATTAGGCAGTTCTGGTGTAGTGCAACAGAAGAGCTCAAGAGCACTAACAAATGCATCAGGCAGGAGGACCAAGCAGGAACTGTCCAGTGCTGAACACACCAGGCAACATGTAAAATCATCTGACTGCGATGAGTCTATTACTGCATTCTTCTGGTTCCCCTTAAAATGGATTGGCTCAGACTATTAGAAATTGCAGCCCCCCCCCAGACCTGCATTCATGTCTTTGTGGGGACCGTCCATTCATCTCTATGGGCAAAACCCTAATTCCACAACCTCAACCCCTACCAAGCCCTCAACCTTAACCATAAGTAACCAAACAAAATACAAGTCTTTTGGCACTTTTAGCTTTTTTATTGCAGTCACAGATTTTTATAAAATTGATTTTCCCCCTTGTGGAGACCGAAACAATGTTCCATCAAAATAACAGGTTTTTATCACATTGTGGGGACCAAATATCCCCATAATGTAATGCATGCCTGGAATACACACACACACACACACACACACACACACAAAAGAGACCCTACTCTCATTCGGGCATTTTGTGCAAACTTTCATCCTCATATTGAGTTGAATTTTTTTTTATTGAATTATTCCAACGACAAGACCCTGCCAGACATAACAAGTCAATAGTCTTTTCTGGTAATTATAAAAAGCCAGAGAAATAATTATTTTCATAAAACAGAGGAAAGCATGTTGATAATTCAGAATAAGACCAATGATGGTCGTACTATCGTAAAAATCCCTCCCTTGGTGGGCTCTCAATGAGGTAATACACTACAATTCCTGTCTGAGCCCAAAGCCTGTGCATTGCTATACTGTCTATACCGTCTCGCCTCAGTCTGAAACTGCACACACTGTTATTCCTGTAATACCACACAGTCCTACTGTCAAGCATTCTCCAATTAATTTGTGTGAAGTTACACAATCTGAAATAAAACCAATCAAAATTGGTCACATGAACAAATAACATCTTGAATTAAAAATGCAGTTACCTTAGATGAAACTGCATTGTTTAAATACACTCCTCATCCTTTCTAATTTTGACCAAGTACAGATGTTAGGTCAATAAATTACAAAAAGTTGCCCCAGGGGATAGGCAAGAAGATCAGTAACAAAAGTCTGCTGATGTCTCAAGGCCAATAAGCAATGAAAAGTCCAGCTGATAATGGGAGGAGATGTGGGAAGTCTCCTGATGTCAGACGAAAAGACCTGCCATGGAATTGAAACAGGTGTAAAAAAAAAAAAATTCAGTTAAGTCCCTTTTTCTCTCTAACTACAGCACTTCTCCTTGACATACAGGATTTCCTAAAAAAAAACACCTGTTTAGAAGAATAGCTGCATTAAAATACAACAGAATTTAATGCACCATTTAATTAAGGCAAATCAGGCTCCACATTAACAAATTCAAAAATATTGAAATACACACAGGACTCACATACTAATTTGAGTTGACTAGGTTTCGAATAGAAATGCACAGATTTCCTTCAGTCTAATAATTCACCACAATGCCAAATTTCAGATTTTTTAAATCAGAAATAGCTATTTCAAGGTCACTGGTTAACCAAAAGAAATACAGATTCAAAGACTGCAGGAAACATGGTTGCGGTCTGCAGGAAAAGCCATGCGGTCGAGCAATAACCATATATTTTCCAGGAATAAAATGGTGCAATACAAAAAATCTAGTACAGACCATTCATCAAATGCATAAGAACAAAAAAAAAAACTGGCAAACTTTCACCTTTGGAGGATATTGGCAAATTATTCAAGTCAACACCCTGCCGTAATCTTATTGGCCAGAAGGTGAAAAACAACAGAATCAGATTATACCTGTCCCTGTTCCTCCATTAAGTGGACTGACCTCTACTGCTACTGGCCTTTTGTGTCACATACCAGAGCAGCATATATCCAGGAAGTCAAAAGGCAAAGAAATGGACTGGGAGAAAAATAAAAACCGATTTCATGAAAGATTTAACCTTATCATAGGCAATGGTAGAAAAAAGAGAAGGAAGAAAAATCATATTAACTCATAATTCTTCTCAGCCCTGGGCAATATTAATATTACTTTAATACAATCATCCATAAATAAATGATGGGCCGATAGTTTAATAAGGCACATGCCATCTCCCTTCTATATTAGCATCAGGTCTGACAGGACCATACATCACCATGAGAACTCACACAATGCCAGTGTCACATTTATACAAGCGTTATATAGCCACTTTTTAAATATTGCCTCCATTTATTTGAAATATGAAGAGAAAAAAACACCTGTGATAATTGTACCTTTGACCTGAAGATCATATTACATAAATATATTAGACGCTTTTCTTCAAAATGACATACTGAAGATGTGTCTGCCAAACAGGTCACGCTCAAATGGCAGCATGAAATTCATTAACACGCCTATTTTCACAACACGGTGCCCCTCAGACAGTCCATTTATGGGATGAATTATGTCTCTCTATTACAAGCCCACGATAACCGTACCAAAAAGTGGACGTTTCTTAAGGTTCGACGACAGCATCCGATTCTGCTCTAACGCCGAGCCATTAAGCACGGTAATTGTTTTTGTGTTCGGGGAACTAAGCATACAGAGGCTGGTGATTAGAGACAAGCTATGGGCAAGTGGCTGGAGAACTCCCTGAAGGAACCATCTGACACTGATTTGCTCATATAATATATTGCATCATCAGTGAATCAACTGATTGACCATTCTTTCAACGCTTTTCCAGAGGCTACACCATTACAGAAAAAGAACGAACAAGAGTTGCCTCCCACTACAAGCTCATACCACGTTGACAGACGGATGAAATCTCCTCCACATATCGAATATGGTTTAACTGTCAGTAGTGCAAACATGAAAGGGTTGGTGTTAGACGGTTCAGCGCCCAGAGTGCTAGCAGATAGTGTGAAAGTGCAGATGAACAAAGGCTCACTGACAATCCAGTCCCCAGCAAATCAGCCCAACCAGGGATTCTGCTATCACACTTTCATGCAAAACTTCGTATTCTGAGTAGACAGGAACCAAACTTAAATGGAGCACATTTAATGTATTAACAGTGCTACATATTTGATACGCCCTTCAAAAATATAAGGGTAGAGTTATATACCAGGCCTTCATCCACCTTAGAGAAGAGTGGAAAATCTACATCAAGTAATAACAATAATAACAGCATTTTGTTTTTATTAAAAGGCTTTAGATGGAGAGAGTTGGAGCCTGAAAACAATTTATTATATTTGACAGGAAAGTTTTTTTTTTTTTTTAAAAAAAAGCAAAGTTTTACCTTAAGCCATCAAAAGAGAAAATAAAATCCCTTTCATTTACTAGAACTATCTTCGCCACCAACAAAGCTTGGTTTTCTGAGGACAGCAGCCTCCCAAAGACTGACAGCGGGGCCTCGTCAGCGTGCTGATGCCACCGTGACAGAGCGTCGCCCTGTCGACAGCTTCGCACCTCTGCCACCTGAGAGACAGCTACACAAATCAAGTGTCAGGTTGGCAAAGCTGCCACTGGCCAGGAAATGAAAATCATGCGGCCTGAACGCAGAAACGAGTCAAAATCCTCAATTCCTATTACAGAAGGCTGCATTACTCAGCCGGTCGGGTGTGAACGGCACCCGCAGAAACACATGCACAAGTTTGAGAAGAGGGGCTTTTGTGGAGAGTAAACAGCAGTCTCACAAAAGCAATAAACAGAGTTCCTTGTGACCGGCGGTGGATGACAACTTTGATCTTCCATCCCCTCAGGGTTGCCAGGCTATTCCACCATACAAATGACCCGGCTCCGGGGCTGAGCACACAGCCTGCTTTGATTACTGATCAGAGAGCCTCGGCCTTGTTAAGCTTGGCGAGGAAGACGCTGAACTAAGCACTGCTGTCCGACAGTTGGGTTTCAGGTGGCCAGTTTCTAAAGCCGCTCTGAATTCTTCACCTTCCCCTGCCAACAGGAGGTCCGTAAAGATGCGACGGTAAACCAAAGTCCATATGATGCACTGCAGAGGCAGGAAAACCGCTCAAGCCGCGTGAGATGATATAAACCATGATCAGCACTCCACTGCTTCGCTCCACTGCATTCTGGGCACAGGTACTTTCACCTGTCTGCATATCGCCGTCAAAATCCATGCAGAAATCAACAACAAACACTGGTTTTCTCATACAGGTGCTATCCAGCTGCCTGGCCTTGGCTTGAATTTACCACTTGCAGATACCAAGGAAGCATTTTTATCTTGTAGAGCATTGTAAAACTTCTGCTGGATGATGGACTGGGTTGTTAGTGAGCCCAAAAAATGAAATGAAAGCCAGGAGGCAGAATCAAATGTTTTTCTTTTGCCGTGGGTTATGCCAACTATGTGCAGCTCCTCTGTGAATATCGGGCTTGCTTCATGAAGGTGCTATGCCAGGCATGTGATGTGGGCATGGCCTGTAAGCTTCATGGGAGATTGGGCAGAAGAAAATGGTCATCATCAGAAGAAAGCCAGACAGAAAGAACGGGTAGAGCAACCTATATTCATTCAGGAGAGCTTAACTACTGACACAAGGCAAGAAATAACACATCCTCAGTCAACAGCATAGCTCTCTGAAGATCGAGGATTACAAACGATTGTCATATTAGGGATGATTTTTTTCTCATTTGTTCCATCACTCTGAAATCTAGCATTCTGAATACATGCCAATAAATCACAGCTAATGGAACAGACAAAAAAAAACATCTTGATCTTGGATTGGGAATATCTCACAAACGGCACACTATAACAATTTTCTAGCCCTTTTGAATTATTAATTTATACGTCTATGGTTACCGAATACCAGATAAATCATTCACCCTGAAAACTGCACAAGAAATATATGATTTGTTTACTATGAACTATAAAAGAATATCAGCAATAGACCACAAGGTAAACTCCATGAAAACCGGCAATATTATATCCACTTGCAACCAGTCCCGAGAAAACAGCACAGACTGGCCTACATTGAGTATCTGAAATCAGAAAGTGAGGCTGGATTCAATGCGGGGCCCCTCAGAGCAGATCCTGACCCTGTCATTGCGATGAAAACACCAGAAATGTATAAAGCTCCAGAAAGTCTAGTGAAGCAACTATTTTTAGTTAAAATAATGGAGCTCAGGACTCTTCCAACCTTCAAGAAAAAAAGTGAATGAAGAAAAAGAATCTTCTGAATGACAAGCCATTGGTGCCCAAAAATGGAGAGGTGGTGGGGGGGTCCTTTTAGACAACAGTCTATAGGACAGCTCCAACAATAACAAATCAGGATGAGACAAAGGGCAGGTGTGAAGGTCATGTGACGAGAGTTTAAAAGACAAGCTGGGTAGGTGTGGGAGCAGTGGAAGAAGACAAGGGGCCCAGCGCAGACAGCAGCCCTCGCTGTGGCAACCACCCAGCCAGCAAAGTCAAGCGAGGATTATTAGAATATAGCACTGCACTGCAGGCCAGAGGAAGCTGCTGCGATTTATCACCCCGGAGGTGCTATGCAGCGCTACGTCTGGCCAGCTCCGTCCTCGGCTTCTGAAATCTGGATGACAACTCCTATCAGGCGGTGATGCAAAGGATTGCGTGGCAGCAATATCGGGGCGGGGGCACATTCCTGGCCATTGCACACTGCCTTGAAACACGACGACAAGTCGATGTCACTTTCAGCCCCTTTGGGTTTCTGATCAAGAAACTAAACATTAGCACCTCAAAGGACAGTATTCTAAGCAGAATTTGTGGTTACAGTACAGGACACATTGCTGACATTTAGCTGCCCCTACTGCATGCATACAAAGCATAAGCCAAGAGACCTATGACTGTAACTGCCTTGGACTGTCAGGCTCAAGGTCTTCCAACGTAGTGCTAAATTAGATTGTTAAAAAGGCTCCTTTACCCCAGCCTTGAGGAATCAATTACTATTGATTTTGTTATAAAGTTCCCCCTCGGCACTCTCAGGTGGTGTCAAATAGGGGAATACAAAGCAGATAAACCCACAGGAACATTACGTATATTTTCCCCTATTTTACTGCAAGGCTCGAAATTATTGAACACGGAGAATAAAATCCGAGCGTATTTTCGTGGACAAAGGAAAATTAATACAGCAATAACCCGGCACGTGTAGCGGGCCATGTAGCGACAAATCCTGGAAAATGCAGGAATAGCTACCGAGTAATCAATGCGGATTTATATGTGACCGCTGTAGTCGCGGATACTGTGGGCCGTCACACGCTGACGTAGACCGCTGCTGGGAAATGCTAATGTTGCGCACAAGATAAGACTTTCTGTATTTCTGAGAATTTGATTAATCTAATCTAATCTAACGGCAAAAATCCTAAAAGAGCATGTTTGCTCAAGCGAGAATTAAATATAATTAAATTCAATAACTGGTGCTGTGAACAGTAATCAAGAAAGGCTAAAAGTTTACCAATTTTACAAACTTAATCGCACGCACACAGAGGACGTGATCCAAAGCATGCAGACTTTAACTAATCTAATATCTTCTCCCACAGAATAAATAAATGGCCATTTGCATGTGTGCAAGAGCCAACTCACTCTGTTATCACTTCTTTTATTCGTCCTGCCAGTACGCATACAGCTCATCGTTTTTGTAACAACATGCGCCATGCTGGAGTGCCATCTAGTGGTAGAACGATGTAAAACAAGTTACCAATAAAATCCAGGCTGTTTCCCAGCGAAGTTACTTGATGCTTTTGGATATTTCACTGGAGTTAATAATATTACTAATTAGCTAAAAACTTTCAGTATTATCCCTTTACAAGTCATCAATCAATGTAGGAACAAACACTGACACAGACAATATGTGACAATTTTTTTTTAGAATAGCCTTAACAAGTAAGGTCAAGTAAGGGTTCAGCTTATCAATTGGGAAACGCCAAAGCAAGCTCCTTCGATGAAGACTGACACTTCCATTAGAAGCTCCTGGCTAAGCCCAAGTTTTGCAGAACCTTGGGCATTCTAAAAGAGTGGACTGACGGAGTCACTGATGCCATGTGACACATGACCTCTTATTTCTCATGGATACAAGTACAAGGGATCCAGCCTTGTTTTTCCAAAGCAAACTGCTGTATGTATTAACGTCCTACCACATGCCGATCAAACCTTCAGTTTGCTAAAGGCATCTCAGTGCATCTCAGAGCAAAGCAAAAATCATTCATTTTCAACCATGCATGCAACAAATAAGTCGCAAGCAATGCAACACTAACAGTAAAGAATATAGTAGTATTTACAGAGGGACACACTGACGTGGCACAGAAACAAATGTGAAGACCTTCTCATAAAACCCAGAAATCTGTTCCTGTACACCGAAGCTAGCAATCGAAACACGAAAGAAAGAAAGAAAGAATGAGAGAAAGAATGAAAGAAAAGACCAAACATCCTCAACACTGTTGTGAATCATCATGAAAATGTCGCGATGCATTTCCCATAATAATCCCCATGGGCTAGTGCATAACAAAGTGAGGCTTAACCCCGCTTGAATCGCGGTGCTGCATTTCTTTTGAATAAAAATGCAAATTGCCGGAGCTGCGTGCCGCTCCTGGCCTCTAAATGATTAGGTGAATGGAGCCACCCCAATTATCACGGCAACGGGAGGCTACAGCTGTTGAGAGACACGCCGAAAGGGAGACGACTGAACACAAAAGATGATTACAGCGCAGGGTGGGCGGTTTAGCACCTTTTCTGAGGAGCCTCGAGTGCCGCTGGACTGAACGCCGGAGAGAATGAGCATGAGCAACGAAGAATGAGGCCCCGCGCAGAACAGCACTTAACCCCAAATCCGTCTCCAGCATTTCACGCTAAACACAAACAATCATACCGATGTTAAAATACCTTTATTTCATCTTGGGGGATTCAGAAAGGTAGTCTTTTGTGGCTGTTTTCCTGAAGTCACAACTACAAGCAAGTCCCTCTACTTATCTAAAATACAGTGCCCCTTAATTAGGAAGTGGCGACACTTAATTGGAATTTCTTAAGTAAATATCTAGCTGTATAATGCATTAGCCTGGCAAAACGGCCTACATGTAAGCAAATAACAACATAGCACATAAATAAAGGCTTACATAGACCTAAGTGAACATTAGAGACATACGGTACTCACCGAAATCCTAATAATACTCATTACATTCATTAAACCCTGTGACAAATATACTGCCTGCTGCTCACATTACATATTTATCCGCTGATTTGGGTTATAAGTATTATTAGAACAGTGACCAAGTACGCAGATATAGGATGGAGATTAATCCTGCATTGAAACAACTCTGCTGACATCGTGTTGAAAAGGGTCAGAAACGCTAAAGACGCCCGAATGGAGAAGTGCAAATGCTGCTGTTTGTGCCCTGCTGGTACCACGTTTGGTACCACAACAAGAGGCTGGGGCAGTAGATGTTTCGGTTCTGTTCCCATATATCCGGAGCAGGGGCAGGTGAGTGGGGGGGAAACACAGTCCGTACCAAAAGGCAGAATCGTCCAGACCTTCAATTTTAAAAAAATACCATGTTTTTTTATTGCTGTGTTGAAAATGTCAGTGTTAAAATTACAAACTTTAAAAAAATGTATAAGAATGTAATTCATTCAATATGGAAAAGCAAACAGGGAAAGACAAAAGCTTTCCCTCTGAAATCGTATTTTGAGGTGAGGTAAAGAAAACTTTCTGTCTAACTTAAATTTAAACTGAACCAGGCACAGTAGAATGTTGTGAAATTAGATTCAGAATCCATTCATCCATCCATTATCCAAACCGCTTATCCCACTGGGTCGTGAGGAACCCAGAGCCTATCCGGGAAGCTATGGGCACGAGGCGGGAACAACCCAGGATGGGGGGCCAGCCCATCACAGGGCACACTCACACACCAGTCAATCACGCATGCACACCTATGGGCAATTTAGCAACTCCAATCAGCCTCAGCATGTCTTTGGACTGTGGGGGGGGAAACTGGAGTACCTGGAGGAAACCCCACGACGACACGGGGAGAACATGCAAACCGCACACACATGGAACCCAGGCGGAGACTCGAACGCTGGTCCCAGCGGTGTGAGGCAACAGTGCTAACCACTGCACCCCCATGCTGCCTCCCAGATTCAGAATCTTTATCCCCTTATAAAAAGCGTAGCTGTATACTGGAGGAGTAAAATAACTGGCAGAAAGCGCCACCCAGTGGATGTAAAGAAAAGTTCTCAAAACTAGCCTTCAAAACGCAGAAACGAAAAAAACACAACCAAAAAACTTTACAAAAGTAAACCAACAGAAAAAAACTTTTTATTACTTAACATGTTGTCGTCCTTTCATTGGTAAACAAACCGATAAACATGTTCCCCTTCAAAAATCATTGTTGAAAAAGATAAATATTTCATATACAAAAGTGCAAACGTACTGAAACAAATAAAAACGCAATTATGTATAGTCAGACAGTATAAATTATGTTGTATATGTTAAATTATTCTCGTTTTTGATTCATTGATATTCTCATACCATTATTTTACAGTTTCTGAATATCTATTTTTTCTGCTGTACAGGCAAAATGACATCAAAACAAATTCTACAATACTCTAAAATACCAATGTCATAGTGCGCGCTTTGCTAACATGTCATTATAATTGCATACTGAACATAAAGTGCTTTTAAAATGTTTTTAATGTTGTGATGGGCCAAAAATGATGGGGGGAAACAATAGCAAACACTCAAATTTGGAACATAAGCAGAAATATTTCTTTAAATAATCAAACAATGTAAACAAATGTCACATGGAAACAAAAAATACAATAAAAGCATGTTGATGAAACAGACAAAATAAAGGTGTGATTCATTCGTTGAGTCCTAAGGGCAGTGAACTGCGAACACTAGGCCTACTCACAAAGTCCCGGATTAAACGCCAAATGTCTGCAGTGTTTCTGCGATCCACATCATAACCGAAAAATTAAGAATCCTCTGAAATGCAGAGCATTTGGTTTGTTGTGTGTTTGTTCAGACTGAATTAATACTTGATTCAAAACCAAGGGCGGACCAATATCTTTTCTTTTTTTGGCAGAACTGAAAGCACAAATATTCGGACACATCTGTAATAGGTATTAGCCTTAAAAAAAAAAAAAAAACCTACCACAAGAATTGGATGTGGGGGAAAAAACGTCTAGTTATGTAAGAGACTTGGAGTAACTTGTTTAATGCAAATTAGCAATACCCACCGTTCACACAAGTTCCAAGAGCAATTCAATAATGTGCAAATAAAACATTTAAGAGGACCACTCATGCTCTCCGTTGCTGGCATTTAAAAAATACAATACAAATATATATATATAATCCTACATGTTAGCATTTTAACTTCAGTGCAGCCATTACCAACAGTCGCTTGCATAGTTTGGTGCATGCATCAGCAGTATCATGCAAAATTGCTTCCATAAATCTTTAAACTGCATTTCTTTTCTGTATTAAAGTCAGTGCATTGACAAGCTGTTTGCTCCTCCTAAACATGAAAGCCAACAAAAAAGGGGCACAATAGCTGTAATGGTATTTTCATCCAACTTGACAAAATGGACAATGGCAGAAAGCGCTTGCAAAAGCTGTCCACGGTGCGAAGGCGCACCACTGAGTCGGCACGGAGGTGCCGTAACGCATCGTCCGGTCCGCTACCTTGAGCCGAAGCATGTAGATGCCTTTTGTAGGGAATCGGTCCGGTGCAAAAAGCCACTGGTAGCATTGACAGCGAACGCAAAGCGAGACGTGATCGTGGGTAAAAGGGCAACATTTCACAGTACCGCTCATTCACACACAATAAAAAGTAAATCGATCTTTCAAGCCAATCAGCCTTTGTAAGTGCTGCACTCCAAAATAAAACAAGCTTTTTGGCAAAACTTAATTATGACTAGCAATTATATACATCGATCAAAAGACGGATTGCATTGTCTTTTTTTGGAAATTGTGTTTTTGATGATTGGAAAACACACTATACTGCACCTGTGTCAGTACTATAAACCAGGATTAGCGTTACTGGGATTAAAAGAAAAAACAAAATTTACAGACGGAAATAAGCCACGGCAGACAGGAGCGGCGCCGGCTGAACGTGAGGAGTCACACAGAGTTGAAACACGTCCATCCCTTCTGCCCCTCTGAATGATTCCCAAGGGATTCTGGCCATAACTACAGTACTGCCAGGAGGTCATTATACCTTTGCCCAGCTTGCGATCTTTACGCACCCCCACTCAGGCCCTGATAGAAGAAAGCAGATTCAGCCGACAGCATCGTGAGCTCCTGCCCTTTTGGCTCCGCCGCCAGAATAAAGACCGCTCCGATCTCACCCCCACCCGCGGATGCCGGGTCTTGGGCAGGGATGCCTGTCAAAACTTTGAGTGCGGGGGGATCACACTTCACATGTCAGAACACATACCCCCCCCTCCCCCGTTATCCCTCCTCAACAGCCAATCGAGAGGATGGATGAGATGGGCTGCCCCGATTAAGCCAATTGCCACTGAGCAACTCACCCGCACGTCGGCAGAAAGCATTACATGCATCAGATATATACATATTACATATATATATCTGCATGAACATACAAGAACTGCAAGGAGAGTTTACCCACCTGATTTAGAGTAACAGGAGGTGGGAGATCGTAAAAACAAAATTGAGGATTAGAAAAAGCATTAATATCTTGTTCATTTTATTATGATCCTTATAAATTCAGTTAAATATAAAGTGTAAGCAGAGTATTTCTTTACAGCTGCAGGTATATACTGAAAATTTGAAGAACTTAGCATATATAACCATTATAAACAATACCGGGACAATCTGAAACAGATTAAGGGATAACGTCCTGACAGGTAATCATAAATTAAATTATGTTCTCCCTTTCAAACAGCCCACACAGTATGTCTGATTATTTGAAGACTGACTGTGTTTTCATTAAAATTCTTTTGGACCTGCAGTCAACAGCAGAACTTTCTGGAAAGGCCGTGTTTCGTCCACACGTATGGATTGTGCGATATGGATATCAGCTAAATGCCACACTAATAAACGGAATAGGGGGCTTCCAACAGGCCCAATTAATTGGAATGAAAGGTCATTCTACTGTCAGGAAAATTATTCTCATTTTTTCAGTAAGATAAGCCAGGGAGGATGGCTCTAATCCGCCTGTTTAGCAACAGCAGTTATATCCTGTAGACAATAAAAATATAAAACTCAGTAGCTGCTCAGTGCTGTGCATACAGTCACTCGTACAATCTGAGCCACTCTCCTTTTATAGACAACGCGATTTTTAAAAACACTTGATTTTTAGGCAATACAGTGTTTAGCCAGTAATTACAATTTGTTGAAATTACATAACATTTCTAAAGTGCAATGAAAAGCCTCGCCAATAAAAAAAGAGGTCACTGTGAAATATTGCCCTTGAAACAGCACAAGGTTTCACTTTGTCCAGCCTCTGTAAAACCCTCACGATCAACTGATGCAGATGCCACCTGAAATTACCTCTTAAATGCTTTATGTATATTACAGTTACTGTGTGGTTATGCACACGTGCCATTCCTCAACACGGACCAGAAGTTAGTACCTGTGAAGTGCTTTTTAAAAACACAATCTTTAGTATTTAGTTCTGTTTACAATAATATACCCTTGCACCAGATCTATTATAACCAGATCAATTCTTTTGGTTTGTTTAATGAATAGAAAGGCGCTTTAATAATTTATATGTTTATCTCTAGGAAAGAAAAATATACTGTGTATATATTAGGCACAACAAAAAATGTTTTATCACAGGAAAAGAAATGAACCGCAAATCAAAATTTTACTGAGGCTTCTGTGTTGCTCGTGCTGGAGATTGTGTGCTGGAAGAAAGATTTCTGGAGGACCCCGTCTTATCGGCTGGCTTTCTGCCACTTCCAAGAGACTGTGTCGTCTCGGACATGGAAGACTTCGATTTGCCAGCAGATAGTACAGAGTTTCTGACAGGTGTGCAAGTCTTAGATGACTCCTTGCCCAGCTGGGGCTCTGGCGCCATCTGCTGGCCAGTCTTACCTGACCCCTCTCCCGCCCCTGCTGTACTGTTCTTAATCTCAGGACTCGACTTAGCCGTCCCATCAGAGACCTTCTTGGCCAGGATGGCGGTCTTGCCGAAATCTGCTGATCGGCGGGTCTCCTTTTGCCGCAGGGCCGACTTGAAGAAGGACAGGCCTTTATCCTCTGACTTACTGTTCCTGCGAAGGTCCCTGGAGGAGACGCTGGAGGATCGGAGGCTGGTAACAGAGGAGCTGCTGCTGGAGCTCCTTACCGTCCTGCCGTCGGGCCGCCTGCTGTCAGAACTGTGCGCAAGGGAGGCGCGAGCAGCGCTGCCAGTCCGGGAGGCCACCCCACCTAGCTTCTCAGAGGAGGTGCTGGCCTTTGCTAAGTCCTGACTGGCGCTTCTTTCCGCCAGCCTACTCCTCCCAGAGGCCGAGCTTCTCTCAGCCCCTGATGAAATCTTCCTGCGCGTGGGTGAAGGCGAGGCCGACGACTGAGGGGTGGAGGATAGACGCTGCCTGTGTTGGGATGCGGCTGACAGTACGGCCTCCTGACCATGAGAGGGCTCCTTCTTGGCAGGTGTTCCGGAAGATGCTTTCCCAGTCTTGCTGGAGTTACTCTTGTCTTTGGAGCTGGGTGCCTTGGTGGAGCTCCTGATATGGGGGCTGGAGGACACCTGGGATGCTGGCGAGTTGTGAGCAGAAGATGCGGTGTGCCGTCTTCTGGAGCCTTTTTCTGACTCCACCGCAGCCTTGCAGGAGCTTTTCTTAGCCGTCGTACTCTCAGATTTCGGCACGGAGCTGGATCGATGCTTCTGCTCCTTGGAGGCTGTGTGGTCCGCAGATGTGGCCTGATTGTGGCTGTCAGGCTCAGCCTTGGAGCTCCTCTTTTCAGACTGAGATGGGGCTTTGCAGTAGGCCTCATCCAGAGACCTCTTCCCACCACCGTCGTCACTTATGGTACCATCCATGACTGCAAGCGGCGCCTTGCCGCTGGAATGTCTCTCATGCTTACTATAGCTGCCAAAGCAGGACGTGGAGACCTTGTCATCACAGGCCTCTCCTATCCTCTCCAATGTAGGGGATGAATGAGAATCTAGAGAAAACCGTGAAGGGGAATTGGACCTCATCTGGAGTTTAGCTGAGAGGGACCAGGATGGTTTGGTTCCATTCTCACTCACTGCCAGGGGGCTGGCAATGGATGATCTAGAAGACAAACTCTGCCGCTGGACACTCCTCACAAAGGGCCGGGTCGAGAATCCCCCTTAAAAGAAAGGACAAGAAGGTTTAAACTAATGCACTGATACGGGACTAGATAGATAGTTGAGATAAGAGGAAGGCATGCTTGTTCTCTTAACTCAGCATGGTAGCAGATCCTTTGTTAGCCAGACATTCTACAGGTTAGAAAGAATACAGAAAAGGTAAAATAGAAAGAGACAGTTGACAAACACTTCACGGTCATCAGTCTTGACTTAAGAGTTAGAATCATAATCTAAATCAGAAGGGTTAAATCAGAGGAACAATGTTACTCAAAGCTTTACACCCAATGACATTTTAATACTGTATAATACGGAATTATACCATGGCTCTTTTGTCAGCAGCAACATTAAATTGGGCTACAATCTGCCCAGTTATACAGCTTTATGTTAGGGATAGGAATGGGAACGTTTGTCTCTAACCATCGTCTTCGCTGCGCTCCCCGGTGAATTCCACTGACTCCGACAGCGAGATGAGCGAGGTGCGGCGAGATGAGGCACCGGACGCCACGCTGGGCTGCTTACTGCCCGGGAGCCTGTTCACCCAGTGCTCGCACAGAGAGGAGCTGGTGGAGCCTTGGGCCAGTAGGGGGCAGCAGAGGGGACGTGAAGAAAAACATACAAGCGTGTCATGATTCGTTGCTGTGTGATAAGGAGCTGAATAGGGAGATTCCAAAGCTCAAACAGAGAGGTAGATAAATTTTCTCGGTACGGTTTGCATAATTTCTGCAAATCTAGTAATCCATTTAGGGCCTGTTCTCATCAAAAAAGCCCAAACAATGGAGGAGCTACAATTCATCATTGTAAGCCTTCTCACTGGAACAAATGAACATGAATATATGATTTTAATTATCAGTCAGCATAGCTTTCTGTCAGATTTGGGGATTTCAAACAAGCATGAACACATCATCCTGCTGTTCAGCTGTGAAGATGCATGAGCTTGTCTCTCCCAAGACGATGCACACCTGCCACTGAGCTATTAGCTGACCAGGACGGGATGGTGGCCCTCCTTTGGTAAAACAGGATGTAGGCCGTCTCCTTACAGACGCCTTCGTCGGGAATAGGCTGGACATCACTGTCGTCGAAGCAGTACCACTGTCCATCGATGGAGTTCTTACAATATGCTAAAAAATACAACCAATCAAAATATTTATTTATTTATTTTAGAATCAGTGTTAGAATTAGATAATATAGAGCAGGGAGATTTTATCCACTTAAGGAAAACCTAGTTAAGAAAAATACATGAATTACTTAGTGCACGCACTGGTAAGCAGATATATATTTAACACATTTAATCTGACTAGTCAATTTTCAGACCCGGTCATACACCACTACAACACCTACTGTTGTATCTAGTATTTGATTTTAAAAAATACAGTAAAAAGACAGACCAAGACCAATGAGTTTATCCAAACCCAGAAGCATAAATACATTACCTGTATAGTGCCCCCCCTGCATGGTGCCGTGATGGTTACAAACTGCATACAGGTCGTAAAGGTAGTCTTCTGGGTCACGGCCATAGGGCCGTCGCCAGGGAGACCAGTGCGAGGGCAGACTCCAGCTGCTCTGGCTCCTTTTCACCATGTGGGGGGCCATGTCCATTCCCACCAGAGGAAACTTTACCAAGTTCTGGATCTTCATCCTCCGGTCCCGGTCCTGGAAGCAGATCGACGCACAATCGTGAAGGATGAGGCAGACCCAAGCACCAAAAATCTGGACCATGTTAGGCAGCTGCAGATTCCACATTTGCATTTCAACAGTGACACTTTAAATTGTGTTATCACCTATCCCTACTTGTGCTCCATGAGACACCCAGACACATATATAGGTGAGAGCAAGCTTGAGGGGGGTCACAGCACAGGGTCTGCCAGCATGCAGTGCCCCTGAAGTAATCAGGGATTACAAGACTCGCTCAAGGGCCCAACGGTGGCATCATTCTGACAGCCACAGGATTTGAACCAGTAACCTTCCGATTACAGGCACATAGTCCAAAACCACACACCACCCTAATTCACAGTCTCCTTGAAGTCTTTACTCTGTCTAGAATAATAAAAAATTAAGCTAGATCCTGGGGCAGAATGACGACCTACTCTGGAAACAGAAGTGTCATAAATAATACAGCACTGTCTGACAGTGGGTGCTCCGGTCCATACCTGACGGAAGCGCTTGAGGTGCAATATGAGAATGTCCGGCAGGGTCCAGAGGCTGAGCTTGATGCTGCCCTGCTGGAGCTGCTTGCAGTGAGGACAACGCCAGGCGTCGTCTGGGGCAAGCTGTAACACGGACACCAACTCGTCTCCAGCCGCAGAGCACGCACACCGGCACGTGCTAACAGCACGGCCAAACCAAGGTTAAACCCAAGCTCTCAACTAACCAGCTTAAGGCAATTGTGCCATTCGCAATTACTTACGATAACTGCTAAGAAAAGGTTCACTTGATTGATTCAAAGCAGGTCTAAGTTTCAATACAGAAATGTTGGTTATAGTCGGGTATCTTTTTGTATGAAAATTAAATTATCGCAATTTCCATCAGAATATACGGCGTGTTTGAATGTACAAAAGGACGATAATCAGTCGCTGATATAACTTTCCCAAGAAATAATTGCCTGCATATCTTGGATTAAACCTGAGGATTAATGAACCTGATTATCTAATAATTTAATTTAACAAAATCAATTTTGTCTGCTGAAGCTTGTTTCTTCAATACAAAGTAAGCCTGCACATTCACTTACTCACAGTATTTAATACTTTAACAGTGCTTTAAATTCAAAATTGTATATTATAATTGCACTGAGGTTACCATTTAATGCATGTTATACTTCAAAATGAAAAGTTATTTCTGAATGAGGGATTTCATTTGAGTTTCAGAGTTTCTGCAAGTAGATTCAGGTAACAAACTAAAAGTACTAACAAGTCTGCAAAGCTGATCAAAAATATGTAAATACCTTAATTAATGAAAAAGAATGTATGTAGGTATAAGTGAATGACTTGATTTAAGAGCCCTCTAATTTATTATGTCATATATATAATTCATATTCATATAGTTTTATATTTCTACTACAATTATTACTATGTACATACATACACATACATAAGTACATGTTTAATTATATCATTATCATAATTACTGCCACTCTGAAAATTAATTACCATATCATTATCACCCAATTGCAAATCTAGTGTTTATTACTTTTCTCTATATACCTTTGCTAATTGCTGTATGTTTTTTGTAATGTCTTCTAAAAGCACCACCAAGGCAAATTCCTTGTATGGAAACATACTTGGCTAATAAAA
>JAODLD010000101.1:21988129-22009008 GCA_026781065.1 Mormyrops boulengeri | reverse complement strand
TACAAGCTTATTAATAACAAACACATTCAGTTGATTTATACAACATTTTAGAGACTGAACACATAGCTATCAAATCAGTATCCTAAATAATCTTCTATCTCTATGTCGAACGAGTGCAGCGGCTCCGACATCGGCAAAACTGCACAGCTGTAAAGACGAAAGAGATAAGGCAAATAAAGGACCATTTCAGTGGAAGGATCTTAACCACAACTTCCTTTGCTGGAACACAAGCCATTTAACCAAACCCACACAATGGTGGCATATATCATTACTGAGAAATTGCAGAACATAAAACAAAAGGATTAAATGTTGGCGGAACATATGGGTCTCACAGAAATCTTATACTAAATCATTTAAAAACATATTACAATTTAAAGTGTGTTCCAAAGTGTTACTTTTATGTTACAGATTACACATATAAAAACACTGGCTGTGATTAATATTTCTTACACCGAATTATCCAGTGAAGACCAGCTCTATATTGATAACTATTATGGTGTCATAAAATTCACAGATTATGTGTGAGGCAGAATCTAGTTCCAGAAGAATATACCCGTCTCAAATAATATTAATTAAAATAAAAACATTGTAACTATCTAAAATGTGAAAAACAAACGTTAAAAAACTGAAGTCATGCTGTTTTGCCAGTACCTGCATGGACTGCACAGTGTCCTGTTCAAACTTTCTGATGTCTTCCTTAACCATCACCATCTGCTCCTTAAGAAAGGAGGCTTCCTGCTTCAGAGACTCCACATCCCGCAGCACCCTTGGCATATTCTGGAGGGCTTGGTTGCTGCTCTCTGAGCACCGGTCCCCAAACACGCATCAAACAGACAGTGAATCACAGGCACAACACATTAATGAGGCAGAAATTCACTTTTTAAACATACACACAAAGCAATGCCTTCATCTCCTTTCTCTTACTGTGGGTAAATAAGTATAAATGAGATATAACTTTTTCTGTAGAATTCTAACATGTAATCAGATCAGCTGTATCTTATGTACTTCCTACAAGGCTCTGAAAATGGCAGAGAGTTCAAAGAAACGCCCCCTTGGAGGCAAGATAGTTTAATGCCTTTAAATAATATTTTTTTAGATTAAAATACATGTTTATCCATTCATCTTACAAGCAGGCTTCCAGATAAAGGTTTGCAAGCAGCCTGGAGCCTATTCCCCGGCAGCACAGGACATAAGGCAGGTGAACACTTTGGATGGGATGCCAGTCCATCACAGAGCTCACAGAGCGTGCACATACATACATACATACACACATACATACATACACACATACATACATACACACATACATACATACACACACACACACACACACACACAAAAGCAGCACAACATGTTTTCTAGTGTGTACCTTCAATGGAATTATTGACCTCCTGAATGAAAAGCTGAAGCTTCATAACAAGAGTGGCAGCGTGACCGTCCGCCTTGCCAGGAGCATCTTTCTGGACCATCTTAAACGCCCCATTGACCCAGTCTTTCACGTCAAAGTCATCATCCAAGAACTTAGAAAAGTCCATCTTTCTTCCTCTTTGATGATTCACCTCAGTTGAACACTGAAGTCACCATTCCTTATGCGCTTTATCTTGGGAGGGGAAAAAAGCTTTACTTATCACCGGCAAACTCACAGCACTTTACTTAATTCTAAAATGATACAATGATGCCCACGCATGGAAACTGCCAGGTGATTATGTGGAACAAATTTCCGTGAGTAGTCCATGTCACTTGCGACTTTTTTACTACGATCAGTAACTAACTGCCTAGTCAGTCACCATTACTGAACTGGTCCAACAGGTACGAATTTGATGATACGCACCTTTACCTGTTTTAGCAGTAGCAAGATCCAGTTGTACAGGATGTTCGCTATTCAACTGATATTGTTCTCCATTAGCTAAAATGAACATGCAAACGACTCAAGAGAACAAAATGAGATTTCGATCAGACCTACGGTGTCTAACAAGCTGATGTACGGTGCATTTTTACCTAGAAGTATATTTATCCTATCGCTGTATCAGTATAGTCCATAGCACCATATTTTGACATTTACTTCCGCGACACGTAGATGAAGGCGGGAAATATGACCGGAATGAAACTGTGCAGTCAAGAAATAGGTTCCCATAAATGCAAACGTTTGCGAAGTCATATGCGTCTTATAAATTGATCGTCTTGTGTTTGTTTATTAATGTATAAAATAAACGAAAAACGTGATTTTTTATCGTGTAGTTTTTTTTTTAGCATTTCCAGTTTAATGGTAAGTTACGTCATTACATTGCTTGGTGTTGCAAATAATACGTTCCGTGCTTAATTTTGTTAAACAAATAGTTATGTTTTCGCGAGTGTGAGTTACAGCGATTAAAAGAAACGAAACATACGAAATCTATAGTATAGATTTTAAAATCGTCCATACTTACATGATATAATTACTTGCATATATTTGTAGTTATTTGCTGGAAGATTATTTGTCTTTAATGTTTATGGGCTGCGTAAGTGGTCTGTGTCTGCATTCTATTTCCTGGAACCCAAAGAGGGTTTTTAAGTGGGCCAAAATTGAGTATTTTACCTCCCAAATGTTTGGAGGGTTCCTGACAAGTTTAATATTAGAGTCACATTTCCAATTAAATTTTATGTAACTTACCCCGCTATGCCAATGAAATTAACAAGAATTTACACAAGACAGCAACATACATTAAGAATATTAAATTATATTCAGTATGGTGTGAGCAGGCCTTATAACTTGCACTTAGAGTGAATAGGCTCAGATATGACCAAGGTATAAAGGGGATTTCCTACACAATGCCAGGCACACTAGTGATTTATGGAGCCATTGTATCTAATTTGGCAAAATGAAATCAAATTCAGTGTCAATACAGAATGCCAGAGCAAGTGTACAATGAAATTTGTAGACACCAAGTTGGGATTTGAACCCAGGATCACCTGTTTATTAGGCAGCTACTTTAACCAACTACTCCACAGCACCACCACCCGGGATCTATGTGTCATCCGAACAGAATTTGTCACTCAATTTACACAAGTTTCACAACTTTCACTAAAATGCTAGAAGATGATCAAGGCCAGCTTTGTGATTACATAAGACTGTATGGATCAGGAGAACAAAATGTAAGGAAGGGCAAGGTAGAAAAGTACTGCATATAATAAACAGATATTCTTTGAACAGAAACGCACAGATTACACATATTCCTACCATCAGGCAAGAGTGATGGTACAATACAGGAGTGTATAATCAAGGAACACAATCCTGCAGAACAGTGTGTACCCATAAGCCATCAGGCTTGTGAGTGACTCTCACCCACAGCCCCTGCCCCAACACCACTGTTCGGTTGACACAATCAACCTCCAACCAATGTGGCCTGCACAATCATGCCACCCCCCAACCCCCAACTACACACACACACACACACACACACACAATGGAAAATAATGCAGAACAACTTGGTTATTTGCACACCCTTCTGTCTGTTGCACAAAATCTGCCACATAGGACTGCTTACAGTGTTTGCAGCATTGCACTGTCAGCACCTTAATTTGTATTTGTTTTGCGTTCAATGTGTGTTTACCTGTGGCCAGAAGGAGTAACATTTTCATTGCTTAGTGTAACTGACAGTTTACTGCACTGATGACAATAAATTCTTTTGATCTCTTGAAAACATCACAGCTGTATTTCTATCCAGGTGACATAAAAGAGCGACAAATAAGAATGCCTTCTACTGAGTACCTTAAATTCAACGGTGTGAGACATTATCTCCTGCTGTGTTAACAGTGCTTTCACGATCACATTACAAGTGCAAGTATTTTATTGCATTTTTTTATGCAGAATCACAATATTTATCTGGAATATTTCATTGAACACAGCAGAAATCAAATTGTAGAAGAGGTGGGTCCAAGCAGCTAGAGGAGGCAGGACCAACCACTCAGATGTTTTGGTTCTACCTCCTCTAGTTGCTTGGAGCCACCTCCTCTACAACCTGATGTACAACCAGGGTGAGCCCTGTACTGTCTGGCCCACCCACCCTGGCCGTGATAAGTGGTTGGATGACAGATGGCATAAAGTCAGGCTTACTTTTTGTGTTGTCTTGTAAATTTTTGTTGGTCACATACACAATCATACATAGTATGACATGCAGTGAAATGTATTTGCAGTGCCCGACCTATTAAGAATTAAATAGGATACAAAAAAATTAAAATAGAAGATAAGAATGGAATGTAGTAAGATAAAATGTAAAGATATTAAATATAAAGATATAAAATATAAACTGTAATAATAATAAAATATAGAGATAAAAATATTAAATATAAAAAAGAAATAGAAATTAAAATATGTACAGATAGAATTAATTGTAATTACCAGTTATCCTGCCCTGATTGCCCTCATGTGCTCTGCCCGTGTCTTACCCTTTATATGTGAAGGTGTAGGCCCTGACAGGAGTGGCAAGTATTAACCGTGTGTGGTAGTGGTCAGTGGTGCAGGTGCTGATGTAGGGGATGGATGGATGGAATGTAGTGTCATATTAGTGTTGCTGACAGCAGTGTATATGTTCTGTCAAGTGTATTCATCAACCCTGTGTATCAGCCAATAAACCCCATGGACTCACCTGGGGTGCATCCTGGTCTCCCCACTCCCATGGCTACCCGGCGTATCACAGATGAGCTGCTATACATATATTAACAGAAAATTGAGTCTAACCAGGGTATCTGCACATTCAGGCAAAAAGATATAAGACTTCTAAATGCCACTAAAAACTGAATTTAAGGCCAGCTTCACAATAGCAAAAATGGCATGCAGTGACACCAGTTGCTCTAGATTGTTGGCTGCTCAGTGGTTCCCATATGCAGAGTGAGATTCCACAGTTTTGATTCCCCTTGTGCCGAGATTGAAGAATTTCTTGCCCAGTGTACAATGAGCCTCATATTCATTATGGTTAACAGGATTCAACCAACACTGGGGTCTTTTAACCAGTGTCTGTTCAATTTGCACTTTCCCCTATCGAACAGTGATAGAAAATGTCACTTACAGGCTAGCTTAGGGCAATGTGTCAGTTACCTGAAGCTAGTGTCCCTCCCTCCCCGACAAGCATAAATTATTTCTGTTGGTTCCACTCATTGCATTCCGTGTGACGCAGACAAATGAAATATAACCAACATCGTCCCATTTATGAAGACTTAAATCGTTATTTTCCATTTTTGTGTCAATTTTAAGGTCCTTAAGTGATGGATTTAAGTCCTTATAATACCAAATATAATACCACCCATTTTTATAGATCAATTTAATGCTTTTTAATCTATTGTAATCCAGCTATCTTTAGAAAATCTGGGTGGTGTGTGAGTTATGACTAAATGTTTATGATCAGAAGGTCATCGGTTCAAATCCTGGCATCGGTCGAGTTATGTCACCATTTGGCCTTTGTGCAAAGCCCTTAACCCTAATTTCTCCAAGAGCTAGCTGACCCTGTCTTTTCAATTTCATGTTGCTCTGGATAAAGGGTCCGCTAAATAAATATAAATTTGTGCACTGTAGACTCTACCCCTGATTCTTTGGGAAGCTGACATGCAGTCAACATTTTGTCAAAAGTACTGCAGGAGAATGGCTAACAACCTGAACACTGAACCTGAACACTCTGGCCTCAGATGTGGCAGAACTGCTGTATCTTAGAATCTCATGCAAACACATTAAGCAAATTAGGTCAAGCAACCTCCAACCACTCACTGAGTCCCTTGACATCAAGACCTCAGCATCTCTCAGTGAATGTGATTGAAATGGTTTCCACGTCAGACCTATTAGTAGTTATCTATCATCTAAAGTAACACAGTTCAAACAGAGAAGATGTTTTTCTGAAACACTTCTACCAAACTGTGGCTAAAATGAGCAGCCTAACAGTTTCCACCCTAAAATGATACATCAGCCCATTACAACTCATTCTTGTCCAAGGTGTTTTATTACCTTTAAATCGAGATTTCCTTGCTTTCTACTGCGAATAGTATTGAACTTGATGGTTATGTGTTAAGTAGATACCCCGGAACAGACACCAACAACTGTTGCGTTTAAGTTAGCCCCTCAACATGTCTTTTCACATTAATTGAATTTATTGAACTCGAAACTTGCCTCTGAAAGCATGCCATTTACTTTAGTTCACTTGACCTTTCAAAGCAAGAAGCGTCTCCACCTACCCCCGATTTCGCAGATATGAAAGGTGGATTCTTTCAGAGAAGCAGAAGGCAGGGCAGAGTTTGCACTGCTCTGGTCATGTGTGATAAGCGGTAACCACATCCTCACCGATGACGCTGTGCTGAAGCATATTGACACCAATAACGGAACGCTCCCAGATTCAGTCTAGAAACACCAAAGAACTGTCGAAAAATGACCCGGTCTCTCAATCAAGGCTATCTTCTGAAGCAAACTCCAACGTGATACCGATGAAAGCAATTTCTTTTCTGAATTATATCCACTGTAGAACAGGTAAGTACACTACACTGCTTTATCGTTGAAGAGTTGTTACTTGTTTTCATGTGGATTTGAATTGCATGTTTGTTAAGCTTCCAGGCTGAACTCAACAAGTCTTTCTTGGTGCTGTGTTATTTTTTTGCACTTTGTTCTGTAATAGCAATCATGCTAAGTCATTTAAATAATGTATTATTTTAGAAATAATGCTTGAAAATCTCTCTCTTCCTTTTAATCCTCATAAATAAATGGAGTGTTTCTCCATGGGGAATTCCCCAATTGTGGAAATATATATATTTACTTGTGATATCTATTCTAGTTGGATAGAAATTGAATGAACATCACTGAGATTGTTAACAGCATGTTGATAAGGCTTTTTGTGAAGTATGTCTATCGCGCTCGCTGAACTAGGCATAATGTAAGCGACTATTAGTTCAGTGTTGACTCAGAGGAATTTTTTTAAAATTTCAAGGAGTGCTTCCTATATACCACAGAGAACACATAAAATGCCTATATGAATCTGACTCTGAATCATTGCATTCACAGTGTAGCGTTAATAATGAAACTGACGTTAATATTGAATTCTGAAACCCAAGTTAAGTCTGTTTACACACAACTTAAAGCTTTTAATCCAATATAACAAAATAGTACTAGTAAGCACTAGTGAGTAGGCATATTGGATGAACTGAGGTTATACAAGCATGCTAAAAACGAACAAACTTGCTAACCTTAGGAGATCTTTAACTGTTATAAAATTGCTAGGATCCGTTAATGTTCATGGATTTTAAACACCGAATCAAAACAACTTAAGTTACCCTGTCTTAACTGCATTGCTGCTATCTATCAAAGGCATTCGAATGAACATAAATGAATATTACGTTTTATAAAGCATTTTTAAATCTTTAACTATGACTTTTCTTACTTCTCGGAACGTCGCTATTTTTATTTGGTGCTGTTCTCTGACATACAGTATGAACAGTAAAAATGATTAGATTATGATTTCCTCTTTTTTCCTCAGTCTGTTTTGCTGGTTTTAAAAACAGAAGAAAGACAAGTGTAAGGTTGGCAGAAGGTTAGTTATTTATGTAAATGAGGAAAAAACGGAATTATTTTTGTTTTCGTGCAACGACAGTACAAAGCCGATCTGCCGACCAGGAGTAGAATACAATAATGCTTTTAAAAATTAAAAAATAAAATGATAAAGGAAGCTGCCAAAAGTGAACATGAACAAACAAAACAGTCCATTATATATATATATATATATATTCTCCTTTTCCATTTATTGTCAAAAGGGTTGCTGATGCTGTCAATGGTGACCACAAGGGAATATTGAATTATCCTCCTTGTTCGTGCGGCACGTGCATCACAATGGGAGCGCGAGCTCAAATGATTTCCCTCACACTCTGGGGCTCAATTCTGCTCAGTAAGTTTTCCAGTTACCGCTTTTTCCATTGCTAATCATACTAGTTGGGCACATATAAGCTTTGTAACTAGGCTAATGTGAGTATTTTGTTTCGGTTTTATAAATCATTAATATATCTGTAGTTTCTATTTTGAAGTAAATTCATTCTTAACATAGATTTCAGATGGAAAATATTGTTCACAGATTTATTTTTAGCCAACAGCAATAGTAATCCTAGTTACTTGATGCATCTTCCAGCTGCCTATCTACTACAGGGTTGGGATAAGGAATCTATCTCAAGCAGTATAGGGTACAACATAGAGGACATCCTGGGTGGGATGCATATGGGTACATACATAGATGCAGGGGTGTAAGAGGGGCATGGATACCCTGGCAGATTGAAGGGGCTCAGCACTTTAGTGGGTCGCCTAAAAAAATGGCACGTTGGTGCAGTGGTTAGCACTGCCGCCTCACACCTCTAGGACCATGGCTTGAGTCTCTTCCAGGGTTCCAGGTGTGTGGAGTTTGCATGTTATCCCCGTGTCATCATGGACTTTCATGAGGTACTCTGGTTTCCCCCCACAGTCCAAAAATATGCTGAGGCTAATTGGAGTTGCATGTATGAGTGACTGGTCTGTGAGTGTGACCTGTGATGCAGTGATGGGTTGGTGCCCCATCCTGGGTTGTTCCCTGCCTTGTGTCCATAGGCTGTGGATCCCCTGCAACCCTGAATAGGACAATTGATTTGAGAAAATGGATGGATATATATACACACACAGGGAGCATTATTTCTCCGCTCTGCAAAGTTTACTGCCCCCAGCTTGGCAAATTCTACCCTGCGGGACCCATATTTCTTAACTTTGAAATTGGCATCCCTAGCCAGGGGGTCCAAGGCGACATTTTGTCAGGAGACCCAGCATTCCTAGCTACGCCCATGTAATCATGTACACATATTTTGGGCAATTTACAGATGCAAATTATCCTAACTGCATGTCTTTGGACTGCGGGAGGAAACCCAAGTACCTGTAGGAAACAAATTAACGACATGGAGAAGACAGGCTACATTGCTACTCATTGAGCAACTATGACATCATCCCAAATACTCAAGGAACTGGCAAAACAACAGATATTTCCATAACCCCGTACTGTTGTTTTGCAGCTACATGGGGTTGCCAGCTCTCCTGCAACACCGACTACATCTCCTCACTGAACTGTTCCTGCACAGAACATTTGCCCTCAGACATCTCTTACTACATTGTGGCTCATTGCTGGTAAGTGTTTTTCAGTTTGGGCTGCTCCTTTGTCTCCAAGGGTCCAAAGAGGCAAGCATTCCTCTAAAAATGTCACCTGTCTGCCATGGAACCGAAAGAATGACTTATATTGTCGTAAGGCCACTTTGACCTTTCAGAAAAGTGAAGTGTGTTTAAAGACTTCCCAGTTTTCTTTACAAAAGCTTCCCAAAAGATGAGAGGAGAATTTTCAATCAAAATACACAGAACATTTATGCTGGTTGCTCATTTATTGTATCACGTTTAATTATGACGATATTTTTTGTTTCATATTTACACCTGCAATATTTTGATATTAATGCGTTGAGATGCCACTTTAACATACAATTTTAACAGTGAAACTGCAATTTCTGCACAGTGTTTTTTAATTGGAGGCCATGTTTCCTGTTCCTCATCATGGCCCATGTGATTCATCAAGACAGGCTTTCATTCTATGGCTTAAAAAAACATTTTGCAGAAGTGTGGAGCGCTGGCTGTGACGGTGACTCAGGCAGCTTGTCTAACATCTGCAGATGTGCCATTCTACTACCATGCCTTTCTAATACATCAGTACACAAAAAACAGACAAAAATCACCCACCATGCGATCAACATGACCTCAGGATGATTGTGGTCACTTATCGGGCTACTAAAAAACAGAAGTGGTACGGAAAATGGTTCTAATAATGAGGCAACTCATAATAGACGTCCTGTTCAAGGCATTGTCGTTCTTCACCCGCTTTCAAAAGGGATGATTTGGACACCGTGAACGTGAGCTGTGAGATCATATCCCCCAGACCCTGGTGCATACTAGAACTGGACTTTCCATTCAACATCGGATTGGACACAGAATGCAAAGTGTGGGGAACACCTACAGACAACGAGTGGACAACAAGCCTGAATAGCTCAGTGTACCTTGAACTCGTCAGTCATGGTGAGTGCAAACCTTTAATAGCACGATGTCGCGACTGCAAATATAAAACACAAAGAGGTTTTATGACAAATTGAACTCTAATCCATATATGAATTGTATTGATGACGATGATGATGATTTTACTATTATTATTGTTGTTATGATTTTTTTATTATTGACTTTTTCTTTGTCAAGTAATTCTGTAGTTGTAAAAAAAGTGTAGAATTATCTGTGTTCCATTGCTTCCGTGTGTAACTGGCATTAGTTCTGCAAAACATGTACATTTTCCTGTAGTGCAGTAACTTCCCAGTTGGAAACACATGCGTGATCGTTCACATTCCCAATCTGGCCTTCACAGTGAAGCCGCAGCCACCCTTCAATGTGTTGCTGCGGAAAAATGACAGTAACTTCAACATCTCGTGGGAAATGGTCTACACAGAGGACAAGAACTTTTACTTGAATAATATACTGATGTACAGAGTCAGGCTAAGGCCAGGGGATGGTTCTAGCAAGGTAATGAAAACTACGTACTGTGTCCACTATCCACTTTTTAATAATAAACATTTAATCAAGTAGACCATGAAATTTACTATTACTTCCTCAAAGTGTAATTAACTTTGTTAATGCTGACATAAATCTAACCAGTTATAATTATGTTCACAATCAAAAGGTTCTTACATTGGTTTTCCCATTAGGATCCTACATATTACACTTTAATTGAAGACCAGCGGTACATGCAGATCTCCTGCAGTAACTTACAAGGAGGCAAAAAGTTTATGGTGGATGTTCAGGCCAAGCCAAGCCAACTTTTTCATAAATCATCTTACTGGAGTGAATTCAGTCAAACACTTGAACTACAGTGTAAGTTTTGCTCATTTGCTCAAATTCTACTCAATAACTTCAATGTATCCATCTGTATATACACACATACATATACAATTTAATATTTATATATGTATAAAAATATATATAATTCATAAAGATTGCCCAGAGTAACAATAATGATTATTGTATACAAACAGATCTTTCAGTTATTTGTCTACGTGGGATGGCGTAATGCAGTGCTTGTGTGTGTTTGTGCGTGTTTCCAGGTGATGAAGCACAGGATCCGAGTATGAGAATATACCAGAACTGGATGTATCTTTTCACGCTGTTGCTTTTGGCGGCCTGCGCCTCCATCTGCTGTTTGGGACGAAAGTAAGCATCAGCGTTTGATATAATTCCAATAGGACCCAAACCTTATGTACGATATATAAAGAGCGGTAGGACGTTACCAGTAATTTCGTCTGTACAGGGGAGTATAAATAATGGAACACGTTAGTCCTGGATTTCGAGCCTTACAGCAGTACTGCTAGCTCTCCTGCATCTGGCGTGACACTTACGTTTTCATACTCTCACCTCACGCAAGAAATTTATATTATTCCATAAAAAACCTAAAATTAAAAAGCTTTGGGGCAGTTGGCAAACCCTGTGGACTATTTACGAGGTAATAAAACTGTTACATGCAGGCCGATGTAAATGTGAGTGCAGATTTGTCTCCACACTCCAGAAAATCTCACGCCCAACCTGCTGACCCTGTTACAATAACACAAGCATTGCCCATTTTTAGTCTTTATTGACATTCGGCTACTTTAAAACCTTTAAATGAACACACTTTAGAAAACAAATTGTGTAATTTTTAAATGACAGGCAGACAAGTTTCTATATCTTTATGACTGTAAACTAGATCAGCGCGTCGGGTTTTTTTGATCCCCACTTGCTTTACCTCCTACGTTGGCAAACCACTAGCGCTGCGAGTCGTTTCTCGCGGCGCCACAGCGAAAATCCGACGTGCAACAGGCACCCAAAACACAAGAAGTGCAGGAAGTTATCCGCTGTCGGGACTTGTTATGTCTGAAACTTGAAGGCTTCAACCTCATCGCAGCAGGTGTGCTGCACGCTGATTTTCCTCTCAGGCTAGCTACCGAAATAGAGGGAGATCCATTTGCGTGCTTATGTATCTGTGGAGGTAGCCTGGATTTTAGAGAGTTCCGTGCAGAGATTCCAGTTTGATATATTATTGTATTACTATTTGTCCAATAGCCAGTACACCCGTACGAATTTCTCTGTGCTACTACAAACACGTAAACAATAAAACTTGAAATTTCAAATGGTGCTTTTCTTCAGTGAGGTATGAATCACGAGTACCTCAATATGATGACACAAAGTACCTGGAGGACACTATATTGATCAAATCACGTGTTCTTTTGGTAATGTGGCACCTTGAGGTTGCACTCAAAATATATTACGTAACACAAGAATATAATTAAACGCCACATCAATACATCCCATCTGGATTGCTGTAATTCTAAAAAACACTCATATACTAGCACTGACTTAGGGCAGCCGGCTCATGTTGAATCTCAAGGTACCTGCACTGACCCAGATCCGCCTCAGTCTATTCTTGACTATCTGCGAAACTAATATAAAAACAGCCTCCAGCCAGCAGGACTTCACATGTTTAAAAGGACGTAAGTTACCTATGTGATGTAATCTGCGAGTAGGTGAGAAGGGACAGCCCCTGCACTCAACTAAAACCTTTAATTTGGGTTTTTTTCGACTTTAGTGACAGGTTCTACTAGTTTTTCTACTGGATTGCCTGTCCAGCCTTTATTTACCACCTCCCTGCGGGAGAGTCACTTAACAATGAAAAGGCAAATTCAATTTACCGCGCCTTCCCCTCTCCCCCTCCCCAGAAGAGTGTGGCTGATGAAGGTGTGTGTGTGCAGCTACATTCCGAGCCCTGAGGATTTCTTCAAGCCCCTCTACCGCATGCACGGCGGGGATTTCACGGTAAGCGCTGCGCTCGCTGTGCTGCAGGGATTCTCACACACAAACACATACACATACGAAGCGAAGGGGAAACTGTGGGCAGGACCCTGACGCCACAGCGTGACAACACTTCACACCTAAACGGAAAATACCATGAGTGCAGATGTTTAAACGTCAGTACATGGCGACTATTTTTAGATGTTTATGATTTTGGGGGATTATTTTTGAAATATTCCAAAGGGTAAGAAGATGGGGGGGAATAGGGGCTGCCCGCAATAGTATTTTAATACTATTTTTTGTTGTTTTTTATTTGATCGCCAGTTTTAAAATTCATTTTAATATTTCTAATACCCATGACAGCCATTAAATTTCTCATGAACTAGCTTATATCAAGTAATGAATGAACTGTCAATGATATAGGAATTGATGTTATAGCAAACAGGAATGTAAATAATATACTGTATATTAAATTTAAATATATACAACATTTATAATGTAAAATATATTGAGTAAAATTATATACAGTATACATTAGCTACATGCTTTCATTTCCTTTTATTATAGATGCCTCTACAGATTTTGGGCTCCATGAAAGCATACCATATTAGGCTGCCACCCAAGTCAATCCAGTGATTTTTCAAATTTTTAGGGCCCCTGTCACTTAGGGGCCCTTGATAATCTGAACCAGGGGAAGAGCTGGACGTTGCAAACATTCGGGGCTTAGCCCAAACCTTCGATGCCTGGGGTTATGGTCCCCTGGGGAGATTTTTTCCCCATTTGCGGTAGCTATATGCAATGTGTTTCAAATAATTTGAGATAATAGAATGCCTAAAAATCTGTAGCCTACATCGTATTCGAAAAACGTGATAGTTGCACCATCTGTTGTATACATCTATGTTTAAACAAAGTAAAATCCCCTTTTTGTAAATGGCGGCTAAGGATGACTGCTCTTAAAAAACTTAGTTAGCTAGCTAGCTAGCAAGCTTGCACACTGAGGTGATATGACTGAATGAAACACCATACACAACCCCCCATGGCAATGTTAGGATGGACCTATAGATGGCGATATTTCCCCAGTAGTAGAACTTTTGCTCCATTGATTTGCCAATTCAATCAGAGAGATTGATGGGAAGTGACACAATATTGAAGTCATTTTAAAAGCCTAAAAGATTTGGGGCCTTTGAGAAAACATTCAGGGCCAGAGCCCTGCAATAAGTTTGTCCCCTGTCCCGGGTTATTCCCTACCTTGCCCCCCTAGCTTCCCAGAGAGAAGCTCTGGACCCTTGGACTCTGCATAAGACAGGCAACTAGAAAATGGATGGATGGAAATATATGGTAAAATTTCATACTGAGTATACACCATAGAATTTTTGGATATAAAATTGTAAAATTTGCAGTGCTATATGTTATATCACACAGAGTCACTGACTCACGACTAAACTCAGACTCAAGTCACAAATTTGATGACTTGTGACTCAATTCGGCAAAACTGATGGAAAAACTTAGACTCGACTTGGACTTGAGGGCAAATGACTCAAGACTTGGACCCTATGACTTGAGAAGACTTGAGGTTATAATCCCCCTCTGGATACCATAACGTTAATTTTCTAATTTCAGTATACAGATGTTCCTCTATTTACGCACTTTCAACTTATGAACTTTCAGACATATGAACGAAGAATACTGCAAGTCCAAATTGTATTCCTTGGGCTCCCACTTCCCATCCGCAACATAATTTTTTTTTCTGCGCTCCAGTTCCACCTAGTATGACTTCTGGCTGCTACTCCCGTCACACAGCAGCGTAGCGTGCGTACTCCCAGCATCCTAGTTCTTTGTACTTGCGTATGCACTTAAAATGATGTTGAATAATGACTTACGGACATTTCAAGTTACGAACGGCCATTCGGAACATAATTCATTCATAAGTAGAGGAGCGTTTGTATATTAATTCTCCTCAGTCTGCATTTTCACTTAGTGGAGATAGGTCTCCTGAAATTGATTGTTTGTTGGAAAGATGCATCACTTAATGCATTTATACAGATGTAAAAACTGTGTGAGAACACACGTGAGTGCCACTCTCTTTTCAACTCTCTGCCTATGAAGAACATATCCTACGACTTACTTCAGGTTTTTACTGCAACAAGTTTTAATCACTAAAGGTAAAAAAAAACTGTCATAGGTAGGGACTCAAGTTACATGACTCACAATTCGACTTGGACTCGAGTCACAAATTTGATGACTTGTGACATGACAGCAGAAGTGATGGAAAGACTTGAACTTGACTTGGACCTGAGGGCAAATGACTCAAGACTTGACTCAGACTGCAATGTTTTGACTTGACTCCGACTTGCCAAACAATGACTTGTTCCCATCCCTGGTATCACATTGGATATTGCCTATGAACATTTGGTTTTCAGATTACATTTTCCATCCATCCATCGTATAATCACTTATTCAGGTGAGGGTTCCCAAGTTACATAATATTTCTCCAGATTTATTCAGAAAAGAATAATGAAACATGTTCCAAAGAAAATTCATTGTAAGTAATTTGGAAAAAGTTCAACGAGTATGCACTAGATATACAGTACATCTAGAAGTGATTTCACTTTACTTTTATCTCAATCTGTAATTCATTGCTTTCACTATAAACAAAACTCGCTTGTCGTGGGTTTGTTTATGCGCTGGGGAGACACAGCATCTAAAGTTTCCCCTTCTTTACATCTTCCCGCCGGTCGTGTTGTACAGGGGTTTATTTTTGGATGAAATGACGGAAGCAAATTTGCCAAATACAGTCACTTCATAAGAGTGACCACTAGATGGAGGCAAAACACTGACATATGGAAAATATAAGCCGTGCTAATTTGCGATACATGCTTATATGTGTTAGTGTATCATTGATTTGTAATTCCGATGATGATTAACCTTAGCACTTATCCACCAGTTTGTTGTAACTTTGCTTTGATAGATATGAGATCTCCGAAGTATTTTCTGTGTTTTGTTTATTACAGTTTCACTCATAGATTTTCACCTGTCGCATACAGAGAAAAAGTTCGGTAAAGTTGGAAAAAAATGACAGATTCGAACTTCGCGGCTCAATAAATCTTGAACAAAACGTTCTTACAACACAATATACGGGTCTATTCAACAGCAGTAAGGTAGACAATGAGCTACAACCGGATTTTCGTCCAAACAAGATGTATTTAAAGAAATACGGATAACATTGCTCCCTATGAGAAGTCCGCTGTCAGAGGAGATCTTAGGGACCGTCTGCAAAGTGCAAAACGAAAACGGATAATGTCAATAACTTCACTTCCAAAGAGTGAAGAGCCACCAGAATCACCAAAGGCATTTGGAATGTTATCATGGTCATACTACACCCCTTAGTTTGGTGAAATGCACCTTAGTCTATTTTTAAAGATTTTGTATTGGCAATAAAATTCAATAACTTTGCTCCTATCAACTGTACTACCACCAAAATCACTACACACTTCTACGGTCTCATTATGGTCATACTGCACCATTTAGTTTGTTGAAAAATCATTATTAAATAAAATGCAATAACTTTACTCCTATCAATTGTAGTGCCACCACTACACCACTACAGCACTTAGTTTGGGGAAACGTGCCTGTGTCTATTTTTAAAGAATCTTTATTAGCAATACAATTCAATAACTTTCTTACTATAAACTGTAGTTCCACCAAAATCGCTCTACTCAACTAGGGTGTCCTCATGGTCATACTACATCACTTAGTTTGGGGAAATGTGCCTTTCTCTATTTTTAAAGAATTTTTATTGCCAATCAACCAATTCGAAGTTCGAATCTGTCAATGTCTTTCCAACTTAACGAACTCAGAGAAAACACACAGCGGTAACAGTGCACTGTTTATTACAGTATACAGTACGCTACTGTGTACACATTTATGAATATATTAAAAATGTTATAAATGACACAAACCCACTACCAGTACAGTACACTTGAAATATCGGTAAGGGGCGGCTCCTTACTTATCGACCAATTCGCTTAACGACCTAGTCAATTCTAGCGCCTACAAACATTTAAAATTTAAAATTGATTATTGGTTTGTAGCACATGTAAGAAACATATAAAGAGGTGTGAGAGAATAGTACACATATGTACCATGAGGTAGTTCCTATGGAGGTTCAAAACTGAGCAGTCAGACGCTGCTTATTAAACCTAAAAGACCAACTCCTAAACTCAAACTTGAGTTTATTTTGTTGGTGTGATGTGTTACTCAATTATTTATGACACTATTTTTGCTGTTACCTCTGTTCCTAGCATAGTCTCTAGACAGGCTTATTACACAAGTACATTTCTTACAGAGAAGAAAAACTTTTGAAAAGTTTCGAGCTTTAGAAAAGCCTCTCTGTAAAGTTTATGTGCTCATCCATTAATTTCCCAAAGTAATCACACAAGTAAAGGCTTGGGATCTCTACCTCATTCTTAAATTCCTGTATTCACTGTTTGTAGCCTTTCATTCGCACGTCATAGTAAATACTTCTACCTCTTTTAACAGTTTACTGGTTTATCGTGTTAACAGTAACATACAGAATTCGATTTTAAAAACAGTGGTCATCAAAGTAAATGTGTATCAGATAAAGATAACTGTGTACAGGATAAGTATGGTTAGTTCACTCACAGTGTTACCACCACATCCCGTCTGTCATATGTCAAGCAGGCGAAACATTTTACTAGTGCATCGGCCGCTGGTTGAATCGGCTAATTAAACAAAGGAGCTACAATAACCCCATCATGTGTGAAGTTTTTCTTAGACAAAAGCTAAGTGTTAATGTGAAACCCATCACCTCAGCAACATGTAATATGTATGGCACGCACCGTGCGCTCAAGAAACTAGCATATGAGGACCGGTGTTCGATTGCCTTATTTTTAGTGGTTCCTACACATATCTTAGAATGCAACAGTACCCATTATTTTTTTGTAGTTATTTTCGTTTTGGGTCGCTGTTTGTTGTGAATATCGATCCACTCATGATGAAACCAAGCTGTTCCACGCAACTCAGGGAGAAAGTTTCAAATCGAACGTGTCGCTGAACTTGTAGCGAAACGTGAAAGCTCTAAGACAGGCAAGGAAAAGGACTATCTTTCATCTACTTAATTACTCTTTCCTGTTTGCATGATTAGCCCGGTATCCTCCATACCGATCTGTATGGAGGCTTCTGCCCCATTTTATCAGTTCATGTTTGCGGAAATACTTTTTTTTTTACATCAAACGATTTAAAAGAGCCGGATATTACACAGGGAATATATCCTTAAACACCGTGTGAAGTTGTTTAAAAGGTCTTTCAAAGGAACTTTTTCATGTCATTCAGTTCGTTTTCGACAGGTTATTGCTTTATTTAGTGTACTTAGGACCTGTATTCTGAAAATCCATAATAAACACAGATGTAGTAGTGATGACAATGATAATAATGATAAACCGAAGTGTGAACAAATATGTTCAACCAAATGTCTTCACAATTTAGCCGATGTGAAGAATTGTTATGCAGTTGTTTTGCAATTGAAGCTAAGATGCTTGTGTTGTATTAATTGAGCCATTCACCTAAGACTACCAACATAAAGTAAGTGCCTGCCATGCTTGCTTAAATTAAAATAAGCCTCTTCTTCATATAGGCTCTGTTAACCAATTTCCTATCTAAAAGCTGTTTATGTTATATCAGGTTCGTCTGTGCGGCTGACCTATATCTAAAATTACCTTGCATGACTCACATTTGCATCGTTATTGCCTCCTACAGAAGTAATCCGACTGAGAGGTCTGAAATAAGCTGTCTAAACAGCCTTGGGTGTGGGGTCTTTAGAAAGAAAATGGTGTATTTGTAGGTTCAGCGTTTGTGCTTTAAAACCAGCATCGGACAATGCAGTGTGAAAGGGTTGCTGTGAATCGTGAGCTTCCCTACAGACTGATTTTGCTCACAATCCATGTAAAAGCATTTAAATGAGAATGCAGGTGGTAGTTTGCTGCAATGCAGTCTCAGTCTTCAATAAATTTGACAGAACTGGCACCCTAAAAGTTGACTCTTACGAACAGCTAGATTGAGAAGATAAAACAGGAAACCTCATGTTTTAAGATATGATGGTATCAGATGGTGTTTACGTCATACCATGGTTCTGCTGCTTCTGAACTAGAAGTTTTACTCAAGAGCCAGAATACAAACATGCTCAGTCTATACTATGAAGATATAACTTACTTATACTGAAGATCAAAGTAGGGAATTTAAGGTGTAGTAATTGCTGTTAAGAGACTTACCCAAGGGTTCAATGTTGAAAGCATTCCACAAATCATGAAATTTCAGCCTTCTGATCAGAAATACAACCCCCACATACAGGACCAACACTGCGTGCCATATCAAATGCTAGGCTCATTTTTTTATTTAGCAGTTAACAACTTAATATGCGGACATTACCTGCTATGCCAGGGTTCCCCAATTCTGGTCCTGATGGGCCTGTTTGCAACACAGTTTGCAGAAATTTTTTTAACTCCAAATGACCCTCTTGCCTTCACTCCAAACAGGAGAAATGTAACAACATCTTCTTGCCTAAGGCCTAACAATAGTCCCAGAATACAACAGCATCTTCTTGCCTAAGACCTAGCAGCAATCCCAGAATGCAACAGCATCTTCTTGTCTAAGGCCTAAGACCAAACATTAACCCCATAATTCCCCTACCCCCCCTAGTACCATTCTTCCACACTAGTAAACCTGGTAATTAGCTGGTTTTGGTGTCTGTTGAGCAGGGAAATCTACTAACTGGATTCTGTTGGATTCTGGCTTCCCAGGACCGGAATTGGGGAACCCTGTTTGATGCTATAGTGTCTGACCAGAGTTAGAAGATGCAGTAGAAAGTAACCCTGTTAAAATGCATTACATTTATGGGCACTCTAGTCCAAAGTGATGCACAAATGAGGCAGATAATGCATACATCTGTCAAGCAACCAACTTAGGTATCAATGCAGTTAGGCTCAGCTTCCAATGAGTGAGTAGAAAGTGCAAAATGCATAATTTGTATATTTTGACCTATTTTGTCCCAAGAAAATGTGGAGTGAAGTGTGTTTTTACTGTATTGTAATAGCCTGTGCATTGGAGTTGACTGATGCCTGATCCTTATTCCTCATAGTGACGTCTATGTGATTGTAATTGCAGAAATGGGTAGGCCCCACATTTGTCTTCGGTGAGTTCGACTTCATGGAGAAGAACATGGAGGTGGTGAGCGGGAAGCAGCTGAGTTCCACGCTGAAGTGTGAGAAGGAGGCCGAGGAGAGCACTGGCAGGTGCGGCAAGGGAGGGAAGTGCTCGAGCAGCGGCTTTGCCACAAACGCTGCAGCCCAGAGCTCCACCAAGCAGAGCCTCCTAGAGGGAATCAACAGGAGCCAGGACACGCTAATCTCCAGCGAGCTAATCTCCATCAACACGGTCACGGTGATCGGAGAGGAAAGCGGCTGGGATCCCTATCGTGGCAGCTGCCCCTACCCAGCGTTCAGACTGGGGGAAAACCCCAGCAAGGAAGATGAGGAGCAGCTGACCGTGGAGGCCACACAAGGAGCAGCAATCTCCAGTGGTCATACATCAGGTGGTGGTAGGATCTCCACAGAATTGTCTGGCCAGCTGAGGCTCTTCAGTTTGCCATGGAATCTGGCCTCTAGGGGCAATGAGGTTGAGCAGCTCTCGCTGGACTCCTTCAGCTCCGCTGAGCGTTCAGAAGATGGCTACCCCAACGTTGTGCTGGACCTGGACACTATTGACAGTGGATTCCTGGAGTCGGAATGCAGTAGTCCGGTACATTCAGACTTCAGCAGCAAGGAAGATATGGAGGACGTTGTCATTAGTGTGCCACAGCATTCACGCACCAACTACGTCAAGCAGTGGGTGAATGCCAATTCAGCTCCAGATACGCAGGCTGACGTCTGAGTAGAGACGTTGTTGTGATTTCTTGGCCAGTGCAGTGGTGTTGTTTGTCCAGGAGAGATCCTCAGTGATGTGTACA
>JAODLD010000101.1:21966753-21988029 GCA_026781065.1 Mormyrops boulengeri | reverse complement strand
GCGTGCTGAGTGTGCGCTCTCCTGAAGTCAACAACAATCTCCTTCGTCTTCTCCACATTCAGAGAGAGATTGTTGTCCCCGCACCACGTGGCCAGGCGGCTCACCTCGCTTCTGTAATCGGTCTCATCCCCATTGCTAATGAGACCCACCGCAGTCATGTCGTCCGCAAACTTAATGAAGAGGTTGGAGCTGTGTGACGAAGAGCAGTCGTGGGTCAGCAGAGTAAAGAGGAGGGGGTTCAACACACATCCCTGAGGGGCCCAGTGTTAAGAATGAGAGAGAGAGAAGCCGCAGCATGTGCACGCGCCGCCATCTTGATTGTTCATATCTTGTTATATTCATATTGTTTATTTTTAAAATTTCAAGCTCACTTTTTTCACTTTGTCAGTACGGGGTGTTGTGTGTAGGATACTGAGGTAAAAAATGAATTTAATTCATTTTGGAATAAGGTTGTAACATAACAAAATGTGGAAAAAGTGAAGCGCTGTGAATACTTTCCAGATGCACTGTACAGTGGGCGCAGCATCACCTAAATTGGACAATGAAAGATTGGAAAAACGTTAACGGGTCGGTAGAGTCTCAATTTCTACCGCAACATTCATTGCGCTTTTTGACCGACATACAGGAACCAGGTTCCGCAAAGACATTAGTTAAGGCTGATTTATATGTCTCTGTCACACCTACACCGTTGTGAGCACTTATACTTGAACGCTGAAATGTCTGTGTCGCTCAGCAATTAAAAACTTATTCCTTGTTACATTTGTAAATCTGGAAGAAGGTCAAGCCGCTACAAAGTCACTTTTTATGCATTTTCCCTTCTAAAATTAGTATTATTAAAACAGTAGTAATCTTGTAGCTGTCATCCTGAGTGTTTTCAGACCTGTCTCTAGGCTTGGTTATTTAATGCTATATAAAAATAGCGCTTCACTTTCAATCAGCGATAAAAGTACACTGGGGACGTACACTTCCTTCACTCCCATAAAAAAATAAAAAACAAATGCTACCATGCAGACCAATCACGGTCCCTGTAGTCTGCATCGCGACAACATGTAGTTACCTTTCTGGGGAAGTGGATGTCAGGCTACAGCGTAGGGTCCGCAGCTATGTCGTACTTAAGATGTCAATGTGATGCAGAAGTACAAATCAGCCTTTATAGTGCCAGTGTTGACAACTGTGGTCAGCCAGAGTGAAATTTTCAGTTTGAGACAAGTCTGCACACACGGACATGCATTTATATGTATGTATCAGTTTAATTACTTTGTAAATAGACCGTAGGGTTTGCAAACTACCCCAATGTGTTTGATGTAGCTAATTTTAGGCTTATAATAGAATAATATAGATCTGCCGTAAGATTTCTTGCATGGGCATGAGAGTCTGAAAGTTTGAGTATCACGCTAGATGCATGACAGCTGGTAGTCCTGCAGTGCAGTTCCAGCTCACTTTGGTTTTCCACTGCAGAAGATTTAGCCCAGTAAAAGTGTTTCTGGGTTTGGAGAGTGACACTGACGTAATACTGAAAATACACTTGTTTAATGTTCACATGGTGTACATCATGATTTTTACATGCTAATTTACCAATTCATTCCATTCAGCCATTCTGTAGTACTTTTCAACTCAGGAGGCTGGAAGTTCTGAGTTTTATTCATTCATTCGTTCATTTACTTTGTTTTATTTGACCTTTATTTTCCCAGGCAAGTCACTAAGAACAATTTCTTATTTACATCGACAGGATTGCAAAAGGCAAAAGAACCTTTTGAGGACGAGGGGTAAAAGACATAAAGACACATAAATAAATAGTACAAACACAATTATCGGGAATGCATCACCTATATCATATTGTGCAAAACTATGAATGCACGCATATCAACACAGATCACCAGTTCTCTTGTCTCTTGCATTTTAACCAAGCAGATGGTGGTGTTGCAACCAGCTTGTTATAGTCACACTTTCAGCCCTGCTAATTAGCAGGGCCATGTCAGCACGGGTTTGGCTCTCAATTTACAAAGGAAAACCATCTCTTTGTGTTCGACTTGTTCCTGGTAGCAGTGGAAAAGCGCAAACAGATGGTAGGGTCAGAATGTGGCACAAACATGAAAGGTATGGATCCATCCTACCTTGTATTAATTCAGGGTGGTGGTGGTGTAATGGTGAGGGGGATATTATCTTGGCATACTTTGGGCCCCTTTGTACCAATTGAACATTGTTTAAATGCCACAGCCTACCGGAGTATTGTTGGTGACCGTGTCCATCCCTTTATGACCACAGTGAGCCCAGCTTCTAATGGCTACTTCAAGCAGGATAACGCGTCATGCCACAAAGCTCATATCATCTCAGACTAGTTTCTTGAACTAGAAAATGAGTTCACTGTACTGAAATGGCCTCCACAGTCACCAGATCGCAATCCAATAGAGCACATATGGAATGTGGTGGAATGGGAGATTCACATCATGAAGGTGCAGCCAACAAGTCTGCAGCAGCTGCGTTATGCTGTCATGTCAGCATGGACCAAAGTGTTTCAAGCACCTTCTTGAATCTATGCCATGAAGAATTAAAGCACTTTTTGTCACAACTCAGACTCAAAGCATACAGGATAAAACATGAGCCTTCATGGACAAGCTGGGCTGCTCATCCATCATGTCAGATTTCCTGCCCCCCAGTCCCTGAGACCTACAGTCCCAACACAGCTGGACACAGGGAACCAGACTAAGGCCACTGACTGGATGTAGAGCCTCCAGAGGACTGGAGAACCCAAACCAGGAATCTGGAAACTTAAAATGGGCAAGACCCCAAAAGCCAAAACACACAAAAATCCCCCAAAGACAGGATGCCAGCATTACAGGACACACACTGTGGAATTCTGGTCATGGATCATGAATCCCCAACACAGAAACCAGCTAACCAGAAGCCCGAAGGCAAAATGAAAGTCAACAAGGACCATGAAGCCCAAGTCACCCAAAAACCAAGCCAGTACCTGCTGGCTACTGAAAGGCAGAGGTTAAAGTAGTCCGGAACGATCCAGAATGGTGTTCTGGCATCTTCATTTAATACATAAATAAATCTGATTCGTACCTCATATCAAGCTAAGTTTTTTTTTTCGCGTGCTGCAGGCAGGATTCCTTCCAGCCAATGCCATCAAGATACTCAGTTCAGAAAGTAATGTCACACTATGAGGTAATTTCAAAGAACATGTCAGAGCTCATCAAATATCACCAAGCATACAAGCTGTTTTACGTACAACTTACATGTCTTGCCAGCTACCAGTATGTTAGCTGACACTTTGGCTAGCATTTCAGCTAGCTTTGCTAAAGTGACATTAGGTCGCACTCAGAAACCAAGTCAAGCTGAGTAGGTTTATTGCCATTTCAACCATGTACACAGTACAGAGTGCAGAGTGAAACAAACCTTGTTCCTCTAGGACCATGGTGCAACACAAAGAACAAAAATAGAAACAACACAAGTGCAGGCAGGACAGAACTAAATATTTTGTGTGAAAGTCAACTGAAACCACACTTTTGCACCAAAGTGTTGAACCCAGAGAGGCCACTGCAACTTAGCTTGCTGCCATCTGACATCTCCTACAGTGAGGCAGAGCTAGCATGGGTGTGAGGGTTGCGATCGCTGGCGATGACTGTCAGGAATCTCCTACAAGGCCTCTCCTCCTCTGGTCTTTCTGTGTTCATGGTCAGCATGGGCGGGGCTGATTTTAGCTGCGCTACTGGTCCCTCTACTAGTATAAGGCTATGTTCATACTGGACATTTTGGTGTTAAAACACAGAAAGTCTTCATTTTCACCTTTCGTCCATACCACCCTGGTTATTCAGTCTCCCAAAACAGAGACTTATATGATCTCATAGCCGTATACTTCTGAAAAGTCTGGGTGTTTCTTAATATGTATACTTGGCCGTACTTGTGTTCTCATTTACCCATTTTACGTCATCTTCCAATGCCAAAGACCACTTCTGATACTAAGAACAGAAATACAGAGAATGGTAATAAATCTCCAGATTTCATTCTTGCCCTTTCAAGGATACATCGGCGGCATCCTCGCCAAACAAGACCAATCCCATGATTCACTGCGCCCCAAGTTTGTTCATGGGACAAGACCCTATGTATGATCTTTCCATTCTTGGTATTGAGAAACACCCTCCGTTTTAGAGTTGCAGTGTGAATGAGTGAAAACAGAGACTCTACAGTGCCCTAATAGGTTCCTACTCATCTCATGGCTCATCCCTGATTTGATCCCTCTAGTTACACCCTCTCAACTGATCGGTCACCTGGTCCCGCTACATCAGGTCTGCCAGACCCTGCTCCTGGAGACAAAAGCAACTAAAACTAACTAAATCTAGAAAAAAACGTTTTATTAAAGATTAACTAAGAGCAAGCCAAATCCAAAACAATCTATACGTCTAGTTCCTGTGTCGGGTGAATCTTCTGCCAGTGTCAGACAGTTAAAGGTAATCAGCCATTTTATGAAGATTAATGCAAATACATGAGATGGGCCATAACTTTCTATAATTGGTAAGGGTTCAGGTTTGGCAGGTGGTCTAAAGTCCCTAAATGGTATGACTCTAGTCAGCAGGGCATGCATGACTCAAATCCACAGTTGACTCAGATCCTGTAGTGACAGCTACTTAAAAAGGCACTTTCCCTGTTGCTGACCTGTATGTATGCAGCTAAATAGCCCGTTACACAGTGTGACTGCTGCATAGTTGCACAACAAGAAACTAACTGACCAAGCAATATGTCAATGTGCGCATCCCCAGTGTAGGGTAGTAGTTTCAGGATGTATGGAAATACTTTTAACCTTCCTATCGTGTTTGGGTCGGCACCGTCTAACCTAAGAGATAAGTACAGAAAGCTAACACAATCCGAAGGTCTGTGTGAAAACGCCAGTGTGGATGGAGATTTTGGTTGAGGTCGTTTTTAAACTAAAGCTCAGTTTTCAAACTAAAGCGTAGCGGTGTCGATGTAGCCAATTTGAGTTACTCTGAGGCCAGTAGTTTTTCCCCGTTGCACCATTACACCTGGATCTTAGGGTTCCCCGACCTGCTGACAGGCGCAGAAGAAACGGGACACTACCGAACCCGATAAACCACACCGCTAAAGAGGAAGCAACAGGGCCCTAAGTTTCAAGAGCGATTATAATGGGCGAGCACTGCTCTGCTTCAATAAGGTTGGGCTCTAACTGAACCCAGCCCAGAGCAGGGTCAGTTCCCCATTAGTAAACCAGGGGCAGGTGTATCAGTTTTGAAGGCAAAATTGGATTTAAAACCCGGTATTAGCAAGGTGTGCCTAAAGTGACCAGAGTGTACGTTTTTAATGAGTCACAAAAAGCCTACAAAAAGATGGAAGGGCATTTAAAATAGATGAAAACCCCATAAAGATGCTCACACAAACAGTGAGTTGGCAATAATTCGGCACGCATATTCCCTTCCATGGGTGATTCACCCTAATTTTTTTTTCACCTCCCCTCAAAAAATATTCCACCCCCCGCTATGTAACCGCGTGGGGGACCCGTGAGGTAGCAGGGTCCCATATTTCTTAATACTGAAAATGGAAACCCTGCTGGGGGCTGAAATACAAAATCGCCTCTGCTCCTTTCGGTTAAACAAAGTTTTATCTCAATTAAATTCCAGTTCCAAAATAATTGGAAAAAAATTCGTTTAACAAAACCGACTGCTGCATAAGATATGGCAATGCAAAGCTCAAGGGACGGATTGGTTTGACGACAGGAACCCCGTCTTCCGTTTTATAAGCAGTTAAATCCACAGCTCTTAAGTAGTGAAGATCATTTCGGCGTATCCCGGAGCATCAACAAATTTAAGGTAGCAAGGTAAGGTAATCTGCGATGACAGTCACTTCTGTTTTGTAGACACTAATTATCCACTGCTTGATTTCAGATAAATTTCATTCCATTGCTTCTTTAATAATTTTACATATACATGCAATTAGACGTCAACTGCGTCAATTCTTAATGTGAGTTTTCACATTTTAACATCACATACGTAAGCGTAGTTTCCCGGTTAGACGACAGTAAATATTTGATCATATTTTCACTTACATGCGTATAAGGTGTTACGACTTATCATTAATGCTGTTATCAGTGTCATTTCATTTACGTATCGCCACCAAAGAAACACTATTGTAAAGATCGACAGTTGTCTCTTACCCGCTACTGCGCATCACTTAATAGATAAACCCAAGTGTAGGGACATTTATGATGTGCTGGGGAAACATGTATTGTGCGTGTTTACGCGGCTGTGCAACACCGTCTGCAAGTTTATTACCAAATCAGTGGCGTTAGACGTTCCCGGGATTTTATCATTCTACCTTCTACTTATAGATTGCTTTCATGTGTCACGGCAGATTAGATTGTGCGAATGTCTGTCTTGATTTATTCATTTTATTTGTTTCAACACGTCCATCATAACAGTCTGTTATGTTTCATAGCTCGTAATAAGAATGGGAAGGCAACCGTAATGTATTTTAAGTATTTTAAACCTAACGAACTGAGCTTGGATGTCTTTTCATCAGACTTTCTCCAAACACACTTTAAAAATTATATAATAATAATAATAATAATAATCATTTGTCCTTGTTATGTGCGAAGTGGTTTAATAGGGATGGGTGGTCTGAAAAACTGTGAAAAAATGGTGTCATTTTTATTTATTAATAACCCAGAGCAACTCCCTTTAAAACCACAAAGGCAACACTGTGGCACTTCTCATGTTAATGAAACAAATTCAGATTATTACGTTGTAACCAATCCTACTTTTATGGTGAAGCAATGCTGAGAAAAGTGGAGAAAGTATTGTTGAAAACGTTGATTGTATGGTCGTGGCAGGGGCGCTGCTGAGATTTTAGACCCCCACCCAGATCGATCTAATTATCTAATTATTTGCCAAAAGTTTTCAGAACCCCTGTCACTTAAGAGCCCTTGGAACTTTTTTTCGCCTAAAAGGTTTGTCAGCTGGGATAATTGTACTTTTGGGCATCTTCCCCTTATTCAGTATTCAAATCCGGCCTGCCCCAACAGATCATATGCTTGACCCACTCTGGGGTGAAACGTATGACTATCCAAATTTCAGAAAATTGGTATTTGGAGAGATTTATCACCCTTTTGGTGGGTGACTGTTAAAAAGCCTAGCCACTAAGCCTTTTGTGCAGACAATGAAAAGCTGTCAAAGCTCATGCAGGCTGATTTCCATGTGATCTGAAAGAACAGGAGGAGTCACCCTCTGTTAAGCATGACAGCGAGTTCAGCAACCTCGCTGACCCCCTTAATAACCACAGCCAGACCTAGGCCCGTGTAGTGCTGTTGTTAAGGATGAAAATCTGATCTGATCTGAGATCAGTAGTTATCAGTCACTCAGTAAACTTCCTTTTTGCTAAAAAAAAATAGCTGAGCTTATAAAACTTGCTTTAATGGTGCAGAATCATCTTTCTTTTCACAGAAAAGACCTGATTATGAGTCGCCGTTTTGCTTTTCTTTGGGTATTTTACAACAGCATCCTTCTGTCTGGAGCCACTGTAACAAAAGGTAACCGCCCTTTCACCTGCTCCTTGGATGTTGGTCAAATCTATGTCTCATACCCCTAACCCTAACCCCTAAACCTGCATTGTTGTTCAGGATACAAATTTAACAATGCCCTCTAATTAGAAAGGACTTACTATTACTAACATTTCTAAAGCGATGTATGGCTGTAAGAGATATAGAATATGTTGACAAATAAAGCACATTTATAAATAAAAAATGTTAATATTTGCAGATTGTGTTACTACAAAGTGGGGCAGCACGGCGGTGCAGTGGTTAGCACTGTCACTTCATACCTCTGGAACCAAGGTTCAAGTCTCCACCCTAGTTCCATGTGTGTGGAGTTTGCATGTTCTCCCTGTGTCGTTGTGGGGTTTCCTCTGGGTGCTCTTGTTCCCCCTCCCCCCCACAGTCAAAGACATGCTGAGGCTAATTGGAGTTGCCAAATTGCCCGTTGGTGTGCATGTGTGAGTGAATGGTGTGTTGTGCCCTGCAATAGGTTGCTTCCCCATCCTGGGTTGTTCCCTGCCTTGTGCACATGAGCTCTGGACCCCGCACAATCCTGAATAGGAGAAGCAGTTTCAGAAAATGGATGTATTACTGTAATGATGGTATCAGCATAGAAGGGGGGCAGATCTGGGTCTAAAAGCTACATCTTCTTAATTGAACCTTGTCATCAGATATCAGTAGAAGCAGGAGACACTCAGTACATGTGGGAAAGACTCAAAGCAGATTCAGCTTTTGAAAGTTTTCAGCTTCCATGCAATATACAAAATAATGTGACGTGGCAAGACATTGATTGTTTCCCTCACAAGAAACAGAAATTGACACGTGGGGCAAAAGAATGGACGAAAGCAGAATAGAAAAATATCATTGTAGCTAATAATTAAAGAGAGGGAGAGTGAGATGGAACGATTGCCCTTACTTTGTCTGTGCTTCCTGGCAATTGGCTTCTGGCTCTCTGCTCAAACAACGAAAACACACAGACGCACTTGGAGAGATAAGGTACAGACGAGAATAACTAGTGCAATGAATGGGAATAGGAACGTCATTTATTAAAATAGTGTAGTGAGAGGAGAAAAGACCTGGAGATGGTTTCTTCATCCTAGAAAAAGCAGGACGTTTATCATTATAAAAGACAGGAAAACAAATTCCAGCTGCTTTTAAGACAAAAGTGGCCTGCTGACACCCCGGCAGGAAAAAAAATAAATCTTCAAAATAAAATCACATGTGCCTTACGAGTTTCCATCATTAGTAGTTCTGAGGATTCCAGACTCATAGGGGTCGATCCAAGAATAAAAGGAAAAGCTTAACCCTGCTTTGCTGATCAAACCCCCAAATGGAAAGATATCATGAATAAGTTGCTTCCAAACAGGCCAGTGATGGGCTCCTGCTTTCTGTGATGGCTGTAACACACCTTCTCGTGCTGTGCCTTCAGAGGCCGGCTCCTGGTGATCACCTTCATGCGAAATTGTCCCGTCAGCCATTTTCACTTCACCTCATGCTTCATGTGGCCGCCCATGCACAGGATACGCCTATACATTTATAGCAGCCAATCAGGTAGCATATGCCAAATTAGTTGTAATTGAGTTTATTGAGAATTATTTACAGTTATTACTTTTTAATGCAAAACTCTGAGATTGTTTCCTTTTGGCAAAATCTGAAAGAAAGGGGCAATACTATTCAACAGTTTGTGATTAGTTGTATTTTAAATATCTTAATATTATATTTTTCCATACTGCGGAAGTTGAGTACTAATTGGCCAATTGACTAATATAATCATATTTCCTTGTTTCTAGCTTCCGCAGGCACCATGGATGAAATCTCTTGTGTAAATGATTATTTGTTTACAATAATCTGCACAGTAAGAATCTCCAAAGGCTCAGATCATACCAGAAACATCTCATACTGGCTCGAATTTCAGCACAATGGGTAAGGCATACTTCCTGTATAATTATAGCCTACCTGAACTGGATGGTTGAACTTATGTGAATAAAATTGCAGTCTTGAAGTTAAAGCTATTGAAGGTAGATTTTTAAAAATAATTATTGAGGATAGTGTCTTTGTAAATTGCAATATAACAGTCCAGACTTATTTTTACGATAATCTGTCATATATTCTCTTTTATAAACAGAAAAATATTCAACTGTTCACTCGCAAAAATACTGGATAATTACCAATGTACATTCCAGTCTCCAGAAAGATTTATAGATACGGAGCATTTTGTCATAAATCTCCGGAATATTTTGCGGACTGCCATGTTAGAAATTACGTACAAGCCAGCGAAACACAGTAAGTTTCTATTTCAGTGTCATTTTTAAGCTCCGGTACCATGGAAGGTAATGTCATGGATGTGACTTACGAACTGTAACATCAGGGGTGCAGCCTTCAATTAGCCACCCCACATAGGCCGGCATGGAGAACTGACTCATTGATGGGCTTTGACCTTGACCACAGCTTTACGCCTTGCTTTTAGCAAGCAAGCACACCCTTTTTTGTATAATATTAGCATGTCCGGGGGGGTTGGGTAGCCAGTTGACCTTGGACTCCCGAAATTTTTTTTTCTTCCTGTTTGGAGTTTTTGGTTTCTCTCTTCTGCTGTTGTATGTCTTTCTTTCTTTCTTTCTTTCTTTCTTTCTTTCTTACTTTCTTCCTGTCTTTCGTTCTTGTCGAATCATTCTGTATAAATGATGCTGAGAATGTATTGCGGCACATGTATGTCAGTGCCTTGGGGTGAGTCTGTTATGAAAGGTGCTGAATTGAATTGAATTGAACTGAACTGAACTGAGATCAAGGCAGCTGCAGTAAAATTTCCTGATATGTCAAACTGAACTATAACCTGTTTCTGACCATTAGCAGGGTCTATGTTTAACCTTCATTCATAAAAGTTTTGAAATGTCCTGCCATTTCCTCTCCATTATATGTCTGTCTGACAACTGGTTTCTGTTTCTAGTTAAACCAGCAGCACCCTGCAACCTAAGTGTCCACTGGTTTCCTGGTGGCTATAATTTCACTTGGCAGAACAGTTATGAAAATATTCTGCCTCGGGTTTTCCTGATAAAGTATCTGAAATACAGACTTTGGTACTACAGAAGTGGAGATCCAGATGATGTAAGCTTTCCCAAACCACTTTGATTATACAGCAAGAATTGGGTTTTCACTTGACATTTATGATTTTTTTTTCTTATTGTGCTTTTTCTGCTCATAGGTGGCAAAGATGGAGTTATTTCAGGAAGTAGTACAGGTTGAAGAACTGAGGTTGGAACCAGACACAGAGTACATAGCACAAGTGTCCTCTAGTCCCATTGCAAGCCATTATTGTGGGCAATGGAGTGATTGGAGCCCAGCTGTAAAGTGGAGGACCAACAAACGTAAGGGTGACGGTAAGCACCGCTGAAGCCTGAGCACAATTACACTTTATGAATGCTATTTACAACATGATGTATCTGCTGATGATTTCTCTGTTTCCAGGTGTACTGCTGTTTGTTGGACTCGCTGCATGTGTTGCAATTGGCATGATGGTGTTTTTATGCTTCAGTCTGAAAGCAAGGTAACCAATACTCATGATATAGAAGTTAAGGCCATGATAATGATTGCTTAAAAAATATTTTTTACTGGAAGTTTCACTCATAGAATTTCTTTTTGCATTTTGTTGTACAAGTTGTGTGCAATGACCATAGAGCATATTCTATTCTATTCTATTCTATTCTATTCTATTCTATTCTATTTTATTCTATTCTAACCTGTACTGTATTGTAGGCTAAACCTAAAAAAGCACTTCAGTGTCCCAACACCAGAGCCTTTCTTTCAATCCCTCTACAATAAATATAAGGGAGATTTCAAGGTAAGGATGCTTATTTTCAATTTTTCCCCACGTTTCTGTATTTTGGAACTTGCCCTTTAATATGTGTGTTTGTCACTGTAGAGCTGGGTCATGCCTCAAGGAAATCTGGGAAGACCATTAAACATAGAGGAACCCTTGAAACTTGACAGCTTGGTTGTGGCCTCTCCCATAGACCACAAAGAAAGCTATATTCTGCCCCCTCTCCAACACACACAGATTTACACCACCTATGTCAATCCATGGGTCAACACCTATGGCGTAGACCCACAGGACACCCTGCTCTCCGTCCCCTTCCTGGTGCCTGAGCTCAGCGTCATAGTGGGTGCTGTCCTTCTGAAGCACACAGGCCCCAACGTAGGTGACTCAAGATTCAGTGACCTGCAATGTAGCACAGGCTACAGCAACAATTACTGCACGCTCACTGCTACAGGCAATGAGCTTATCCCCAGCAAAGCACCAGAGGAAGATTGCGACAGCACATTGCAACCCTCAATGCTTTAAAACTAGTCATATTTCAGATGGGGACTTGCACTTTGTGGAAATCTGGACATAAAAAGGTGGATACATATTAGCCTTTGATCAAATACAATCCATCCATCTCTCAATTGCAGGATGACAAGCTATTGCAAATCCACTATCTGAAATAAGCAGAATTAATGCTGAATGTACACAGTGTATGTCCTTAATATGCTTTACTTTTCTGGGGAATTTCCAAGCATTCTAATTTCCCATTAATAGGATGGGAAGTGTGATTTTTTTTTTTGTTCTTGCGATGTAAATTTGTTAGCTGGTGTCCTCACTGACTTTTTAACTGCTGTAAAGATTTTGCTATTTTTCTATGAATGAAATGGTAATATATGTAAACTGTGTTATATGAAAGCATGCAAAGTAAGAACTGTGGGAAGAACAAGTATATTCGTAGAAAGAGTTTGCACTTGGGGGCCTATAAAACGCATCTTGCCTATCTTATGCACATGTCTGATGCACACACAACCTATTATTTTGTCTACCTATTGCAATTTGGACTTAGGTGACTGGGGGGTGGTACTGCCCCCCGCTGCTCACCAAAACTCTGCCCCTGAGTATGCTGCTATGTTAAACTGTAAATTAATGTACACTGCCTACATATTCATTTCATTTGACACACCATGCAAATGAAACAGTGCATGATTATGTATATTGTCCAACAGTAACTATTATTAAAATGATCCTATTGTATTCTGCAACTGGGGTTTTTCTTCCCTGAAAATGTTTTATAGACGAGTCTTTTGAATGAGTTAAATGAATTGTGAGGCCATAAATCTCTGTCTCTTTGTAAAATTATAGGGCGCTGATGTTTAAATCTTGATAAATGTCGACATTTCTTCAAACCAAAAGTCATGTGCTCCTCCTCTGAGGCTTGAAACAGAAGATGCACTGTAAAACAGTGTCAGACTGGAGCAGAAAGTGAAACTGCCCCATGAGCGTAAAAAGGAAAAGTGATTCGTGCACTTCTGTATGAAAACAGCACATATAAATGGCGTTAAAAATAACACAGCAGGAAACCCTACCACATTAGAATTACAAGACATCCGTGGGCCTGAGCTTGGGCCTGTTAAAATGATCACACTGAAGACACTGACAAAGTGACTGGATGTGTCAGCTTGCTGTTAAAAAATAAATGTGAAGATGTGCACACACAAGGTGTTTTGTTTTTTGTACTGAAACTTTTTTTTATTTCATGCCAAATGATTGTCTGAATTTAAAAAAAACCTCAATATACACTATATTGAGGATATAAAAAAATAGTTTGAAGGTGTCTTTGCTTCGACCGCATGCTAAGACCTACTCAGTAACATTAAGCTAAAGTTGGTTCAGTATTAAACTGGAATTCAGTTCAAGTCCATATAATTTAAAAGACCTAGTTGGTTCCAGATAACGGACTCCAAGGAGCCCAGGTGAGGCTTCAAGTGGTGGAGTGTCAGCTTGGTGTTCAGCTCAGAAAAGAGAAGAAAGAGAAGAGAGTTAGTGCCCTAACCGTAACCTCCGGCAGTACTAAAGTAACTATGGCAGCCTGGATAAAAGGGAGACCTGGAAGGAAGCACAGACATGAGGTTTTCCAGGAGTCTTGGCATCAAGTCAAACTACCGTCAACAACTTCTGTGATCAGCGAGAGTGACAGGACGACAGCACCAATCCCCCCTTTCACCTTTAATCTCAAATGACCATGAAGCCCCAGATCTCACATTCACCTTAACAAAACCTTTAGTATCCAAAAGACTGACTAAAGAGGTAAGTCTTAAGCCTAGACTCAAAAGAAGAGATTGTTTCTGAGTTCTGAATGCTAATAGGAAGTTTATTCCATAACTGTGGTACTTTATGAGCAAATGCTCTTCCTCCAAAAGTGACGTTCTTTATTCTGGGTGTTAATAGAAGACCTGCATCTTGCAATTGAACCGTACGAGTCAGAATGTAGTTGCAAATGAGGTTACTCACATACTGCAGTGCTAGACCATTTAGAGCTTTGTAAGTTAAGAGTACTATTTTGTAGTCAACACGAAATTTAACTGACAGCCAGTGGAGTGAAGATAAAATTGGGGTGATATGATCATATTTTTTAGCTTTGGTGAGGACTCTGGCTGCTGCATTCTGGACTAGTAGGAGTTTATTTATTGAGCTACAAGCTACTCATATTTGGACAACCAAATAATAAGACATTACAGTAATTGAGCCTGGAGGTAATAAACGCATGAATCAATTTCTCTGCATCTTGAAAGGATAGCATGTTTCTTAATTTGGCAATATGACGCAGGTGAAAGAAGGCAGTACGGCTAATGTTAGGAGCATGTACATCAAACGAAAGATCGGAATGTAGAGTAACACCAAGGTTTTCAACAACAGTCCATCCAGATTGACTATGATGTCAGATAGTTCACTTCTTTTGGCTTTAGTGCCAGTAAGTACCCCAGTCTTGTCTAGATTTAACTGGAGGAAGTTGTCTGACATCCACTTTTTGATGTTAATTAAACATTCTTCCATTCTCTGAAGTGGCTGTTTCTCTTCTAGTTTAGCCAATATATATAATTGTGTATCATCTGCAAAGCAATAAAAGCTTGCCTACAGCATGTTCAAGCTTGTCTAGGAGAATGACATGATCTATAGTATCAAAAGCAACACTAAGATCAAGCAGCACTAGGAGCGAGGCACAGCCTTGGTCAGCAGATAGTAGAAGATCATTTACACCTTCAGTAGAGCAGTTTCTGCGCTATGACGAGCTCTAAACCCAGACTGAAATTTTTCATAAATCTGATTCTCCTGTAGAAATGAGGTTAGTTGACTAGCTACAACTCTCTCTATTATTTTAGAGATAAATGATAGATTAGAGATTGGCCTATACTTTATCATTTCCAAGGGATCCAAGTCTGGCTTCTTCAATAGAGGTTTAATTACTGCTAGTTTAAGATATTTTGGTAGATGGCCAATGCTGATTGAGGAGTTAACTATTGCTAGTAGCGGTTCAATCACTGTTGGGATGATCTCTTTGAATAATTTTGTAGGAACGGGGTCTAGCATACAAGTAGATGAATTTGAAGATAAGATTAAGGACGTCAGTTCCTAGTTACTAAATATTTCACGGTCAACTGTTAGTGGTATCATTACAGTAGAAGTAGAAGCAATTGGAAACAACAGCAATTCATCCACGAAGTGGTAAAATCACAGAGGGGGGACGACACATGCTGAGGCGCACAGTGTGCAGAAGTCGCCAACTGTCTGCAGAGTCAATAGCTACAGACCTACAAACTTCGTGTGGCCTTCAGATTAGCTCAAGAACAGTGTATAGAGAACCTCCTGGAATGGATTTCCATGGCCGAGCAGCTGCATCCACTGGACTCTAGAGCAGTGGAGACGTGTTCACTGGAGTGACGATTCACAGTTCGATGTCTGGCAATCCAATGGATGAGTCTGGGTTTGGAGGTTACCAGGAGAACGGTTCTTGCCTGACTGCATTGGGCCAAATGTAAAGTTTAGTGGAGGGGGGATCATGGTGTGGGGTTGTTTTTCAGGGGTTGGGCTTGGCCCCTTACTTCTAGTGAAAGGAATTCTCAGTGCTGCAGCATTCAAATCCATTTTGGACAATTTCATGCTCCCACTTTTGTAATTTCAGAATTTCAGAAGATTTCTAAAACTGTAAAGCCTCTTGCTATCCAAGTGCACAACGCTTTTGTTCATTCTCTTGTGCATATGCTGTAGCTGACACTAAACCGAAACCATTGTTTCTGGCTCAACTAGTACAGCATCCAAAATAAGGTTGCAACCAAAAGCAAGAACCACCGCAGTAACCATAATTCACTAAAATTAAACTTGAACAGTACACAGGTTAAGCTCAGATGTGTGCAAATAACAAAATACTCACTGTAAAATTGTAAAATGCAAGCATTATTCTTGAAGTATTATGGAAAAATTAAAATAGTATATGGTATATTAACACCATCAAGACTGAAATATAGCCCCTTCTATTTTCTCATTTCAGAGCATAATAAAACATACAGGTTTTTTAAATCATGTTTCAATAAAAAGGAATGCCAAAGTGTTACAAGGCAGCTATTGTTAGAGAGAGACTACAAGAAAGAATCTAAATCTTAATTGTATAAGTATTCAGGCTTCTAAGTAACTTTGGAAATTACCACCCAAGGATTTCCAAACTTTCTCTTTTCACACAAAAACACAAGTGATTATTTGGGGAAATTTTATTCTAGCTTCTGAAGTGCTTATAGACTTATGGCTTACCAAACGTAAACTCTTTAAATTCACAAAAGCAGTACAGTGCGCATGCGCGCCCAAGTAAATAAATGGGGTCCCCGTTCGTTTATTTACAGCTTATGCTCTACCGCCCTCTAGTGGAGGAAGGGGCAATATGACATTTTTAAAATGAGCTCCTTTTGAAAAATGTTGCCTCTCTAATTCATAAAAAAGGAATAGTACTTTAGATGTATTTGCAACGTTAATTTGACTTTTAACATTTTTCCATCCTTCCACAGGATCATGGAGAGCCTGGAGCATAACCCAGAAATCACAGAGCAAGGGAAAAAAACCTGGACGTGATGGCAGTTCATCATAGGGCACACGAAAACACACACACACACACACACACTTGGCAATTTAGAAAGGCCAGTTTGCCTAATGTACTATTTTTGAAGTACATACAAGAAAAAACATGCAGAATACGAACCCCCAACCTTAGAAGTGTGTCAATGTCCGGGTACAGGAGCAACCACAGAATCCCTTATAAATGCTTCCAGAATCTATGACATACCAACACCTGAGCTGGTGAGTGACGTTGTAAAAAAAAGAATGCATATAAATCTTTGTGCAATAAACGTATAAATTATTTTGAAGTTGTAAAAACTCCAGCAGCACCTAAATACTAAATACAGAGTGAAATCCAATCAATGTGAAAGGAACGAATTGCACATAATTTTAGAAAACATCATAACATGATGCTAATGAAGACATGAGAACTGCACCACAGACCCTAACATTCTACAATTTGAATTACCGAGATCTGGGGCCTGTATTATGAAGCAGGATTTCTTGGCCTGATAACTTGTCAGATTTAAGGTACCCCAGTTTAAATGGGCCTTATCTTCGCTCACTTACATTTAGCCCAGACTACCTTAAATCTGACAAGTTATCTGGCTAAGAAAGAAATCCTGCTTTGTGATACAGGACCCTAAATATTTATACAATTATAGTGTATTCTTGCATAAAGCAAGCACATACCACGCAGCTCTAAAATTACAATAATAAATTTGTAGGTATGTATCATCTCGTTCATTTTAACTGTTACAAATCACAGTTCATTATCAGTCATAAAAACTAGATCAACAACATAATAATACTGCTGTTTGTATCTTGTAGTAAAAGGCAAACCGCATGACTGTCATTTGCGCTTATAAACATGCGCAACATAATACATACCGAAGAGTATAGTGCTAAATAATACGGTTAAGTGACAGAGTGAGAAAAAAAGAGCACTACAAAATGTGCAGCGTCATGCCCCCCCCCCTCCCCACCCCAAATTATGACAGTCTGCGTAGACATTGGATAACATTAGCTGACAGCGAAGGATGTCCAAAGTCGCTGCAACATTCTCTTCATCAAACTGCCGACCATGAAACGGATGTCACTCATTCTGATTGACAGCCGTAACCACCACTGCAGGGCCGACGTGCGCTCGCAGTGGGCGTGGTTACGGAAGCGTCCACTCCCGTCTGTTGCGGTAACATTGTTGTTGAGTGACGTCACGGGCAGAAAATGAAGGCGCAGAGGTAGCCATTAGTGGAGGCTCCGCAATTATTAAATCCAAATAAATATTGGTGGGAAAACTTCCATGGCAAGAACCACTAGTCAAGTTGTAAGTATTGTGAGCGTCAGTGGATGTCGGATTCGAAGCCGTTGTCGGGCTGGTGGAATATTGTGGAAGTTGTTGGGATAAATGTTTACTGGGCCCTCTTTTTTTCTAAGCGGCGGCGGCGGCGATGTTAGGGGGCTCTGGGCTAGCTAGCAGATTAGCCGCTCTGGGTATCCGCGGACGGATCTGTTTATTCTGGTGCCGGTTTGGACGGACGAGGCTGACCCGTTTATGGTTCAGGCGGCGCCACGATGCCACGGCAAGATATCCGTAGGTTAATCCGGAGCTGGGTGGCTTCCTCGCTGGGGATATCGCTTAGTCGCTCGGCGGTTTCAGACGCTGTTCCTGTTTGTTTATTATTGTTTTTATTTATTTCGTTTGGCTGTTTCATGTCCCGATGGCGCTGCTCTGGGACTGACTGGCTACTGCGCCGTCTCGACAGGCGGAACCGGGTCGGCCGGCTGCCGGGCCGCGCTTCTCTCTTCTCATTTTAGCGGCACTTCATCTCAACCCGGCGCTAAACTTCTCAGGAACTGATCAGGCGTTTCTCTTTATTTAAATCATTTTGAGGCAGCCGCTGTTCCGGCGTTTACTAAATTAATTCTTGATTGTTTCTCGTCAAGGGACAGCTCCACAGTCGGGGTCACAGAAGTTTTCATTCCTCTATATATATCTCACTCACACCTGTGTTTTTGTAAACGCGCATAATTATTTTAGACTGGTAGTTACATAAGTGATAATATAGGATGGGTGGAGAGACTCGGGTAGGGTGGTAAAGCCATTGATCCTCATAGAAATGGTTGATTTATGGCGGTCGCTTATTACTAAGACGGGGCGGCATGGCGGTGCCGGTCCGTGGTGCCGGCGGGCCTTCTTGGGAACGGCGCTGTCAGTAAGCAGGGCGGCGGTGCCCGCCGATCGTCGGCTCTCCCTCCCCGCACTAATGTATCCGAGCCCCGTCTGAAGTCTAAATAGAGCATTTTCTAAACGCGTCTTGCAGTTGTGAGCCTGGAGTGGATTATTTAGGGTTTCCCTATAAATAAACTGCGCTAGATCTTCTCATCGGCCTCTCCGAATTCGGCTCGGGAATGTACCTTTTTAACCTTTAAAACGACTTAACCTCATAACTAATCCTGTCTGCCGAAATGTATAAAATGTTAATGATTAACTTCCTAGCGCCGTATGCCAAGAAGCTGCGTTGTCGTCAACGTTGTTTTAGAGCATTGGCTGTATATATAAAACCAGGACAGGAATTTAATTAAACTGTATATCAGACCAGCAAAGTAGCATTATTCTTAAACTAATGAATTCAGCAGGTGCCTGATAATAAATTCTTCCCCGTTTTTAAAATCTCAATTAAATGCATCCACACTCTGAGTGGTGACTAAGGTTGTATGTCTTCCTTAATGTAACTGTATACTTGCAATATTTTAAATCTCTCAAGATGAGGCAAGTCTTGTTATACTGGGCACTGGTATCACGCTGATATTTTTTGCTTTGTTTTTAATGCTTTAAATTTATTTTTCCTGTAATTACTTTAATTACCAAGTTTATTGTAGACCTGTATGGCCGCACGATATCATTTTACTATTTTGAAATGTCTTGTCGTATTTTGCCTTTTTCTCTGGGTTTGGTTAGGGACTCGGTAGTTTCATACGTGAGATCTTTGAATAGGAAAATGGGTTCACTGGAAACTCAGACATTGTAGCTGTGTTTTTTAACTGCCAAATATTTGTTTACGTAAGATAGCTGGGAGTGTAGGCAACAGCTGTTTATGTAGATTTTGTTTTAAAAAAAAAAATGTATTCCACTCTAGGCTTGCAGTACAGGTCGTAACATCAATTCATGATGTCATTGGGAGTCAATTTTGGGAAAACAAAGGGCCGGCTTTTGGTTTCAGGCACACATAATGTTATAGGTGTTTCCTTGCTTGGCATTTGGTTTTTGTGGGGATATTTCTCTAAACTGTTTTTTTTTTTTTTTTTCTGTACATGATGGATACATGAAGTTATTGGAGCCGTACATTTAAAAAGGGCTCTGTCAAAATCACATGCTCGATCAGGCTCTTGGTAATTAGATATTCTGTAGGCCGGCAGGTGTCTACCAAATTTCCATGGCTGTATTTGACGTGCTTTCCACATCAAGGTCTCAGTTTTTTTAGCGGTAGTAGCACTCATACTAAATGGTGTTTCCTTAATGAATAAGGAATAGGAAATCAAATGACCTATGTGAAGTTATCTAAATTGGCATGTAATTGATATAAAGGTGTATATTTCTGGCTTCGTTGTCTGTATTCTGATTTTTATATGCGTTTCTTCAAATTGTTGCTATCTTACAACGTTAAATGTTGGTGACAATTGCCCTGTGAGTTTGATATTATTCCGAAATTGTCATGGGACTTTTGAACAAATAGTATGTTTGTGTTGTGCTCATTGAGTAATGGTCCCCTGCCTTTCTCTTGGTGTACCGACAGCTAGTTACCTGGCTTTCTAAACATGTCTAACCTGCTTGACGGCAAAGGTTAATCTGGTTGCTATTATTGAAAAGAAGAGGGAAAAAAAATCCTTCCCATCCTCTTACCGTAAATAACATTTTGTTTGTGGTGAGGGAAAAAGGTTGGTAATGAATCTGGTTATAAGATATTCAGCAATGACCGCAGTTTTTTTTTTAGCTATTCATGAACTGTAAATATAAAATGAGTTACTTCCTGATGGTTACTCAGATGTATCATGTAACCCTAGTAAACAGGTATGATTGATATTACTTTGTTTTTCATTGGAATACTTATGATCGATGATGAAATTGCGGTCCCTTTTAGCTTACCTAACTTCCTGTTTGTGCCAAGCTCCCTTCTGGTGGTATGAATCGCCATTTATAAATAAATACTGATACTAGGACTGTGCTGACAAATAGAAATAATGTAGCTACTTCAAATTGCGTTTTCTTGGTGTCTGTCTGGCCCTCACTTTGTTTTAATAGTGTTGGATGTTTTTATGGCTTTCCCAGTGTAGCTGTTAAGTTTCTGTACCCCTTTTTTAGTAGTGACTGAAGTGAATGATTCACCAGGACCGGCTGCCCAAGTGCATAGCCGGTGTACTGCTCTCGAAAGTGGGGAAAGGCTGCTGTTTGCGTGGGATGGAGCCGCTGGGGCGCAGGCCGCTCAGCTCCCAGCCATGTAGCTACTGGTGCCCCCGCTGCTTTGATGTAGGCTCTGCTGGCTCAGCACCCGGCTGCCCTCACTTCCGTTACAGCCAGAGCGGCCGCAGTATTCCTGGGGATGAATTTGGGTCAAGGAGAGGTGGCATGTCTGCCTCGCAGCCGCCACTGTGTGGGGATGCTGGGTGCCAGCAAGTTTGTGAATCAACCCCATGTTCAACGGGAGGGGGGTGATACTGGAGAGCTACCTCATCTCTGTGTCTCTTCAGGTCTGTGAATTTCCCTTCCTGGAATGCATCCTTATAGGGAAAATGAGGCGTATTAATTAATATTCATATGGTCGTGGATGAG
>JAODLD010000101.1:21941521-21956771 GCA_026781065.1 Mormyrops boulengeri | reverse complement strand
CCCCCCCCCCCCCCCCCCCCCCCCCCCCCCCCCCCCCCCCAGCTTCGAGACTATTGCGTGAATCCATGTATTTGGATGTCAGCAAAAGACGTTCGATCCAAATAGCAGTTTTAAGTGCTGTATCTATATGAAATAAGTAAGTACTGCAGGAAGTGTATTTTTCTCTTGCTAGAATTTTTTTTTTTTTTTTTTTTTTTTTAAATCAAGTTGGCGGGAGTCGGTTACATTATGTATTTAATACTCTACCTGGTTTGTAACCGACCAGAACTGTGATGTACAGAAGATGTATTATTGAAATCTGAAGTAATGCAATGATATTAGGATACACACTTTGTATTTTTATTCTTGTATAAGGTTATTTGCTGGCTATTGTTTAGCCTCTAGTTCATTCTGTGTTATTTAAATTCTAATATATGAATCATATTTGGATTTAAGTCATGTTCAGGGGCCATGTTGTGTATGTATTGAGATGTAAAGCCTTTGAATGTGAATAATTATTGTAAACTATGATATTTTACAGCTTTTTTTCTTACTATATTATATACATTTTCTATTTGGTCAGTGATTTAATCATATTTCTCATAATTTAATGAATCTGTTCATTCGCCCATTATATTTGTGCTCTAGGTATAGTTGTTGAATGATGAATTTCCCACGTACTGCTTGGTAGTCCTGTAATAAAAGCATGTAGAGTTTTAGGCAGAATTTTATGGTCTCCTGTCCTTTGTATATTTGCTCACATGCTGATTATCTATGATGCTTTCTTCTGGCTCTCATAAAAAAAAATGTTACAACACTACCCCCTAATGTAAATGTTGGGATCTGCACACTTTCTCTTCCTCTTCTCCATTTTTTTTTCTCTCCCCATCTAAAAGTGAAAGGAAAGACACATGTATATGATGTATTGGTGTAATTTTTTTTAATATATATTTGTATATATTGTTATTATATATCTATATATCAATATATCACACACATACACACACGTATACATAATATATATATTATAATATATATTGTGTGTGTGTGTGTGTGTGTGTAATTAGATTGACCTTTTGCCCTTAGACCCTGGTTAGAAACCATTTTTATGATTACTAATATCGCATATAAAATGGCTTACTATTTTTATTACAAATATATACTAAACACTTGTCAATACTAGTATACTTCAGGTACTGCATTGACAACTCTCCACAAATTCCAGAAGTGCTCTAGGCAAGTCTTAAACATGTACCAGGCCATAAATGATCACCTTTATTACACCTAGCCCCTTAACTGGGTTTAATAACCATATTTCTGACTAATGACAGTCACAATAAACCCAGAATGTAGGAGAAAGGTCCGCATTAATAAATTGAAATTGCACTTAAATTTGATTTATTGCTTGATCTGAGATTATCCAGAGAGGTGACAGGTGTATTATGTATTTGCCTCTGCATGGTATTTCACTTTCCAAATTAAAAGGTGGTTTCTGAAGACATTTGTATAAATATCTGTCCTCAATCGCACAATAGTTTAAGCTCAGTTTACCAGAATTTTCATGTTCATTTGCAGTGTGTTTGGTACTAAAGTGAAATGCTGGAATCTTGTCTTTTGCAGCAATATCATACCACCACTTTTTCCTTTGGTATGATTGTGGTCAGGCTGATCTGGTTAAAGCTGGTATCTTTGCCAGAAAATGTCCTCTGAATATTAATGAAAGATGATTGCAAAAAATGTATTTTTTAGTCTAATTTAAGGTACAGAAATGGACTCTGAGGAATGAACATGTTTGTACCATGGGGGACAGAACTGTACTGCGGCTGTACTCTTTTTTTTTTTTCTGACTGTACCACTGTTAATACAGTTCGCCAGATCATCATGCTTACATTACCATTAATGTAGACTGATAAATATTTATTGACACACAAGCTGGCAAAATTAGTAACGGCTGTTAAGTTTATTACTACCCATCTCTGGCAGTCTACTTCCAACTGACGAGATCTATCTATTAATGTTGGGCGGTATACCGGTTCATACCGAAAACCATTTTTTATTATTGTTACGATATTAATTTTTCTTATACAGCAATATCGTACTGCATATTTAAATGTCACGCAATACCAGTTTAAATAGCCTACACAACGTTCGGAAAGTGGCGCAGCTGGAAACCGTTTAAGGGGGATCTTTCTCACTGCTGCACCACTAAAAATGTACCGCGAAAGGTTAGAAATGGAAGATATAGCCGACGCTGAAGTTAAAAGTAATGAGACACTGGGGTTGTCAAAAAATCGATTCTCATTGATATTAAAAATTAGTATCTGATTATATACTTACGCACACACTCGTACAGCCACTCCCCTCCTCACATTAGCCAATGAACGCATTCGCGCTGGTTAACACACACCCAGCGAGTTGCCCGAACATGGCATATGATACAGTTGAAGGCACTTCGCAAGCTGCTTAAGTAAAAGTGCCTTTTGGAAGTACTTTGCAGATGAGCTAAGGATGGCGATAAGCCTCTATGCAGTACTACAAAGTTGTGGTGACCAAGTCAAAATAGCACATCAAACTTAGCAAGGCATCTTAAAGACCGACATCCCGGTCTTTATGAGAAATTTCGCGAGGTCAGTAAAGCTCACGTTCCAGCAACACTGAACTATTAAACACTTATCAAAAATGTTAACTTGGGGGAATAGTTTGAGGAAGGCCTTTATCTGTTCCAGTATGACTGTGCCCCAGTGAACAAAGCAAGGTCCATAAAGACATTGTTGAGTGAGTTTTGTGTGGAAGAACTTGACTGGCCTGCACAGAGCCCTGACCTCAGCCCCATCAAACACCTTTGGGATGAACTACAATGGAGATTGTGCACCAGACCTTCATGCCCAACATCAGTGCCTGACCTCACAAATGTTGTTCTTGATGAATGGGCAACAATTCCCATAGACACACTCCAAAATCTTGTGGAAAGCCTTCCCAGAAGGGTGGCAGCTGTTATACCTGCAAAGGGGGAACCAACTACACACTAATGCCTATGTATTTAGAATGGGATGTCATAAAGGTTTCTGTAGGTGTAATGGCCAGGTGTCCCAATACTTTTGTCCATATAGTGTATCTGAGAGTTTCATGGACCTCCGAGCTAGATCGTTGTGCTTCGACGTGGCCATATTGACCCACACCAACCTGAGAGATGTCTTCACAGTCTCCAGCACGACAACCACCATGAAACGAGCAGCCTGCTCTAAGGAGCACGGACTGGATCAGTTGGGGTCGAAAGGCTGTAACCACATGAGAAATGTGAAAATGGCCATTACTCATTTATGACCGATTCAACAGACGTTACGTTTTTAAGATGTATGTGCACATCTTGGCACATATTTCCCAGAACACTGAGCCTCAAAATCCATCGTTGATTTAGTGATAAAATGCATAAAACTGGCCGATTACAAACTTAACATTGATTTCAATCTGATTTTAGTTGGTGTGCTATCTGGAAGCAGCGTCGCCTCGTTACGTTTGACATTATACAACATTTCCTTGACTTTTTCCGCATTTTTCTTATGGGACTAAGTAAATTGCTGCCCAAGAAAATTCTGATAAAATTATTATTATTATTTTATTTTTTTTAATGACAGCAGTTATTTCAGGATATTATACATCCAGTAGTATGGAAAGTATATCCGCCTTTAAATTAAAAGTTGGGCTAAACCGACCGCTGTATATTCTTAAGTAGTTCGCAGGTCGTCTTTCGGCCAGCTGCGGGGCCGCTGGGGTTGCTGGCGCTGGGAAAGCCCTGCGTGGTACGGAGAGAGGGAGAGAGGGAGGGAGGGAAGGAGGGAGGAAGAAAAGGAGTGGCGCCGCGTCGGCTCGGAGGAGGGAGCGGCCTTAAATACGGGACACTTCCTGCTTACGAGCGCAGTTCCTGTAACGGAAGGCAGGGCGCAGGGATGGCGGAGAATATCTCCGACAGCAGCGGCTCTGGCTGCCGGCGGTGCTCCGTTCATGCCGCGGGGGAAAAGGTGCCGAGCCGCGGCGGCGAGGCTTCCAAGTGGGTCCGCCTGAACGTGGGCGGCACGTACTTCCTGACCACCCGGCAGACGCTGTGCCGGGACCCCAAGTCGTTCCTGTACCGGCTGTGCCAGGCCGATCCCGACCTCGACTCCGACAAGGTATTGGGGCTCGGTTCGGGAAGGCGTGCGGCCGGCCGGCCGTTAGGTAGCTCGGCGCTCCGGGTGAGCCGGTTTGCGGCTCGAAAAAGCCGGATTTCAGGCGCGGGGCTTCCAGTCTGCAGCCTCTAATTAACCGCAACTGCGAATAAATGTGTGTAGAAGTACCGTGGCTCCCTCGCTAGCTAGTAAGCTTATTTATTAACGTAGTCAGAACCGTAAGAGAAAACAAGACTTTGCCTTACTTTATTATTTGATATCGCAGCGCTACGATATTGTAGCTATTGAATCACATTGAATGTGTGCTCACTTAGCTAGCGGCTCACTCTGCCTTCTCGTCCGAAGGAAACTTCACTTCTTTAGATCGGATCGGGCGCACAGATACGCAGCGTAAAGGTACAGAAATAACACGGCATCCGCAAATACGCGACGAGGCACCGCAGTGACCGATGTGCAGATCACACCGTCAAGACTGTTCATGATGTAATTTTCTCCAAAGCTGCGTTAGTGCATTAACACGTATTTATATTTAACTAGTTATATTTAAGTCATTTGCAAAGAAATTAGCTAGCAAATGCCTGCCTTAAAGTGGATGAAGAATGCAATCGGTTTGGCTATAAATCTTAATACTTGGTATATTTAAATATGCATGTACTGTGTATACATAATTAGACGCCTAAAGAAGTAAAGTAATGTACCTGAATTTGTGTACAACTTTCAACACTTATCCCATTAAATCAAATGGCTCATTTTCATACTTGGAATAGTTTAACTGCTTGTTTATTCCTAAAGTCATATTTCTAAATCGTATGTTACCCGGCTAGTGTAGGGGGGCTGTTATAGGAAAGGCAGCATTTGGCAGCTGGTTAAGGTTGTGGTATTTTCTCTGCCGAGACAGTAGTCCAGTGTCACAGTGCAGTCTTCACGGCCGTGCTATTAGCTGAAATATCTTCGTTGTACTGAAGTGTGAATTATTTATTGTTATTGCCTTCACTGTAAATCAAGATGCAGCAGTTGGTGTGGGGGGAGTATGAAGAACATGGTCTGTCTGGTGTAGCCTCGTGTGCGTATTAATGATCAGGAACCGCTTTGAGCTGTGTTCTTCCTGCATGAGTTTTAATGATTGGTGTGTAAGTACATTGCTGAATAATTTACTTGCTGCTTGGGCCTTTTAAAATGGTTGGACCTGTTTTCTGTCCTCTTGATGTTTTTCTGGTGCAAACACCTAAATCAAGAACTAATGCATTTTGGTCGTAAGCATATGACAGCTATTCTGTTCATGAGGACGTTGTTTTAGACATCATATCTACCTATGATTTGTTTTTACTGGAACAGAGAATGGTGGCCGTTCTGTCTTAATGTTGATAAGTTAACTGGAGAGCTTGACTTCAGTATTAAAGTAAATTAATGCTGATGGTGCTGGGGCAAATGGTTGCCACCTATATCCGCTCCTTAGACTCTGTTCCTGTTTGACTTGTGGTTGAAACCATTGCACAGGCTTCGGTCTGGATCCCCCTGCTGTGTGGTGTGATTTGCCTACCAAATTATAAACGGCAAAGTGCTCATAGATCATTCATCAGCAGTTTAAGTGACCTAAGAGCTTGAAATGTTAAGCATTTAATTTTGTATTTTTTACTTTTTTTTACCTTCTTATAGTTCAGAACTTCTTGCATTCTCTGTTTTGACCACCTGATTGATAAGACTGGGGAAAAAAAACTTACTGGTAAACTTAGCGACTTGCCGAAAAGCAGCCTTTGAGTCCCATGAACTGCATTTCAGCATAAATCGTCATTCTTGCAGTGTTGCAGGTGTGAGGTGCTGGGTGAGGAGGGTCTGTTGCAACTAGAGTATTTAAAATCATCCCAAAAAGTGAGCTGTTCTTTTTGCTACTAAGCATAAATAAGCCTTTTATTAGGGTGCCTTAAGTATGGGGTTGAAGGCCAAATGACTTTTTAATGATGGCGTGTACTTGTCTGTTGACACCCTGTTTAAAAATATTACCCAGCTGTGTATGATATGGGCAGATAAAAGCCATAGGAAGTATCCAAGCTTCTTTGTGTTTGCTTATATTGATTTTTGAGTGTATTATAACAGTAACTGGGAAGGGGCCACTCCCCAAACTCATCTTCTGGGAATCTGTGGTGTCCATTTGTGATGTCCTGGCTAGAGACTCAAGTCTCTCTGACCCCCAGCAAAAACAAAATTCTACATTCAAAGATTATCTTCCTGCTCTACCCCTTTTGCATTTTTAAGTGCATCTCTAAGTTTCTTTGCTGTCAGATCAGTTGATTAAGTGTTGGACCGGGTTTTTTGGCTTCAGTTTTATTGTTGGGGCTTTTTTTGAAACTGCTGAAGTCCATTAAATTTCCTGATTTGAGTGCTGCCTTAATATAAATATAGGTCTAAAACTAAGCATCTTTTTGGTTGCGCCACTCGTACGACATGCACCATATAAATCCAGGTTTTTGTTTTCTTCGTGGTTAATTTGTCAGAACTTCTGTAAAGCTCCACTTTGACAAGTGTGGGCCTTTCCCTTAAAGCGCATCACGTCTCATGTTCAGTTTGTCCTGGCTACACAGGCTATAAATGGGGGGGGGGGGCATTTAGACCTGTCAGTAACTTTCATTGACAGTTGTATGAGTTACAGTTCATCTTGCTCCAATAATCTCTTTAATGGATGAAATTGTTCCCAAAATATCACCTTGTCTTGTTTTTTCCTCATTAGCCTCATGTACCTTCTTTCAATCTTGGATGGGAGAGGAAGGGGCACTTGCAATGGAGGAAGAGATATGAGCTTGCAGGATGTTAGGACAACTTCTACACAATGCAGGGAAAGTGTGTAGCCCGCAAGGAAATGCTGCCATATCAGCAGCCAGGCTAATTCTTTAGCATTCCTCTTAATGGAGTTTACTTTTTCAGCCTGGGGCTCCATACTAAAAATTTTACCCAAACCTTAAATAATCTTGTCTTTGTTATGTCTCGGATCCTGGCTGGTTCTTGAGAATAACCTTCATACATCTCACCATTAAGGTTTGGTTGCAATGGTCGTGAGCTCCAAGGACTGGAGCTGGCATGGTTCGCGCTAAACCAAGAGCCGAGTTGGCTAGGCCAGGTAATGAGGGTTTTTCGATACATGTGCTTGATCGTTTTTGTGTTCTCTTGTACTCGTTTGACGTCATCTTCCGTTGCTGAAGTACAGTTCCAGTACTCAAGAGCAGAAATACGGAGGGAAGATGGTGGCACAGGAGGTAGTGCTATCGTTCGGCAACTGGAGGGTTGCAGGTTCGAGCCCGGGTTCCTCCTGACCCCATCAGAGTGTCCTTGAGCAAGACACTGAACCCCAAATTGCTCCCGGTGTGCAGGTTGGCGCCTTGCATGGCAGCCTCCGCCACCGGTGTATGAATGTGAAGAGTGAATGGGTGAATGTGAGGCAAATTGTAAAGCGCTTTGGGGAAAAAAGCGCTATATAAATGCAGTCCATTTACCATTTGTATCAACCCCTGGATGTTGTTTTGCCACATCCAAATATCAAGGATGCTTCGGTTGCATCCTCACCAATGACAACAATCCCATGACTCATTGCATCCCAAGTTTGTTCTTGGAGGCAAGTTAGCAAGAACTCTCTTGCCAAAATACAAATACATTCTTTACATTCTTGGTATTGATAAATATTCAATGATCCTCCTGAATGATGGTGGTGGTTAGTTACTTTGGTCTTTCTCTGCTACTGGTCTGCACTAAACAGCCTAAGTGATTTCAAAGGGGGGAAAATCAGCCAGGCTAGATTACATTGTTGCCTTATGGATTGGAGCATTGCCCTGACAAGACTTTCTGCTCGCTCTCCTGTTAATTCCGATTCCTGGATCTTTTATTTAGCTCCATAAGAACCTCAGTGAGTAAGTTAAGTTCCAAATCGCTGAATCATCGGTGTTTCTGGACTTTACCAGGACTTGAGTGTCAGATTGGCACATAGTTCTGTTTGTAGCCTCTTCTGAGGGTAGATTGCTGCTGACCGACTGGGCTGATCTCTTCCCTCCCACAGCCATGCCGTCTGCCTTTGGGAGGATACGTCTTCTCTTTCCAGTCTACAACCCTGCGGCTGATGGTCCTCTACTCCATACCGAATAGGTCCAGGTTCTGGGGGAGAAAAAAAAATCACATCATATCCATAATCTCCTCCACTCATTGTTTCATGAAAGCTGACTAGATTTGTCCTTTCTAATCTGATCCCAAATGTCTGAGTTCATTTGGTTGTGTGATGCTTTTGTTGAATTTATACATATTGCATTATCTTACGTGTTTTGCCCATAACTGCATGTTTTTGTCAGGATTTTAGGGCACTGAAATTATGCAAACAAGAGGTGGAGAGGTAAGCGTTATCCCAGTAAGCTCCCGGCTATTTCCTATTTGATTTTGTTATAGCTTAGGCTAAATCCTTCCTGGGTGACATTGTAGACATTCTGCAAGACATTGGTGAAAATCCATGAGTGCGAATGTTTTGTGTTGCATCAGTTTACATTTTCAAACATCAAGTGTTGCATAAAGCACTTCTGTGAATCTAAATGATGTATTTTCATTTAAGTTGCGTTCTTTAGAAATGTAGCAGACTCTGCACAAGTGATTTAACATCACAGTAATCTAATGGTTTGAAATTCAAAATACAATATAATAATAATTTAATTTTGTTTCTACTCTCATCTTAATGGTGGTACAAAGTCAGAAAGGCTGTCTGCCTGTGGTCTTGCTCCGGTTACTTGCAGTGCTAATGCTTCAGTGTAACTGCCTGCCTGTCCATTCCAGCCCGCATTCCCTTTTGGGCCGGATACATTGGAGCGGGGCACACACCTGGCCTTTTCGGGTGCGGGTGCCATCTCCCGTCGTTGTGCCGGCAGCGTAGGCCATTGTTTAGATTTCCTGCCATTGATAAGAGAATTCCCCCGCATCTGCATGGGAATGCACGATTCCATTTGTTTGTCAACACTTGTGAATCACTTATGGAGAATAGTTGTTTTGATGGGCACTGTTTTCTGTCTTTTTTCCAACAACTTTCTTTTAAAGTCCTGCCTACACTGTCCGGGTAGCAAAGGGGACTTTTTTTCTTTTCAAGGTCCACACACCTGCTTTTAGAAGTTAGACCTGCATCTACCATATTCGCCACCCTGTCGCTTGGATTTGCCACAGCAGAATTCCCCTGCGAAGACCAATTTACTATTTACTGCTTTGTTTCATATCTTCTGCTACAACCTTTAATATTGCTCATTCACATCAAGGGTCTTGGGTGGTCACGTCTAATCAGACAAGCCAATTTATTAAACAATGTCGTGAAGGTACATCATGCCTTGTTTTTGGATTAGCCTGCAGTTGTGCTAAACCTGTCCCTTAAAGGAATAAGTTTAATGACATGGGGCGAGGAGGGAAACTCACATTTCAGTGTTTTGTCTACATAAGACCTTCTACATTCATGTGAAGCAGTTTGTTCAGGGTCCAACTTAACAGTGCATCAGTCAGTGCTCTGCCATGTGATGTCTGCTACCCCCCCTTCTAATTTAAGTATCATATGGCTTGGGCACAGAGTCTGGTTGGCTGGGTGTGGCGTCGTGACAGCCCCCCTTCTGAAAAGCCGCCTGCTGCGTCCACCCCTTGCTGACGGCACTCTGGTGAAATTCCCTCTCCCGGTGCCCCCAGGTGGCGTTCTGGCTTGTCAAAGCATTCATTCTTTAAGTTATATGGTGCCTGTTTAAAGAGAGAAATGCTGGGCTGAGGGGGCGGGTTGGCAAGCAGGAATCTGGTAGCCTGCTAATGCTGTTGATGTTACTTCAGCCAGGTCGCGCATATGAGTTGGTCAGGTTTACTGTATAGATGCCATGTCAGTATAGCCCTATGGTATGAAGGTTACTTACACTTAGGTAGGTGTAGCTAATGGAATCTTGAAGGCTCCTTGCTTTCACACTCCATACCCTGTTTTCCCTGCTATCTGTGTCTTTGCTAGCTTTTATTTTTTTCATGAAGGCCATATTGTATTTCCCCACACTGGGAACGGATAGCTTTGTTTCAAGTGACTGGTACTTTTGGAAGCGTTCTGCATTATTCATCAGGCGGAGCTTAGATAGGAATGTAGCTGCACGTTGGGCTGTTGTGAGTTCATGCAGCAAAGGTGTAGCTGTCCTGGGGGGATGCGGTGTAGCTGGGGGACGCTATACAGTGACTTAATAGGCTAAGGACTGTTTTTAGATATATGCTAATAATAAAGTGTCTGTCGATTTTTATGGGGATGGTTTATCCAAATGTGCCATTTGTATACTGGAATATAATTGATGGAATTTTTGGCCGTCACTGATTGCTGTGGAGATGAGCGTTTTTAAAAATGCATTCTCCTGCACTACTTGACTGGCTCTCTCCTTGTTTTTCTTTCCTCTCCTTCAGAAAGTTCTTAGGTAAACACGAGCGTACAAATTCCCACTCGCAAGATTATCGATATTAGCACTTTGAGCGGTCACCAAAACTTCTACAATTTTCACCAAAGCCTCTACAATTTTGATCTTCGTCTTTAACGCATCAATGACGTGTGATTTACACATTACGTTACTGTGCATGAAATGTTTGTCATTAGGATGAGTATTTTTTTTCCCCTTAATCACTGGTAAAAGCAGAGCTGCATTCCTAATATTTCTTAACAAGGTAGGAATTTGTTGCACTTGCCAGTGTGGAAAAGGTAGGTGTGGCATGGTATGGTGCATGTTCAGATTCCGTGATGGTGGTGACCTCAGACAGTTAACGTGCCCTTAATGTCACCTCATCCATCTGCCTACTGCTTATCTGAAGCAGGGTTGTGGGCAGCTAGGGCTTATCTCAGGGCACGTGCATGCTTACACATACAATTACACTCTATGGATGACTTAGAGACTGGAATTCACATAACTGCAAGTATTTGGACTGCAGGAAAAATCTCGTGTAACACAGGGAGCACATGAAATTATGATTGGGCTTTCATCCCCGTACCCCAGAGGTGTGAGGCGACGGTGCTGACCACCTTAACATCCTCTTAAATTGGAATTAAAGCTATTTTCCTGCAACAGTAAACTTAGTTTTGAAGCTATTTGATCCCAGAAACCGAAGCTTATTTGATGCCCTTGGGTCCCATCTGCCTTGTGCTTCATTTAGCTGTCAGGTGACATTGAGCACCAGGCCTGTAATGCTCTGAAGCTCTATCCCTCTGGTTGTTCAGCACTGAAAACCTGCCTGAGGTTAGTAGGTCAGTTTGGACGATTTGTTTATGATGATTTTTTCATTTAAGATCTCTCAGGTGTGCAGACTTATCTGTCCACAGCACACAGCAATTTAACACCATTGCCTGAAAGTACAGGATCTTGACCGCCCAGGGGACTCACGGGTTTCTGATCTAGACTGATCGCGTTCCTCTCAGTTTTCCTCTGGGCCTTCTGCATATGGAAAAAACTGTCTGTACTGTCTGTCATTAAACACACTATTGCTTTAAGGTATCTTTTTGTATCATATGTGGGTCTAAATGAGTAACGAAACCCAGAATCTGGATTGGGGGTTAAGCAGAACCAGTAGAATGACTATAACTAGCAGAGTTCCTCAGAGGTTTCTGTACAGTGTGCTGTTGAGTAATGCATCACTCTACATCTAGGTGTTCCAGTATGAGCTGATGTCTGTCCCTCCTAAGATGGCGTGCGTCCTGACTGAATGGGTATGCCTCTGTCCACAGTGAGTGGAACACATGGGTCTTTATATAGCGGTTCTGTCTTTGCGTCCTTGAGGTGTCGGAGCCTTCCGGCAGCGCTGTGATTTCAGCAGGGGCCCCCATGCCGAGACTACGGGGAGGATAATCAGATCTGGTGAAGGTCAATGCCTCAGGTGAGGCAGGTGGGCAGCCTCCTTAAGAATGACACTCTCTCTCTCTCTCTCTCTCTGTCTCCCTCTTCTCAGTGCTCATCCTTTCTCTTAAGGTGATGATACAACTTTTTGACCAGTGTGGCCGGGCAGTTGCCAACCGGATGAGGCGAACGACAACTCATCTGGATCTGGATGATTGCAAAAAGTTCCTCACTGCCGATCAGAGTTTTTCAAATAGAAATGTGTTGCTCTGTATCAATGGGAAGGTGCCTGAGCAACAATGCTCGAGTTGCCTGTATCATCATCCTTGGATTAGAGGGAGTTTCTGGGATTTTACATGTCAAGGACCTGGTACCTGTTCCTGTGTGGGGAATTAAACCTACCTGGTACAGACATCTACACGGACGCATGTTTGACACATCCACTGCTTTGTGTTCCAAACACAGTCCTGATAATTGTTAAATTTAGTCATGTAGATTGTGTTTATCGGCTTAATTCAATCAAGCACATTCAGTAGTTTTTATATTACTTGTTATTGAGTTAATTTGTTTGTGTAGAAAGTATTTTTCCATTAGACGTCATTAAAAGGCATTTGAGATTGTTATGAACCTCACGTGACTCAAACGCGTGATGGTGATGTCCTGCCCTCTTAATCTCGGCATATAAAGTCAAATGTTTTTTGGAAATTGCATGATTGAAATTTCATTCTGGCTAATCAGCCCTCCTACACACATGAAACATCAGTTTAAACCAAACTGCAGGACTAACTACACAGAACGGTACTGTGTGGTAACAACAGTAGCCATCGCTTTCATATTTCAGTTTATGTCAACTGAGATGTAGTCAGTTTGCGTTTTCATAAACAGTAAATTATCAACCCTTGGTACTTCACTCCATAGAACAGAAGCATGTTGTCATAGAGAACAGTCCTAATCCTGTAAAATGATTCCTAACAGCTGCTGAAACAACATTAAGTATTGCATGTCCCAGCTCTCCTTCCCCCATATATGGGAAGTCTTAAGGATGCTCTTTGCTCTGTTTGTACTGCTCTCCAAACGAGGAGAGCGGAATTTGGCAGTAGCTCTGATGCCATGGCCAGTGACCAGACGACCCAAAAGAAAGCACTTCTTCAGTAAGCATGAGGTTTAGTCGTCATAGAAATGGTTCAGACGCAGCTCAGTTTCACTGTAGTGTTGCGGTGGAGAAAAGTGTTACTTGATTTGTGTTTCTGTTCTGTGTGTTACGCAGTATTTCCTATTTAGGAAACTATGGAACGGTCCCGGGTTGTAACTATGAAACGATCAGTTCTATCCAAATTAGTTGCTGTGTGATTTGCAAAATGAATGTTTGTGTTTCTAAAAGCATTTGATGTGCGAATGTGATAGTGTGTGAGGTCGGGCTTTCAGGAGGAGCCTCCTGTTGCACTGTTTACCACGTCAGCCTCCTCCACTGGGCCTCCTTTTCTGCCCTCAAATCTCATCATCCGTTCATTAGTGTCCCATGGCCACGGACTCCAGAGAGGGCTTCTCGCTTTTAATTAAAAACACTGTATCCTTTGTGTCTTCAGTGCATTTTTCACATGAACTGCCTCCCCCTCCCTCCCAAACGAGGTCGTGTCTGTCTTCAGCACCCACTTCCTTGGCGTTCTTACCTGAGTTCTAGGTGAAGCTCACTCTCGCTGGCCTTGGGTCGTCTCTGTGTGTTTTTTTTTTTTTTTTTCTTCTTCTATGATTTGCTTACACAGAAATTTACCGAAACTCCAAGCCAGGCTGCTCCAGCTTGAGAAAGTAATCTCTCAAGCTACCAGGAAGTCATCATTTATCATAAACAAGCCTTTCCCTGTCCCTCTTTCTGAAATGGACTGCATTTGCAGTTTTCCTTTTGTTGTCTTTCTCTGGAGATGCTGAACGCATCCGATTTTAAGCCCTGGAAGTGCAAGTAAATGGAGCGCTGTGGCCACTTACTGTGGTTTAATGAATTTCTGTAATGCTGCCTCTGCTGACTTGGCTTTTTCCGGCATTAACTCCTAGATGCATTTTTGCAGGTTTGTAACGACGCCTTAAACTTCCTGCTCAATAAATCAGCAATGAGGAGCCTTTTGCTTTCTGCTCATTAAAGTGTTTTTCCTTTTTGTTGTATGTTGGGTAATTTTACATGTCAAATTTTACTTGACTCTGTGCAGCTTGTATTTTTATGTTAAACTTGTTTTCATATCTGGATCACAGCTTTCGTTTTACAGTGAGCTTCTTGCCATCATAACATTCAGGTGAAAGGTGATAGTTTATCTACAGTTCAGGAGTAAATGCAGTCACCTTTTACATCAGTATAGTACATATTTGCATTGCATCTGTTTTTCCACTCTACAGACCAGGAATACAAGTGGAACTTGTTCCTTTCATTGTTAGATGGGACTATGACTTCCAAGCCATGTGAATAAAGGCTGATTTTTGCTTCTGCGCAGAATCTGTGCTGTAGGAAGTCATGTAGCCTCCATCACAGCCTGACACACACCCCCCAGGAGTGTAACTACAGGCATCAGGCTATGGTATAGGCTACACAGCTACCTATGCCGTAGATTCTACACAGATGTGTAAGTCAGCCTTAAGATGCCTTTTCCCTCCACATGAGCAGCTTCCTGAAAGCATGGAAGAGGGATTCTAGCCTCCTGCCCCTTAGTGCTGTTAACACTGCCAGGCCAGTCGGCTTTTAACATGATCTCTCCAAATTTCTTTCACAGAACTTCTGTGGAAACATTTGTTCCTCATCAGTAGGATGGGAGGCTAATGGTTCTGACCGAAGTTTCTGTTCTGGACTTTTCTGTGATCCGTTAACTCTCTCTAAGCAGTCATCTGTCTGACCCACTGAGCTCTCGCTAACCTAGCGTATTTATTTATTTTTTTCTCCAGGATGATACAGGAGCCTATTTAATAGACAGAGACCCAACATACTTTGGCCCAGTGCTCAACTATCTGAGGCACGGCAAGCTGGTCCTCAACAAAGATCTGGCTGAGGAAGGTAAGGGCCTGATTGACCTGTACGGCAGCAATCTATCATAACCTGTGCTGAACATTGTTTACTAATTATGTGCATTTGTTGTGTGACTGATGGACTGCGCTGGGGGGGGGGGGGGGGGGGGGGGCGGGCGGGGGGGGGGGGCGGGGGGGCGGGGGGGGGGGGGGGGGGGGGGCGGGGGGGGGGGGGGGGGGGGGGGGGGGGGCGGGGGGGGGGCGGGGGCGGGGGGGGGGGGG
>JAODLD010000101.1:21918415-21941421 GCA_026781065.1 Mormyrops boulengeri | reverse complement strand
TTTTTTTCTAATTTTTTGGCTTTTTTGTGGTTATTTTTTAACGCACCCCCCCCCCCCCCCCCCCCAACTTTTGTTCAAGGTGTACTGGAAGAAGCCGAGTTCTACAACATCACATCACTGATAAAGCTCATCAAAGACAAGATCAGGGAGAGGGACTGCAAAACATCACAGGTAACCTGGCCTCTTCTTGCATGAACCTTTTGTAATAGGTGTCTGGGGATATTCCAGTACTTTAGACCAGTGTTTCCCAACCCGGTCCTCAGGAACTCCCAGACAGTCCACGTTTTGAGGGAGCAAAAGTGTGGACAGGTTGGCAGGGACCTGGGAGGGAGCAAAACCAGATTGTCTGGGGGTCCCCAAGGATCAGACTGGGAAACGCTGCTTTAGACAATGTTGAGCAGTGGTATTGGCTTTGGTTAGACCATGCCCTCACTTTAGCCACTGAGAATATGTTTTAGTTTTGAGGCACAGCCAGTTAAGGGTGCATTCCCTAAACTTGCTTTAGAGCTATACTGGCCATCACTGGCTATTGGCGGCAGTGTGTGGTTCAGTAATCTAAGCCTCTGCCTGTGATCAGAAGGTCGCCATTCCGATCCTGGCCTGAGCATGTCTGTGAGTTCTTGAGCAAGGCCCTTAACCCCCAACTCCTTGGGTGCTGCTGTGGGTGGCCGTCCATTGCTCTCACCTACAGAGAGCAAGTTGAGGGAGGTGTAAAGAGAATCTCCCCACGGGGATCAATAAAGTATCTTATTATCATTATCAATTTTTGGGGAATTCATCACAGGAAGGTCCATAATCTTCCCTTGAGCTTTCCCTGTTTATAACAGTTTACTTTGAATCTCAAGCAGCCTGCTTTTACTTTAAGGTGAGCAGCTAGATGAATGTAATGTTACCAGAAGCTGTAACCCAGTCACAAGTGGTTGTGTTGTGTGTAGAAAAGAGGGGCCACTGTAGAATCGTGGTGCCTCCGAAGGTCAAAGCCTCACCACACTTATCCTTAGTTATGCAGAGTGTAGTTCCCATATCAAGAAGGGATTCCTTAGGAAACGGTCAGAAATTCTTTTCGCCCATAGGGGCCCTGGAGTCGGCTTCATCTGATATGTGCAGCATGGGCAGAGAGCTGGATTCCAACTTGCTTGCCTGCCACTGATCTTTAACAGCTTCTTTAGCAAATACTCTATAGAAAGTCTCCAAAGCTGAAAGAGCTGCCTGTGGTTTTAATAAATAATGCTTTAAATTCTCCCGTAGCTGCTGTCAGATAACATCGGTTATAGGCATTCGATGCTTGAAGTATTTGCGTGAGTGATTTGAGGTGTCGGTGTTAATTAGCTCTTCTGCGGAGCTGGCAGCTCGCTTTGTAGCTGGAGTGTCGGTCCGGGCCCATGTGTGCTGGCGACTCCCTCATGGCCGAGACGGCAGTGCAGTTCAGGGGAACCTGGGTTTTCACCAAACTGCTACAAACGTGCCGAGAAATGCGATGATAAAATCAGAGCAAATAGCATTAACTGGGAATGGTGTGCAGAATGGGGGATAGCGCCTTTGCCACCAGGCTGTACACAGGCTGTCCCCTGCAGACCGCTGCTGTTTTTCTGGGTAGTCCCACAGCGGCTTCCTTCATTAGTTCCGTGAAAAGCCCCTGGGGTTTCCAAACCTTGTTAAAGGTGCTGGCCGCAGTCCAGGCCTCTGTCCTTGGTGGATGTGGCCAGATGGGGTCAGCTGTGTGAATAGCACTAGTGTCCATGTGCTGTTCGTCTTATCTATATATCTTATCTATCTGTGGATACTTGACTTCCTGTTTCTCACTCATCGGAATTGTCTACCAGATTATTTAGTAGGAAAACAATCTGTTATTGCCAGTCCTTGCTGAGGTGGGGGCCAAAGCTTGGTTCTGTACACTGTAGGCTTTTAAGCTGGCCCCTCTGTTGATCTGGTCCAGGAGGCATATAGTTGGGAAGGTTTTGTTCCACCCAGACACTGGTTCAATAGATTCAACGAATCATCTTTGCGGAACCTATTGAAAGTTTTTAGGGGTGTAATAAGAGACTGGATATGGTCCCTTGGGGCCGGAATTGAATATCCATGACTGTATTAAACGCAGGGCTTGTTTCCTCTGAATGTTCCCAGCAGTGACGTACTTTCCTGCCACCCCCTAACCCCCCCCCAGGTGCCCGTTAAGCACGTGTACAGAGTCCTGCAGTGCCAGGAGGAGGAGCTTACGCAGATGGTCTCCACCATGTCCGACGGCTGGAAGTTTGAGCAGGTAACCCCACTGTCTAAAGAGGAAACCTGAGAGTTTTGGAAATTTCTAAACCTTTTTGCCTCGCATGCTCAAGTCTCTCTATAGAACCACTGTCGTGCTTTAAACATTGTCCAGAAAGGTCAAACCACATTTTCTATTGAACTGCAGTGCTACTAAGCTTAGTTTATGCATTGGAACAATGTATAAATAGAAGTAATCCTCTTCGTGGTACTGCTCAGTGTGATTTGTATGGACTACTACAATAATCCATTTAAATATCAGTGTTTTTTTCTTTTTTCCACAAGTAGCCATCGTATAGTATGATTGTGGCTTTAGGATTAATAATGACTTATGTGGATTACAATTCTATAGTCAGGAAAGTTACACTAAGAATCTTTAGACACCCCATTGATTTGTTAAATACAGCTTGAAGATACAACTTGTGCTTTTTGCTTTTGTTCTGAGAAGTACACAGATGTATCATTCACTTAACTTGATGGACTGTTCTGGAATATTTGGCACCAAAACTTATCCCTAAAGGCCACCCTTTGACGTTACTTATTCTGGAGTTGCAACATTCCTGTGAAAATGTAGTTCTAAGGGACTAAGTTGACTTCAGATTAAATCAAGACTGTAAATTACTTGAAACAAGCATCAAGGTGAGGAATGCCTACAGCTTATCTATTAAATGAAATCTACGGTGATGCTATTTCGGTTTCAGAATCACAAATTGGGTCTGATATTCTGTCATTGTCAGAAATTGGATAGAAAAATGGGAGAACCCATTCTAAGAGTCTTTAAATACGATATGGTAAGATCCTGTTAAATCTCAAGGAAACATCCCATAATGTAGTATGTATGATTTTAAATGTTTATGGATCCTGGCAGTCTGAACATAATCTGATCCAAAATAGTATTAATCAGAAGCGTTGACGTTGCTTGTCGTTATCGGACCATCTCGGATATTGTTGTACCACTATTTAAACAGTGAAGTAGCAATCCTCTCACTTTCAAAAGGGTAAACCAAGATGGCCACTCTACCTCACATTAAAAATACCTGAAGTAATGTTCTTTAGGCTGTGAGAGTTTGGGTGAACTTTATCCACATTTTGAAATAGCATTAATTGCATGTCCATAACCATCGAGTCACCCTCATTCGCTGCATGCTCACGCCATGATGTCTGTCCATGTGTCATGTCCTTGGAGCATGTTTAAGCATCACAGCATCCTTCAGCCATTGTTCTGCTTTCTTTTGTTCTATAAATACAATTTCTGTAAATGTCATCAGTCTTTTTGAATATGTCTTATGTAGGTGCATGATCTACCTTTCAGCATCTTGGGCTAAATTGGAGTAAGAGTCCTGGATGCAGCTTGTGTGACGAACCTTTCCGGTGTATTCAGTTTGGTTTTAATGCAGCTGTTATTAATGCCTGCTCAAGGCAACATCACACTGATGTTTCCAGCCTAACTAATTTGGTTAAATACTTTGTTTTCCTGCTGTTCACGCCCAGGGTGGATGCCGTCAGTGATAACTGGTTGACCGTGTTCTGTTGGCCCTGTAGGCATTCCTGTAGGCCAGCAGTTACCATTACTACTAGTTATGAATTTTACGACTAAGGTGGTGCATCTCTTTCTTGGCACTCAGCTTTATGACCTAAAAGGTTGCGGTGATTTTTCACCTACAAACAGTCATCACACATTGTGATGTTTTGTGAAACTTCAGCTTTCGCTTGCATCCATGATGACGTCTTTTTTTTTTTTTTTTTACACAACGTTACTTTATAGCAGAGACGTGACATCTTTCACAAGGCAGCTGATAGATGGGTTAAACAGTCCGTTATACATATGATTTCATACAGCCACACAGGTATTATGCCTGTGTTTCTCAACCTGGTCCTTGGGGACCCATCCACGTTTTTGCTCCCTCCTACTTCCCTGCCACAGTCCATATTTTTGCTCCCTTCCCTTACTTGCCATATCCTAATGGACTTCAGGACTCTAGCAGTTCTCTGGATATTAATGTATGTGTCATAATGGACTTTTCCAGTGGAAGAACCTTGCGTTATCCTTGCTGTAGCCTACATTTTTATTGCTGTAAACTCTATTTGTCAGTGATTTGTTTACCCATCTTACGGGATCTGTTCATGAATCTATTTATACTATGTAAAGGGACTGGAAGAGAAGTATCAGATGGTAAACATGTGACAAGCCTAGCGGTGCCGTGCTCTGTTTCCTGTACTTGATTTTAAGGAAGCTCCTTCCAGACCCCCCCCCCTCTGCCCCCCTCGCGTTTCCCTTGCTGTTCCATAAATATCCTCAGGTAATGGGGAAAACTAGGCTCCGCTTCCAGAAGGTTCCATACCTTATGTGTGAGCATGACGACCGTCTGTATTGGCTGGTTTGGTCACCTTTTGTTAAATGGTTTTTAATAAAGTGTAAGTATAAAATTGGTACGTAGTAAGTAAAATAAGGGTATGCTGTGCTTAAGGGCAGAAACTGTAGGAAGCATACAGGAATGTTAAAGGCTTAAAATAGTCCTTGGATGATTTATGGAACAGTTTCAAAGTTAATTATACATAATTTTATTATTTTTTTAGATAGGGCCCTACCTGAATATTTGGCTTGTGTATAGGCTAATATATTTGGATTTTAATAGCTTTAGTTTTAAATATTGCCAGATGAAGTTTTTTTTTTATTTAAATTTTTTTTTCTTTTTACATCTTCTGGCTTTTTTGTGACTGGCTAGATAATACATTGCTGCCCATGCATTGATGCTCACGGCTTCATTTTTATGATGGGAACTGCCTGTCTTTTAGTCAGGTCAGTATGTGCTTGTGATGTATGCGGTATGTCAGTATCTCAACACGCTGTCCCTTTAAGGTAAACATCCGCTTCATCTCCCCTCTTATGCAGGTGGTTCATAGTATGTTGGTGTGCATCTCATCCATTCATTGTTTTCCGTCTGGATATAAAAATACACGTTGTTATTAATGTTAGGCTTGCAAAGCATTCTGGGAAGGCATGCTGCCCCTCCTGTGTCTCCCTCCATTCCACTCCCTCGTCCGTGTCGCTTTGCCAGTGTTGTGTTGTGTTCCCTGTTACCTTTTTGAGGAAGGTAAAATTTGTGTGTGTGTGTGTGTGTATATGAGTTACAGCAGCCTGTGTGTACATGGTGTCCATATGCCACACACATGATACGCTCTGCTCCTCACACCCCCCCAGACACGACCTTGCATGGACTCGTCGAAGCAGGGGTGGTTGTGATCTGAGGCCTGATGACTGGCCTTGTGTACCTGCAGAATGATCCCTCCCTTCTGTGCTCTGATTGGTTGTTGCAGCTTGTCAGTGTAGGCTACGGGCGGGACCACCAGTCAGAGTTTCTGCTGATTGTGTCCAGGGAGGTGAGGGGAGAGGAGACCGGTTTCCCCATCCGCGGCAGCAGCAGCGGCGGCGAGGTGTGTCCCAGCATTCGCGCCCGCCCCCCTCGCGGGTACATCACTGCATGCTGCCCCCCCCCCCCCATCCATTTCCCCTCCTGCCGCCATTCCGCTGGGCCTCTGCTGGGACCTGTTCCTCGTTGAAGGAGATGTTCGTTTTTTGATGATTTCCCTGGTTTTTGTTTCGACCATTTCTTTGTCCATCGAAAGAGCCTTTACAGATGCCAGAATCCCATTTTCTTTGCCGTGTCCATTTTCCATCCCAGATTTCAGTTGTGCCGTTTCTGTTCCCATTTGCTTAGGCATGAGTGAGTGAAGCTGCTTTCTCACCAGGTTCTTTTAAATATGTGAGAGGTGTTTATCTCGGTACAGAGGAAGATGAAAAATACTTTTTTTTTTTTTTTTTTTTTTTTAGATGATGAAAGATATATGTCTTCCTCTCCCATTAGGTTTTTAAGATGTTCAATTGGGCATGAGGGCCAATTCTTTGAGCCCACATGCTGTTTACATGTAATTTTGTATCACTTTTGTAAAAATTGATTCTACACAAAACTTATTTGAGGTTCAGCAGGCAATGGGGACTTTCTTTTTCTGCTTTTAGGAAAAAAGGCCTTCATTGAGGCCTTTGTTTCCATGTTATACCGAGAATCCTTGGAGCAGAGAAACCTAAGATTTATTTTTCTCCTGTAACAACTACAGTAGTCCTTACTTGTCACTGTTTAAAATACTTAACATGTACAATGTTGCAAAAGGTTTTTTTTTTTTTTTGTGAAGTGCAGATATGAAGAGGAAAGCTCAGTGGTAACTGTGTAAAACTGCCCGCTACAGCCCAGGAAGAAATGCACACATGTGAATGGTCATTATTGCTCGTGAAACCAGTGATTTAAGGAACTGGGCACAGAATTCAGATGCTGGTGGGTTTCCATCTGTAACAGAGGCCACTGTTTACACACGAACAGACAAAGCGAAGCGTGATCGTGGGAATATCCACTCGTAAGCAGGCCTTGTTTGGGCCAAGAACAGGCCAGATTTCTAGGTGATCTGGCTTCTCATTGCACACAATTTTAAAGAACTTGCAGGAGAGACCTGACAAATGTGTTTATAAAGCTTACTCCGTAAATATTCTAGTTAGGTGGATATCCTTTCAAACATGAGCATAGGCCTTATAGAATTTGTTTTTCTTGAATGTAACCGCACTTTCAGAGGAAGTCTACAATGTGGAGTTCACCGTTGAAGGGATCCAATATGCAAGTAGCGAAGGTCTCAAAACCAGCAGAACTGTTGTTGTGTTGCTCCCACCTGGTACTACAGTTTGCCCATTCTCTTGACCACGCCCCCTCCACCCCCATGGGGAAAAAAAAAATGTGAAACTTTAGTGCTAATGAGTTTAAGATTAGGGCTGCACGATTTATCGATTTCAAATCGAAATCGCGATTTGAAACAACGCGATTAGCAAGTCACAAAGGCTGCGATTTAGGATGTACATTATATAGCATGTCGGACCCAGCGTTTAAATCTGTTGCGAGGAATAGTTTTACAAATTCATGCCGTGCTCCCTGTGTGCCAGTCATGCTCACCAATCAGAAGTGGCCCAAGAAGGCTGCGTATACACCCACAAACGGCAAACAAGTGAAACCCTAGGAAAATGTTACATTCGCGGTGCGGAAAAAGTACTGATTCCACTACTGAGCTATAAGTGAATTGCCTTCCTATTTCATGGTCCGAGATTGTTTCAGAAAGGTCCTATCAATAGAACTGGCGACCTCCTATTAAACACCAGCAGCGACATACTTCAGCGTATCATACGTTTTGTTTTTAATAGGCAATAGCATTAGCATACCGCTAACCCATCAAAACAACGAGACAGTCAGTAACCCTCACAGCAGCGGAGTCTGTGACCCCCCCAGATAAGCCATAAAACGCATAATACAGTCGTGTTTTTCATATGTTTTTGTGCTTATTAATTTAAGTATTTCCAAAGATTAATCTTAATCCCACAACAGTAATAAAATAAAAGCCTCGCTTTAACATAAATACTAAAAGAATAGATCGCTTTAATCGCTATTACAGTTGGGTATGGGCACGCGGCCTTATTTCGAAGATACAAAAAGCGACGCATATAATGTTTATTCATTCGTTTTGTATTTGTCCGAGTAACAAAGCAAAGGAATGATAAGCCGCTTCAGTCAAACTGCATTTTACTTCTCATTTCAAATAAAATGCAAGGTTGCCAACTTTGGTCAGCTGCATGGAGAGAGATTTTCTGTTCTCTGTTCTGCACACACATTTACGTGTATGTAAATTTTATTACCTTGTAAATAGTCTGTAGGGTTTGCAAACTGCCGTGAAGTTTTTGATGCAGCTAATCAGAATGGAATATAGATTTGCCCAAAGATTTCTTGCGTGAGAGTCTGAAAGAGTTTGCAACCCGGAGCATGTACATTTTATTTTTATTATTTTTGTTTCACCTGAATTGAAAATAACCGTATATATTTTGATGGTATCTCATGCTGCATGATGTTTTAAAATGACTACGCACTGAATATTGAACTGAAGCTTGACATAAAAAAAAATTGAATCGCAAATCAAATCGTAATCGAAATGTCGGTCAGAAAAATCACGATTTAGATATTTTCCCCAAATCGTGCAGCCCTACTTAAGATGTATAATTAAAAACAAAAGCAACATCATGTGCCAGTTTTGTGGGTCAGTGACAGACAGAAGTCTTGACTTGAAATGGAACACATATGTTGGCCTGCCACTGAAGTGTCCCTGAGCTGTAGTTGTCAGTTTTTGGCAGACACGTTCCATGCAGCCTGGCCGATGCCGCAATATAACACTTCACACGAAAGGTATGCCCACGGGCCGGTACCTCTGTCCCTCTACAGACCGGGCACCACCGGTCGTGTCTCAGAGATGTGCTGTTTCCATTCCACGGAGGTCTGGAGTCCCCTGGAGCAGTATGCTGGAGACTGCGAGGTGCTTATCTGTGGTTATCTGCCACAGCAGAGTGAATCTGCGCGTCTCCCTGCGATATGGGGCTGCAGGAGGAATGCAGCCTGCGACAACGACAATTGCTATTTTTATTTTCCCTCTGGGTTGGAACTCCTCTCCCTTATCTCATAATGACCGAGTTGAACTCCTGTCTGTGGTTCTTAGATGGACAGGGAGGAAGGCCTTGGCTCGACGCCTTAGCCTGAATTAGGGTGTCGGGGATTTGTGCTGTTAAATTTAGCAGAAATTGTACTTCTCGGTAATTTTCACTTTCCAGTGTAGCATCTTTCAGAAATGCATCAAGTAGAAATCCTTAACTTTTCTGTGGTTTTGTTTGGGCGTACAAAAGTGAAATATGTTCCTTCATTTCAGAATGTATTTGTTTGTTTTTCTCTCCATAGTTTAAACCCCCACCCTGCCCCCACGCCCCATGGTCCTTGTACAAGCAGGAACTTGTGCTTTCGTTCCTTGCCAAAGCATAATTGCACTCTGAACTTGGTCTCAGATTTGGGTATCGTGATGCATAATCGCTGCTAGGGTGTCCTTCCTTCTGAGCCTTTTCGATCACAGGTGTGCCGTCGAGCCTGAAGAGGCCTCCGCCTCTCCCCTTCAGTGCGATTCTCACTAATCCTCTTTACTGAGTCAGATAGGCACCACCTGCCTTCTGTGACCAGACTCTTCCCTATGTGTTTGGTACCTTGATTCTTGGGAACAAACTTCCTGTATTGTCACGGGACAGGCATTTCGGTAAATACTTTTCCACCCTTGCAGACAATTTGTAAGTCGTCTCTTGTTTACGAAGTTCCTTTCTAATTACTCCAACCCAGGATGGTTGACCCACCTTGTGTTATGGTGGATTATTGCAGCACAGTCAGGTGACATGGCACCCATGAGCCGCTCTTCCTCCTCTGAGCAGCCACGCCCTTATCACGGACAGCTCTGACCACACCGCTGCACTCGCGTCTTCCATTCCCTCACGGCTCTCTGCATCATGCTACCTGCTTCTGGAATTCAGCTGACCGTGTACTTGCTTTACCACGCCTTTTGCTTCTGGAGAGTGTAGGCTGGCTTGCAGCACTCGCACGTCTATGTTTTTTTTGTTTTCCCATTTGTCATCAAGGGGATCAGTGTTCTTAATTTTCAGGTGCTATGGTTCTAGGTAAGGAGGCAAGATGTCTGCTTTGCTTTGGAAATACTTGCAAGTACTTGCCATACTTTTTCCCCCAATGACTAATGAATAATTTAAACAGCTCAAGAATGCTAGGTGATTAACTCCTGGTTCTGGTTACAATTGCTTCCTGGAATAATGTTTTGTAAAAGGATTTCATAAGCAAAACTGAATTATGTCCTGTGGTAATGAAGGTCCAGATACCTTGTTTGTGCTTCAGAGGCCTCCGACAGGTCATTTGAGTTTCTTTCTTTTTAAACGGCAGCTTTCTCAAGCCAAATTATTTTAGGGACTAATCTTTTTATTTTTAAATTTATGGAGATATTCAGATATCAACATCTAGAATGTCATTACCTTTGTAGGAAAAGTGTATGTTGTGTTTTGTACAGTGACTTAGTCATCTCCCAGCCCCCCTCCCATTTTGGTACCATCCAGTCCCCGCTGTCAGGAAAGTGCATATTCCCAAATTGACTTCACCCCCTTGTCATTCTTGGTATCTTCCTGCTCTCCAGCTGGTCAGCATTGGCTCATCCTATAACTATGGAAACGAAGACCAAGCAGAGTTCCTTTGCGTCGTCTCCAAGGAGCTGCACAACCAATCATACGGCACCAGTAGTGAGCCGAGTGAAAAGGCAAAGGTGAGATTCCTGTTACATCCCATGATTTCATTGTGATTGAATTACAGAATCATTTTACAATTTTTTATTTTTTTTTTATTTTAAATTGTGCCTTAAATACTAATTTTGAAGAACATTTTTTTTTTCCTTCTGGTGAGGGGTATTGCAAAACACTGCATTTAATAGGTTGTTTTTAAAAACATGTTTCCAAGGGTGTGTTTATAATTGCTCTGGACTGTTTTTTTTCGGTCCCCCAACTAGATGTTGAAATGCCTGTTTTTTTTTTTGCGCTACAGAACCAGTTTATTTCCCTGTATTGCCAGTTCGTAGGGCTAGAATTCCTGCTGCTGCCAGTTTAATAGTCCTGTCTGGTTTGTCAGCCTCACATTAGTGGTTCAAACTATGAAAACATTAGATTTTGCTACAGCTAACTGGAGTTTGGCCTGGGCTCCCCTCCCCATGCTTAGACTGCTCTGGTCATAAACCAGGACCCAACTGGAATATGGAGGTACTACCAATATACATCTGAAGCCTTTTTGGAAATAAAATATGCTGTCAAATAGTTATATCTTGTTCTATATGCTACTTTCATCACTTATTAAAAAGAATGTGAATTGTATCATCAGGCAGTCCATGTTTGATAAGATTTTGCGTAACTCGTCCACACTTGCATACAGCGAATGATGCCACTGCTGGGGTACAAATTGTGAGTTGTTTTAAAAAATACATATATATGCACGTACACACACACACAGACAGAATGTAAACCAATATTATACCGGATCCTCATCAGAACTTGGCTTTCAGGTCAGTTAGTCTTGCAAGCCTCAAGATTTCCAAGGGATCAATGCCAGTAGATTAGAGGAGAATTATGATCAAACTCCCTGAGATGTTATGATTGAGGCCTTGTTATGGATTTACATTACAGCTTTGATTTAAAACTAAAATTATGCATTTATTTACAAAAGCTATTGATGTCTTTACTAGGATATCTATGTCAGTTTTTTTTTTTTTTTTTTTTTCTTTCTTTCATCAGAGGTATTTGAAAATGTTGATGACTCTTGATGCCTACACTCATTGCCTTGAATTGGGGAACCCAGAGATTAATAACTACCCAAGATATTACCAGACTTTTGTGTGTATATATATTTTTAGTTTGCATTCTGTTAAACTTCTTAAGTCTGTATCCAAATGTTTCAGAACATCATTGAGAGAAACCAGACAAGTTTCTTGCCCCTCTTATCGGATTCACCTTCCAGCACTTCCCACTCTCCTCTCTCTCTATTTTTTACTTAAACTTTAAACTTGTCTTTTTCCTTCTCCCCCTTTTCTGTACCCTCTGCATGCTGCATGCGGTTCAGAGTGAGGACGAAGAGACAGATTACGAAATGAATGACTCTGATTAGGTTTGGCCTATGGTGAGCACTAAGCTGCCCTGCCGAGCCCCTGCTGAGACATTTGCTCGGTCGGCACTTGCTCAGATGTAGCGACCTGCATCGCACTGGTGCCCAAATCCCATCCTACAGGCCACAGGCGGCTTCACATAAAATGAACAAAAAGCCAGTGGTTTTTAGGCTTGTGATTTTCGCACCCACCATCCCTGTACCTGTTTTTCCATTCCTTTTAATTTTAAGGTTCTACCACACATAGGTGTCAAAACAGGTATGTTTTTCATTTCATGTATAAGAATCATTCATGTTTGAGGTCTTTTAATATCATCTGAAATGCATTAGATGCACCTTTTTCCCCTTTCTCCCATTTTTAAAATGTATTTTTTGACGGGATGAATGTCAGTTTATAACTTATGCTGGCAGGTTGCATTTATTATCTATATTTAGTTATCAGAAGAGAGCTTTAGCGCTTTTTCCCCATACTTGATACCACAGATGTTCTCCTGTAATAATTGCCGCATCTCTTCAATTTAGTATAATATTTTTATGTTGCGTTTACAAGTCATAAATGTTACACTTTCAGCCAAATAAGTTGCACATCTTGGCTAACGTCTTAAGTTCAGGATGTAGAGATGGTAAGACGAAAAGGGAGAAAATGTTACGCATTTCAAATGGATTTAGAGCAGTTTAAGCCGTATGCACCGCCCACTCCATCCCGGCGCATTGTCCCGGGGTTTGCAGTACTGACCTTTTTAACCGCTGTGAGAGCTCGTCAGCCTTCAGCCAGTAGTGTCAGTAAGGGATGAAGAGCTTCCTTAAAAAGCGCTTTTCTATCCATCGATTCAACGGATACATGCGTTGTTAGATATGCTGCCCTGGTAATGGACAGTAGCTTTAATATTTAATGGATGGATATTTGTATATCCTGTCTGCCCCCTGGATCGATCCACTTCTTTCATGGTGCGCTTGAATTTTGTACATAGGCCTGAGAATGGGCTACATAGACTCTCAAGCTAGGCTCAGCTCCAGTAGCGTGTGTGTCTGTGGTCTGTAGGGTAGCAGTCCAGTCTGCATCTGCTACTGACCCCTTCCCTTATTCACCCTTTACTACTGAGTATTGGGTTTTTTTGGGGGGTGGGGGGTGTAATTGTATATTTGTAGGGTCTGAAACTGGGCTTCGTGTAAAGACTGAAATTTCACAATTTATTTGCCTTGTGTTGCAGATTCTTCAAGAACGTGGATCTCGAATGTGAAGAGACAGTATTAAGCCCTAAGAATTTTTTATTTTACTCTGAGGTCCAGGTATAGAGATGTACAAACCGCGTTTGATCCTTCAAGATGGGAAAGAAAGAACTTGGATCCTACACTTCCACCCCTCCTTGCCCATTTTTTTTTTTTTTTTTTTTTTTTTTTTTAAAAAGCATTTTGTGTGTGTGTGTATATAACAGGTCAGTTTAGTGACCTTCTTGTGCCTGTATAAAACTGGACTTTTTTTTTTCCTCCTTAATGTTGATTGAACTTTTACAACTAAAAGAAAGTTTAAATATGCATGTAACTTATTAGCTGAGCGAAGATGGTCATTTTTTGGCCAGTGATTTACTCAGGGTATCTAATTTTTTTCCCTTCTCTAAACTTGAATGATTTTGAGGGATTTAAGTCATATTTGTATTTCAACGGTCGGTCTCTTTAAAAGGCTGGGATTTTGAGAGGCGGGGTATGCTCTACAGTTCAGTCTACAGAGGGCTGAGAAACTCTTTGCTATTTACATGCCCTGTTTTTTTCTTTTTCTTTCTTTAAAGCCTTTGAGAAAATCTATGTATTTATAGGTGCATTAAGAGGTATTCTTGTCCACTGCAAGAGACTGAGTTTAGTTTTAGGATAATGAATTCTATATTTGCAGTAAGTTTGGGGGTAAAACTTAAGTACATTTTTTGGTTTTTTTTTCCATTTATACTTAATTACAAAGAACAAAATGGGTTTGTTGCTGGACTGCAAGTTTTGTATACTGTAGAGTAAACTATGTAAAACTGAAGTTGCAGTACTGGATCTATTGAAACGAGTGTCATGGACACATGCATATTTATATTTGGACCACCTCCACCATTTTTTTTTGTACATAATTCTTGGTATATTAAGATTTACAAGTAACACCAGGCCTTTCTGCCTGAAGTTTTTGTGTGTGTGCATTTTTCCCCATTATTGGCTGGTTTTCCTTAAATCTGTTTGAGAGTGGACCCCATTTTTTTGCCTTGCGTGATTGCACGTTCTCTCAAGCAAGGTATGCTTGTTTAGGTTTTATACACTTGTTTTAAACACTGAGATGTGTAGACTTTGAAAGCCTCAACCCGTGTGTGTGTGTGGGTTTTTTTAATGTATTTTTTTTTCCCCCCAAAGGTTAACTCCATTAATGCAGTTTACAATCATGCAAGCTAAAACACTAAGCCTGGATATTTTAATAACCAATACCGTAACTGCTCCAGCCTTACCAACTGAAGCTTATGCTAGTCTAATTTGAGAATTCTTATTAGAAAGTATTTAACAGAGTTGCCTTTTTCTTTATGACTAAATCCAGTGTATGAAGTGCATCTTAAATGTACAGGTTGTCAGTCAGGGATGATGAAACATCACTAGCCATAATTTATGTGGCTTTGGATTACTGTAGAACAGTATGTACAAATGGGGCATCCTCCCCACCCTCTTAGATAAATAAATAAATATATATATATATATACACATGTACACAAGGGCTTTTAATTATGAAGTTATACAATCCTTAGAGTTCAATAACAGTGGAGCAGATTCTCTATTGCCACGGCTAGGCAATGTTTACATATGCTATAGTGTTTTGAAGCCTTCCAGTAATCTTGCACACAATTCCTTACACAATAGCTTGTTCTATGTATGGAGATCTAACTGCTCCACAGGTCAGCTGAATTAAAGATGCGTGTAAATAATGTGTTCATTTGCTTTGCATCGCATTCATTTTCTAGTTTGGTATATGCTACATAAACGCTGTATGAGTCATCTCTTCTTATAGACATGTACTTCCGAGATTGAAGCGACTACAGATCCGGGTGGGTGATTTCTGTAGTGGGACACACCCATCAGGTGCAGTCTGCCTTCATGAAAACCACAGGGTTGTAATTGGTGTCTTATAGTCCTTTGGTGACGTTTCCTGAACCAGGAGGCCCTGTGTCAGGTATGGCTATGACTGTAGTCCTTTTTCCATTTCACCAACACTGCTGAAAATTCACAGCTCATTTTTACATTTCTGTTTGATTTACATGTGTAGTTTGGTAGGTTTTTGTTTGGGTTTTTATAGGCCAAATAAAGAGTTTACTTAACCCCTGTGTATATGTCATTACATATGAGAGTGGAGTGGATTGAAAGGGATGTTATGAAATGTATCGGGTAGGCAACCATGATCCTGCAATGCTGATATCTAGCAGGTTTTCTGTCCTACCTGATGAGTTACTATCTGCCTGAGACCAAGTGTGGCTCATCCGAGACCAGGCAGGATGGGAAACCAGCTGGATACCATCACTCCAGGATCAGGGTTGCCTACCCCTGAAATATATAATATGTGGGTGTTGACGGGAGCTCCATATATGCAGCCTAGCCTGTTCATCCTGCAATGCAGACTGTAGATAGCAGTCCACATCCATGCCCAGATTAACTGCTCAAAGGTGACAGTGCAATCCTCTGGTATTCTGTCCTTGAAGGAGCACATGTGGGTGTGTACACAAAATAATAGGTTGTTAATTACAGATCCCTGAAGAACATCATGAGGAAACAAGGTGGTGCTAGACTAGAGGCCAAAACCTCTCTCATACTAACCTTTGACTTTGCATATGCATATAGTACTTGCTTGGTTGAATCTTTACCCATAATTAAACTACAGTAGGATAAGATCACCAATCAGTGATTAAAGCTGCTCTACCAGTATGGTGTAATTGACAGTACTACAGATTAAATTGCTACACTGCAAGCCATTATTTCTTGGTCAAAGCCATGATGGAAAAGTTATATGTAGCTTGCTTTCAGAAAAAAAATCTGCATTTGAATCTAAAGAGTATTTCTATTACCTTTGCAAAAAGTAATTAGGCTATTCAAAATGACAATGTTTTTGAGCAGTGCTGCAGCCAGTGTTCTAATAAGTAGTGCATGGCAAATTCAGTCGTACTGATAAGCACCTCTGCAGCACAATACATCATATGTGATGTGTTTGTACATATCACTGGCACGGAGTTGATTTGCATTTTCACCACTTGTCAGAGAAACTAAATTTCAAAACTTCATCTGCAATACTTATATTTTGGCTCCCCCTGGAGTTTTCTTTTTAATCTCCACTAATCAATATTGTTCAGCAGACGCATTACAGTGGTGGTGCTAACGTTTTATGTCTATCATGCACATCATTTATCTCAAGGATTCGGTTGCCCTACAGGCCTACACTTAAAGATAATATATACGGTAAGCCGATAAGGAAAACAAAATGACTTGTAGATAGCGCTCATACATAAATAAACCAAATGTTATAATGAGGAAAAAAGGTTTTCAATAGTTAGGGGCCAAGATAACTGCTAAAACATGTTACATGTATGCTATAAAGTATAGTTTACTTAAATTGCAATGACGTAGCAGTTCATATAATTTAACATTGTAAATTTAAAAATTTGTGAATAACTGCAAAATTACACATTGGAAACACATTATTTAAAACAAACACACATTTTCATCAACTTTACATATTTTTCTCGATGACTGTAATTGTTTATCTAAATGTTCACCGAAAAGGATTTGTTCACTATATTTTAATTTATTGATAAATACATTTCTTGTAATCAGTACGGAAGGAATTTATTGGTTCCACTACCAAAAGCGGACTTAATTTTGCAACTCGCGCATTAGCCTAGAAAGCTATGTCACCTAAATGTTTTTAGAGACTTAATTATTTTAAAAACCTACATACCAACATATGGACATTGACATGAAACATTCTATTACATCTTCAGCTTATCCAGCATGGAAGCATACTGTCGACATGTCGTTGAAATATTGAGGTATGTGTAGCCACCTACTTCTCATTCGCTAACCAAAATCTACATATAAATGAAAACAGACAGTAATACAGGCGTCATCAGCAAATGATCTCTAAAATGATGAAACTGTAATTAAATTAGAACTGTATTTTCATAATATTAAGAGATTATTCGTCAAAAATGAGAAAAGTTCTGTAATGAATCTGGCCGAGAAATAATAATAATAGATTATAGATATATATATATATACAGATAATGTAACGACCGTTATATTAGAAATATAAAAAGTAATACATTTCTATTATTATTTTGTATATTTAATTTCTTAATTTAAGACTACACTAAAACATTGAAGCGGCCCCTTTAAATTAATAGGTGTCCAAGGTAGTGCCCGTTAGAAAAATGACGCGAAAACAAAACCACGAATTGTTTATTTAAAAATAGATTAAAACGCCAAGCTTGTATCACTTCGTAATCGACCATGCAAATAATTATATTAAACAGCAGATTGTAAACATGTATTCAAAAGAACCCCGCTTTTATATTGTATGGAAAATTAGTTATTATGTGAAAATCTTAGTTTTTTTATATCTAAAACTATTAATTATGATAAAACCATACGTAGAAATAGAAACGTAGCAAAATCTATTCACAATTGTGTTCAGGCGGTCCTGGGGTTCGCAATAGGTCCTATTTAGCCTGGGAAAAATTCGGTGCCTTTTCAGGAGGGAAACTTGGCAGGGTTTTGTCCCGAGTTAGATACGGTTACTATAAAGGCTAACAGTTTTGAAACAAAAAAAATCCATAACATTTTGTATACAGTACACGTTATTATTACACAAGGTAAGAATTCGTTAGCTACGTGAAGATTTAGTGTAACTGCGGCCCCGTTAATGTTTACATTGTGTGAGTTAGTGTTGTTTTGTTTGGGTGCTGTGTGAATGAATCTTAGCTAGCTAGCTAGCAGCTAGCTACGGCTGATTGGGGCGAAGAAGAGCCTGCTTCTTTGTCCTGGGCCGTTATGGGGGAAGCATCGTTCTCCGTCTGAACGTCCGTTTAAAAACACGGCGCGAGAACGAACTTTAAGTACGACGGCTTGGCGATCCCGGGGTATGTTGATTAGGGAGCGGGCGCAGTTCGAAATGTGTGACTGCAGCCTCCGTGGTCAGATCGGCTGGCTGAGGCGCACGCTATCGGACTCGCTGGGGTGCAGGTGAGACCCAGTCCCTGCAGTCTGGGTACTGTTTGTATCGTCTCTTTTGGCGCTGGTAGGAGCTGTATTTCGCCACCCTAACATGCTACGACCAATACTTTGAGGCTGGTTTGATTTGAATAAAGAGGAAGTAAATCGAACTGGTGATTGTTTTGGTGTCCGACACACTTGAAACCATTTACTCTGATGCGTTTACCCGACTTTATCATCACTGATGTTTACATGTGGAAAAAATTAAGGAAATCCTTTATTTACGGAAGAAGACGACGACGATGTATTTTTTCGAAACCGCATTGGTGAAACAAGAGACCTTTCCGGGAATTAGATGACAAAATACCGTGTTTTTAGTGCCTTGCCGATGGCGGGCCTGGCCGGAGTGTGTGCTGTAGCCATTACCGGCGCCGTCCGCCCCCTCCTCGCAGGGTCGGGCTTGTGTTTTCAAACATTCCCGAAACATTTCTCCCCAGGAACGGCTTATGATCTCCTCACCGGTCTTAAGACTGTCAGCCATCTGCTGGTAGGAGCAGACCGCCCGCAAAAAAAGGCGATCCCGTTAAATAACCGGTGGCTTCCCATCACTCATCCAGATCTAAGGAATATTAATGCATGGTTAAGTGTTTTTGATGTAAACAGTACTTTCTGCGTTTTAAATTTGTAAATTGTCCTTTCGGATCTAATAGTATAGCTTGTTGTAAACGGACGGTGTTTCTTTGGTCCTTCAATTATCTGTTTGTTAGGAATTCTGTTCCGTCATAATCTTTACCTGATTAATTTACACGTTTGTATACTAAAACATAGCATGAAGTATATAAAGACAGCCTTTCCCTTTAATTCTGGCATTTAGTTTTGGGGGTAGTTCATGGTTGACATTCTAGTTAAATAGTTTTTGTCAGGCAGAGCAATTCAGTTTGGAGACATTGATAAATTTTAATTCCTGTCGTCTTGATTTCTGATGAGGGAAGTATAGTGCTCTGGGCAGGTATCATCAACACGGGAAACTTACTCTACAAAGAGCAAGTTGAGTTAGGCGTAAAAAAAGAATTTCCCCACGGGATCAATAAAGTATCAATTTGTTGTTATCAATAAAATGATTAGCCATTGTAACGACATACCTATCCGTTATGGAAGTCGTTTTTTAGCACAGGTGCTGCAGTGTTATATGGGGCGTTCGTATTTTTTACTTGTGGATACATATAGTTAAAAAAAACATTGCAGCAGTAATTTTAAGCAGTCTTCATTGAAATCGTTAGCACAAAAGTTTTCATGTGATTGTCCCAGTTCAGTAGACCAGCTCTAAATAGATATAATACTGGTACTAAAATGTATTCATGTGTTAAAAAGAAAAAATTGACGTCTTTTAAAATCTATAATTATGAATTGTTGCAATTTCTGCATGTCTATGTAATGCATTGTAAATAATCATGGTTCCAGTAGTATACAATGTTCCGGTAAGGTTGCTGACTCTGAACTGCTATGTCTGACTTTAGTGAATATTGCTGAACCAAGTGAGTTAACATAAAGTATCAAGCTTAAATAGAATGGGGTATGGAGGGGTTTTTCAAGGGCAGCATGTTGTAAAGGGAGTGGACTGACTGCTACTGAAAACTGAGCATATGTTGTCTATCTTGATTTCTTACCCAGTAAGACGTGTAGTATTGTATTAGAATTAGAATTTAGTGATCAGTGGTCATCATTGTTGACACACCACACAGTGCACAACAATAAAATGTGTCCTCTGTATTTAACCCATATGTGGCATTGTGACATAGCAGGGGAAGGTGAATGCTATGCTCATTTTAATTGATATAGAATATGAACTGTATTAACTTGATTCCTTTAAAGTTCTACATGGGTTTGTTTTGATGTCATGCTGATTTACCAGCTCTGTGTGTAGGTTTTAATACTAATATTTTAGTCCTTGAGTGGAGTCGAAGTTTTAATGCAGTTTTGAGGCGATTGGTTACTCTGTTGTATCATCATAAAGTGTTCTAAATGTATTCACAAGACCTCCACAGGAAATTTTATGCAACTGTTTCCTGATGCCTTTGTAGGTTTCTCTAGAGAAATTTGGGGTGTACCGTGTTTTGTATGCTACTGAGGAAAGTTGACTGTGTTGTAGAAGAATCTGACTCTACTTTCAAAATTGATTTTTATGGAAACTAACAAGCAACATGGCTTTATGGATGACATTAAGTAGTTTTATTTTCCCCTTTCCCCTCCTGTCCTTGGTTATTTTCTGTAATTGTGTCACTTTCTGTTTTGCGTATCCTCTTAATGTAATTTTTTTTTAGATGTGCACTTGTTTGCCAAGTGATTTGAGTTTCTCCACATGTGTTTGTTTTTGTGGCGTTAATCGGGTCTTCCTGCTTCCAGGGGAACTGCGCGTCATGTCTGGTATAGCTTTAAGCAGACTTGCCCAGGAGAGGAAGGCCTGGCGAAAGGACCACCCTTTTGTAAGTAGCCCATGATGAGGAGCTTTTTCATTTGTAAGATACTTGAGTTGGATATTTTTGTGCTTGAAGTAAACTGTCAAGTTCTTTCATCCACAGTCCCCCTAACAAAGCCACTTTGAAGTCCCTCATTGTATCTGTATAGTGTACATGTCTGTGAATGACAAATTTGCACGTTCTTCCTAAGTTTCAGGGGTTTCAGCTATTTATTTGGGGCCCAAAGATATGTATTTAGGTGAATTGGCGCCTCTGAATAGCCTACCGTGTGTGTGTGTGTGTGTGTGTGTTCAGGATATCTCCTGCCTTTTTCTCTGTTGCATGGGACAGTCTCCAGAAGCCTCCCAGTGAACCTGTATTCGATAAGTATTTGGATTTAGCATCTAAAGTGGCATCCCTTTCATAGGGTTTTGTGGCAGTTCCAACAAAGAATCCTGATGGAACCATGAACCTGATGAACTGGGAATGTGCTATTCCTGGGAAGAAAGGGGTAAGCAACAGGATCACATATCAGCCTTTGTGACCTGAATAGAGGCGAGTTTACAGTACGTATAAAGGTACACCAGGGCAACATGACTCTGCATCCAGTACTACGTCATGCAGTATGACTGACACTGGAGGAGTGTCCTTTTTCTGATTGAAGGAGGAACAGCACAGGTAGCTTTCCAGGTTTAGTTTTCATATTAGCATTTAGCATGTAGTGTCAGACATCTAATTCGATGTTACATCCCACTGTTTGAAAGTGGCATTTAACTGACGCAGGAGTAATATCCAGTTTTTACTTGCTGAAATTACATCTGGATGTGATAATGGGATACTCACTTTCTGGAAATAGTCATGCATGTACATCAATTTAGTAACTGTAACGTTATCCCTGGTAGTAAACGGGCAGAATGTGTGATGCGCTGCAAATGTATGATACTTGGTTTTTAACTAAAGCAGTGTTAAGTTAATTTGCATTGCTGGGTATCCCGCACTGGGGCATGAAAGCAAGTGATTAGTACCAGGATTGAAGAGTTTGAACTTCTGTACATCTGACATTGTTTCATGAGCTTCTATCCCTCTCGTTTCTCCAGACCCCTTGGGAAGGAGGGTTGTTTAAACTCCGGATGCTGTTTAAGGACGACTATCCCTCATCTCCTCCGAAGTGTACGTCCCTCTCTCCTTCCTCCATATCCATGCCCCCTATGATTCTCACTTGGATGTTCTGAACTGTGGTGGTCATATCTGTCCTCCTAGGTAAATTTGAACCTCCCCTGTTCCATCCCAACGTGTATCCATCCGGCACAGTCTGCCTGTCCATCTTGGAGGAAGACAAAGACTGGAGGCCTGCCATCACAATAAAGCAGGTGTGCTGGATGAGACGGTGGTGGATGGGCCCTGGTCGCCATCATTGTAACCTTGGTCGATCTCTGCCCTTGCAAATGCTGTGGCTGGGGGCTGATGGCTTGGATACATTTTCTCTTCTGTCTGACATAACTGAAAAGGTCCAATAGGGTTTCCCAGTGGTGCACTCAGTCATTTCCCTCTGGATTTCTGCAGCCCAGTTGTCTGCTATTCATGGCAGGGGATAGAGGACTGTTCATTATGACTTGCATAGCACATGTTATTGTAAATGTTGCCTTATCGATGTAAGCATAGCTAAGCTAATATTTTGAACGGTTTTTTTTCCCCTTCCCTCTCAAGATTCTGTTAGGAATACAGGAACTTCTGAACGAACCGAATATCCAGGACCCCGCTCAAGCAGAGGCATATACAATTTACTGGTGGGTGTCACCTGCTTTCTTCTGCGTAAATTGCTTCAGCTGTTCCAGCAGTTTGTTGCTTTTTGGCTTAATAAAGTACATCTATAAGTAATCACTGCTAGATGACTGTCATCACCAGTCCTGTTTTGTTGCAACTGTTCCTCTGACCTCTGGACAATAGGTGGCAGTGCAGTGCAGATGGGTAAAAACTAAACCTTGTGAGGAAGTCTTGCAGCATCTTGTTCTCCGATAAGTGATGTAACTCCTGTTTTTGTTCATTTCAGCCAAAACAGAGTAGAATATGAAAAAAGGGTTCGTGCGCAGGCCAAAAAATTCTCTCCATCTTAAGCGTCAAGATGTCTGCATAACTGAAGGCATTTGGATTTTTTTTTTCCTCTACAAATTCTTCAAAAGTGCTCCATACAAAAAGACATACTGAAGGACTTATTTGAAGCTGAGTATATTATAAATATATATATTGTGCCATTTACTGTCCTGATTCCCCTATATTCCAGGTGTCTTGGTTTTTTATTTTATTGGCTACATTGTGATATAGGGAGGAAGGATCTGATTGTAGGTGGCTTGTGCCCCATAACGAGCTGAACTTGTAAAATCATGCTGTGGGTACCTAAGCTTGCTTTTGTGGGGGGGGGGGGGGGGGGGGGGGGGGGGGGGGGGGGGGGGGGGGGGGGGGGGGGGGGGGGGGGGGGGGG
>JAODLD010000101.1:21887214-21905824 GCA_026781065.1 Mormyrops boulengeri | reverse complement strand
ATCAGCATATTTGCACCCCTTCTGTTATTAGTCTAAGATAAGTAAAAAATTGTCTACGCCAGCAAGTGTCTATATTTTAACTGTCTAGGTCAGGTCACCCTGTCCTGCTCGATGATCAGTTCCTGTTTTCTAACAAAGGCACTTCTTCTTAATTTGACCCCTCAATTTCGACCAATGCAGCAACAATCTGGCAATTATTTTAACGTTAGCAGAAACATTAGAAATGCATTTTGCAAACACTGCAAAATTTTTATGAGGAGGATCTACTAATAAAAATTTTAACACAACAAATTTGATCGCTCAACTTAAGGCGAGACAGTGAAGAGTATCAAGAGTTTCTGAAAAACAAATTCATTCCAATAAAGAAGGCTGCAGTACTGCCAAATAATGTCAGTCTGTCAGTAATGCAAGCATTTAATAGCAAAATAAAATTCAGTGCAGACAGTGCAAAATCAAAAGACAAAACTCGGAAAATTACGGAGTTTATCACACTTGATGATCAGCCCTTCTGTGTTATAAATGTTATAATAGAGATATACAGTTGTAAAATATAGTACTTTGGTATTGTTTTTGTGTGCTTGAGTTGGTGTTTTCATACCTAAAAATACTTTTTCATATTTCCGTAATGTAATTAATTTATTTTTAGATTTATTTGGGTGGACTGTCCCTTTAAATTTATTTAAGCAGAACCTCACAAACAGTCAGTATAGGTATCAGTGTCAGTTTTCGAAATAATTAGCAGTCGGTATCGGCTAGAAATTTCCTTATTGTTGCATCACTAATTACGACTAACTATTATATTTCTTTAAAATATCTTGATGTACACATTAATGATATTTCACATTATAATCTTTCTATTTTTATCTTTGCATGTTCATGCTTCTCCGTGTCCCTGACTGTGCGTAACAAGCAGTGTACACAGGCTGTGCACACGCCTATGTTGGCACAGTGAAATATTGCACCATTGCGTCTTGACCAGAGCTTTGTCTGAATTCAGGGGCTGCACCCTTCTAATGCTGCATTCGAAAGACTAAACGTGTCACAGCGGCGTGACAAGCCTGTGCCATTTGGAAGGGCCCTTCAAATGTGGTCTATAACGCGTCCTGCATTAGCCAACTCACAAAGGACCCACCCGATGGATGCGACCTCCCGATTTGGTCACAGCTCAGCTTTTCATTGGTCAAAGACACAATCGATTTTCACTGCCTCAAGATTGCAGTCTACAAACAGTACACATGACGCCACCTCATTTTAAGAACAACATGCCCAGGGATGGTGAGATGAGCGCAAGTACATTTGCTATTTAAACCACGTGGGCACTGGACAGGAAGATGAAAACTGGGTTGTTCTCATGATAGCAAAGATACTTGTGTTGCGTCTGGTGCTGCTTTGTCCCGGATGCAAAATAGGTCTCTCTGTCTCTTGTGTTGATGAAAACCAATAAAACGAAGACATGAGACCCTTGGATGTTGCATGTTTTACAGCATCATCATATTTGAATAGTACGCTACTATTGTAAAGTATCCATTTTAGTGGCATCTAATGTCTGGTTTTAATGTCCTTAGTTGGACCTCCTGTATGAGGAGGCAATCTACACGGTGGTGAATAAGGTTGGAGTGCCATTCCCGAACTATGAGACCAATGAAGGTGACCTCTTCAGGTATCTGCAAAAGGTAAGTAAGGAGCATGCGCTGATACAGTGCCTTGTTGCATCCACCGCATGACAAACCACCTCAGGGATGAGAACCTGAGTGCAGCCATGTGGCGGGTGATACCTCAGCACCACACTAGTCCGAATGGACCAGTGTGAGTTTTTTCCCAGTGGCTGGAGTGCCAATCCTGCCACCAACCCCAAGTTATTCCCTGTAAGTTGGAGGACCTCCTTACAGGGCTGGATGTAGATTAATGTCATACCCAGGACAAAGCAATTACAGGTTAAGGACCTTGCTCAAAGGCTCAACAGAGTAGAATCACTCTGGGCATTCATGAGATTTGAACCAGCAACCTTTCCTCAGAGCCACCACTCCACCCTGCAAAATGTCAGTCTAAATAATTATCTTTCCTCACTCTTGATTGCCTCGACCGTGAAATCTAATGAGATGTTTTATATTGAGTGTGTGGACGATTAGTATGATTAAATAACTAAATAACCCATCTTATCTGAAAGACATACTGTCCAGTCCAACAAAATGTAGACTGTGTTCTGGTCATGTGATATTTAGGTCATGTTGTCCTGGTAATCTGAAGAGCTTAGTTGCTTCAGGTTTTTATCTAGTTTGGATTGGTTTGCCCAGAAGTTTTTGTTCTCAGCCTTGTTCTTCTTTGAGTATTTGTCAAGCTTAATAAACTTATATAGGTGTCTCAGAAGAAACAAATAATGTTAAATGTAGAGTGATATTTGATTCATTATTTTAGATGGATGGATGGATGGATGGTTAAAGGTTTCATTCAGGAATCAGTTTTATTTTATGTAGCACAACTTGTTTACCACAATTAGACATAATCCACTGTAATGGAACATCCACTGTATGAAATGAACGTTTGCTCCTCTCTCAGGTGTTTAAAGTTAAGGCAGAAGAACATGACATTATTCTGCAGAGCGTTCAAAATTTAAAGGTGAGTCTCATCGATGTTTGCAAAGAATAAGAATGAGCTAAAGAAGGAGCAGTTGTTTGACATTTTCTTCAGTGGAATTTATAGTTCATCACAATCATTTGTTTTTGTTCACTTGACTTGCATTTAACCGTTATGTGTATATCAACATCCTATTTCAGAGGGCAAGATTCTCCCTGAAGGTAATTGTAATTAAAGGAAAAGATCTTCTGGCTAAAGATGCTAATGGTAAGCTTTCCCATAAATTGATATAACTTATACAGTTTTGTCTGCATATCTGAATGAACAATGCTTGAATGTCCTGATAAGTCACAGCATTCCCTAGAGGAAATTAATAAAAGTAAAAAAGTTTAGCATGTGACTTGTGTACACAGATCATTCTATAGTGAGAATTCAGAGATCAACAATAGGTTTTCCAAACAGTCCATCAATTAAGTGATATTTATTAGCACATTTTATTAGCAAGTTTGTCACTAAGTGCTTTACGGTAATTTACAATAATTATTCCAGGAATCGTAAAAAAACAGTAAAAAAACATGGGGTATTCCAAATAATTTCAAAACGCAGGAATGTCATCAATCAATTATTTTTGCAAAAAGTACAAATAATAAATACAGTTTTAAACACTGCCATTGAAAAGTTTGGGGTAACTTAGAAATGTCCTTGTTCTCTGTGAAAACATACATGAAATGAGTTGGAAATATAGATAAATAAATAGGAAATAGTCGTTGACATAGTTAGAAACAATCATTTTTCAAATTAAAATAATAATTGTGTTCTTCAAATTTAGCTTTTGTCAATTTCCAGCAATTACAGCCTTGGAGACCTTCTAGATGTCAGTTTGTTAAGGTAATCTGATGAGATTTCACCTCGTTCTTCCTGAAGCATCTCCCACAAGTTGGATTGGCTTGATGGGCACCTCTTATGTACCATTCAGTCAAGCTGCTCCCATAACAGCTCAATAGACCTGAGACTCAGTGGCTGTGCTGGCCAGATGCACCAAGGCTGGGATTGAACCAGCAACCATCTGGTTATGGGCATAGAGGCTTAGTCCACTGAGTCACATGTTAGTTAGCTTTGGTGAGTTGCTATCAAATATGGATTTGATCCTTATAATACTGTGATTGGTCATAGGGTACAGTGACCCCTACTGTATGTTGGGAATTCTCCTGGGTCAGAACTGTCACAAACTTGAGGGAAGGAAGGAACGTTGGCTCAGCATCCGCAAGAAGAAGGAAAAAATGGACAGGTTTCCCAGTGTCAAGGACAGGCTCTCAGAAAAGTGCATACAGGTCACAAAGGTCAAACATGAGACACTCCACCCAGTATGGAACACGCACTTTATCTTGTGAGTAAAACTGAACCACGCTTTCTTTTGTTTCTTTTAGCTCTCCCTTTTGTTTTATTTGTTATTTCTTTAGCTGAGAGTATACCAGTGGGAAATCATTCAATAGTTTTGTTACCATTTGTTGCTGTTTATATTCTAATAGCAGCAACAGCAGCTGGCTTCTCTCACTATATAGGATACACAGGATCTAATGACCCCCTGTTGAACATCATTGAGCAGGTGGTCTGGAAACATGAGGTTTTTGACGTTGAATTAAGCAATCTCTTTGTTCTTCTAGTGAGGTTGACGACGTCCAACATGATGTGCTCCATCTAGACATATGGTGAGAGACCATTCAGAAACAAAAGCCTGAGCAGTGCGCTACAGTACTGTATTAACACATAATGTCTCCTTATGTGGTTCTCCAGGGATCATGATGATGACGTTTCTGTAGCAGAAGCCTGTAAGAAACTTAAGGAAGTCAGTGGATTGAAAGGGATGGGCAGGTATTTCGCGTGTAGAGAAATGTAGGTTGAGGGACAAAAGACGCAAACCAAACAGAAAAGTGGCAGATGTAGTTTTTGAGAGTGTGGTCAACATATTATGGGTGACAAATCAAAACAGAATACACCAATAGATACAATTCACGAAGAGTAAGATCCTTTGGTTAATCAAATCAAAATATTGCTAATACAATGTTGGTTTGCTACTTCAGATATTCCAAACAGATTGCCAAGTCTGTCCGAAATAATAGCACCTCTGCATCATCGGCAGACGAAGATGTAGATGACTTCCTTGGCTGTATCAGCATTCCCATTAATGTGAGTTGTTTTGCACCCTGTCAACCTATACCTGAAGCTCAGTTCCTCTTTGCCAACTGGACAGTGTTGTCCAATGACTTTACTCTGCCATCTCATGTTCCTTCAATCAGGAGATTCCATTTGGTGGATATGACAGGTGGTTTAAACTAAAGCCACGATCCAGCGCCTCCAAAGTGCAAGGGGAATGTCACCTGATACTGAAGCTTTTTTGCACCTAAGTATGTGAGGCAGTCAGACATAGGAGAGAATGAAAATCATGACCCAGTGAAAATTCTCAGTAACGCTTTCTGTGAATGCTATGTCTATAAGAATCTATGAACACATTCATAAGACATTATAATACATTCATAAAGCATTATAAACATTGCTATAAATATTTATAAAAAGGCATAACCCACAAGCCATGTTTATTATGTATTATAAATGCTTCATGAAGCTCTCCTATATAATACACTATAGATACCTTCATAATGCATCATACAGTAAGGCATCCTTAATTCTTATACTGACAATTATAATACATTGTGAAGGTGTCTATAGTGCATTATAGATAAGAGCTTCACTGGAGCTAATGAAGTATTACAATCAGCAGTATAACGCAGAGGTGGGGACTTGAGTCACTGACTTGTGACACGACTCAGACTTAAGTCACAAATTTGATGACATGTGATTTGACTCAGCAAAACTAAGGGAAAGACTTGGACTCGACTTGGGCCCTGTGACTTAAGAAGACTTGAGATTATAGTCCCTCTCTGGATACCATAATGTTAATTTTATAATTTCAGTGTATTCTCGGCCATCTGCATTTTCAGTTGGCTGAATATAATAGTTTGTTGGAAAAATGCAATGCTCTATGCATATAAACGGATGTAAAAACTGGACAACTGTGAGTGGACACACTCTTTTCAGCCTATCTCTGCCTGTAATGAACGCATTCTATTACCTACTGTGGCTGGTGTTTGCTGCAGTAAGTTTTAATCACTAAAGGTAAAAATATGATGTAAGTAGGGACTCAACTTACATTTCTCACAACTCGACTTGGACAAAATTTAATAACTTGTGACTTGACAACAAAAACAATGGAAAGACTTAGACTCTTGAATTTGAGGGCAAATAACTCGAGAATTGACTCAGACTGCAGTGTTTTGACTCGAGAATTGACTCAGACAATTGACTTATTCCCATCCCTGCTACAAGTATAATGCCTTATGACTGTCAACAGAAGATGCTGTAATGCTTTATTAATTCTTATACCAGCCATCATAATGTATTATGAAGGTATCTGTATGTTATAGATGACAGCTTCAAGCAAAGTGTTACCAAATTCTCTTCTATGTTCTATAACCATGTTTGGTTTTCAGCCTATGGCCAACTTATGGCTGTAGCTCTGTATGGTAAGAAAAAAAATTCACAGAAGTTGTTTTGTTTCATCAGAGGGACACAACTCTAAGTAAGAGAAAGTCACAAGTGACCCTTTATGAAAAATTGCTGAGGCAAATTCTTCAGTATGAGCATCTGCAGGTACAAACTCAGACTAGGTTTTCACTTTGCCTTAAGAATGAAAGGGGGATGTAAAATGATGAATGTGTATTGTGTGTAACTTCCTGCTCAGAAAAGAGAAGGCTACAGCTGGGACGGTGGGCTGAGTGAACCAGCAGGGGCAGTGCTGTGCAACCGTGCCATACAAACCAACCTGTCAGCCCTCCAGCGGGCCATCATGTAAGCCACGAAATGGGAAGATAAAGCTGTAACAGGGGTGCCCACTAATCAAGGAGCGGTTATTTTGTGTCAGACCAGCAATATATCATTCATGAATTTCCCATTCAGACTCAGTTTTACAGTATTTATGGGTTTATAGAATATCATCATTAATATTTAGATTATTGATACCTGATACTGGCATCCTGTCCAGGGTGTACCCATGCGTTGTCCTCTCTGCTGGTAGGATAGGTTCCTGGATGCCCTTGTGACTCCATAATGAAGAAGGGGCTGGATGGATGGATGGATGGATGGATGGAAGTTTCCAAAGTTTCTCTTGTTGTGTCTCATGTTTTCTGGGTGTAGAAGATGGAGATCCTACAGTATGCACCACCAAGCTCAGCCGCTATGTTACTCCTTCCTGCTTGACCTAACGAAGACCTTGGAGGCAGAATGGGAGGTAGAAGGAGAGATGGTGTGTCAGTTTGAATTGTTTATCCATTTTAGAATAAAAGCGCTTAGGACATGCGCTTTTTATTGGCTCGAAATACTATCATCAAGAAAGAGATGAAATAATCCATGCATGACTGTTTCTGTAATAATAGACCTTTTTGGCTTTTTGTAGGAGACACATCTGGCAGAGAGCTTTGATCTCCACATACAGCATTGCCTGTCCCTGATAAACAGCCTGCACCAGGTGTTCCCATGCTCTAACCCCACCTCCATCACACGCTGTGAGCTCATGCTGAGGTAAACAGTCACCAAATCCCTTTGGAAATACATCTGCTCGCATGGTCACAGCAGATCTTTGCCCTTGAGAAGAAAAATCAAATTTTTGCTTATGAGAAATGTCACTTTCACAAGTAATAAGCACTTAGCTGATATGAAACACCTGGAATTGAGCTTTTTCGAATAGCAGCCTGAACTTTTCTAAGAAGGGAGACGGTGAAAGCCTCTCTCAGAGCCAGTCAGCTCACAGAAAGCCGTTGTCTTCATACTTTGACACTTAACTAGTACCTTCAAATGAAATCTGCGAACGACTGTATGCATTCATTCTGTGGTGGTACAGTAAGGTTTCACAGCAGAAATCCCAAGCTGTTAGATGTGTTTCATCCACCTTGGATTTCTATTAGTGCTTCATAAATAAGTGCCTTTCCCAAACAAATCCCTAAATTAATGTTGGTAACAATTTACTTGAGGGAGCACAAGTAATTAGTAACTGAGTTACTACTCAAGTACAAATTATGAACAAATTTGGTAACTGCATGAAATGCATGAACTGTTATAATTGATTGATGATGAACAAACATGGGATCAGTACGTAAGAAAGACTTTCTGGTTTCTGGTTAATTAATACATTAAGTAAGAGTGTACTATTATATTTGTGTCCCCTCCAGTAAAGTGTTATCCTAATGTTTATGTTGTTGCATTGCGTCTGTCTCCTAGGGGACTGGGACATATTCTGACCATGCAGGCCTTTAAGAAAGTCTGCCCTCACTACCAGGAGATGAATAGAGAGATAGCTTCAGTAGTAAAGGTACAGGACAAAAACCAGATACAACCAAATGTTGTGCCAATGTAACTGCAAATTTCTGCATTGCTTTCATCTTTCATAAAACTAAATTTACTTCTTTTTTTAATAGAAAAGTATAGTGGAGTGGTACAGAAGCACGATGTCACTTTATAAAGCACATCAAGGGGTATTTTTCCTTCTGTTTCAATTATATCGGCACATAGCACTTGCCATTGATACATTTCCCACCAGGGAATTAGCATGTGTGCTTTCTGAGATGGAATTGCTCTTCATGGGGTTCCAGAAGCTGAGGAACCTGGTGCTGCTGGTGGATGCAGCGTGTGCCTATGTGCAGAGAGCACACAGCGTCTACCATGGACTGTTCAGCAGGTGTGCCCCTCCCGGCAGGCCTCCACACAGAAAAATAAAATAAAATAAAAGAATATTATTGAGATTCATATTCATATGCAATGGTTATGTTTTTCAAATTTTTTTGCAGTTCATTGAAATTGGATTTCTTCAGCATTTCTTATCAAGAGCTAGAGAAACTGGTACAGCTAAAATTTCAAATCTGTTGTTTCATTGTTCAATTGATCTGAGTTAAAGATTCATCTTTTTATAAATAACTATTAAACTTCACAAGGGCTTTTGTTGAAATATAAATAAAAATGGTTGTATCATATGGGCTATGTTCAGCAGTCTGCTGTTTATTCATATAAAGCAGTGTTTCCCAATCCAGTCCTAAGGGATTCACAGGCAGTTCACGTTTGCAAAAATGTGTCTGACAGGGAGCTTGGACAGAGCAAAAACAAGAACCGATCCTGGGTCCCCAAGGACCGAATTGGAAAACACTGATATCAAGTAATCTAATCTTAATGTCTTGTCCCAATAATAGATCAAATGTCTGCAGGCTGCAACTAACCTTTACTGATCATTGTTTTTATTGTGGCTCCTCAGGTGGCCAGTGACATGCAGGCCTTGGTGGAAAAAGTGTGTGGGGCCTTGGAGAAGGATAGCAGTCACATGACCCAGGCCATGTGGGAGACACTCTTTGAGCTCTACGTATCCTTGAAGACACTCCACACTTTCGGAGAATTCCTGCCCCTGAAGTAAGTACTGGTGGATTTAGGGATTCTTTTGACTGGGACCTTTAAGTAAAAGGCCTGAATAACGCATATCTTTTTAGTTCATAATTTTATTTTAAAGAAACACAATGATTTTACCCAGGGACATGAAGACATTGGCTTTGATGGGATTCCATGAGTCGTTTAAGACCACTATTCACAAGTGGCTTCAAATAGTTTACGAGAAATCTTGTGAGAGGATCCACAAAGCTGTGGAAGCGGAGCAGGTATTGACAGCCACAAAGTCTGTAAATTTCCAGTCATAAGTGTTTATTTCTGAACAATTATCTGAGGGCATGGGGCAGACCTTAGACGGGATGCCAGACCATCATAGGACACGCAGTCTCACACGATGGGCAAATCTGAAACTTCACTTCACCATATCTTTGAACTGTGGGTGGAAACTGGAGAACCCAGAGGAAGCCTACATAAGTACAAGAAGAGTAGGCAAATGAGACACACAGAAACGGGGGAGGAATTTAAACCCACAACCCTGGAGGTGTGACACCACAGATGTACCCACTGAAACGCTCCAAACATATGTTATATATTAATTACTCTTCATTCTTTTTTTTTGCAAATGTTTTCTTCTTCTAGTGCATTATTTCCGTATGGTCATTCTGGGGGGAAGTAATCTCTGTACTCTGTGTTTGTGTAATCCTGCATGGTTGTGATCATGGCAGTTTGATTCAGGCTGCAGTCTCTTCAAGCACAGCGCCTCAGCAGACCATGTGACCTTCTGCTTCAGCCAGGTCCAGCACCTCTGGCTACAACTGGTTTGGCCTGATTCATCAGGAGACTTCATCTTCAGGGTCCGCCTGGCGGATGTGAGGGACTGTTACTGACTCTAAATTATTACCCATAACTGGTTAAAAAGGGGGATGGATTTAGAGGAGAACCTTTTTTTCTGTGGACACAGGTCAACATTACCAGACAAAAACACTAAAAACATCAATAACGAGAACAGAAAGAAAATCAGTATGAAAGAAACTGTAAGAATCTTTGAGGAGTGGTGTAACCTTAGATATTTCCATTTTTTTGAAGGATGTATGTAGTGTAAGCATGCATTACTGTGTGCTGATCAAAGGAAAAATAGTGATCAGTATTCAGGAAGAGGGCAACAGTCTCACCACACAGGTATTGGATCTGCATCTGGTTCTGATATGATTAAAATTAAGACAGTGCTTCATTCCAGACATCCGATTAATGCTAAAAGGATGACCCCCCCCAATCTCATTTCCTGTTTCTAGTCCTCAAATCCAGGAACTATTAATATGAGACTGATTTTTAGCACGCATTAAATGGGTCCTAATTGTGATGTGTTTCTGTACTGGTTCCGGTCACCTACTCCATGTTTTTTTAATGATTGTCTCTGCTAGCTGTGTGTCGCACTGAACAACATCGAGCATGTGCGCGTGTTCTTGGGGAACATGTCCTATGTCCTGGGCTGGCGGGGGGGAACAGGAAGCCACAGCAGGAGCCCAGCAAACAGACAAGCAGCAGCAGGTCGGCAGGGCCCACTGTGACCAGTTCTGCAATACTGATGCTGACCTGCAGAGGGAGGTCAAGTGCATGATCACCCGCCTCACTGATAAGGTGGGCAGGAGGGAAAAACAGCACTTCCTGACAAAGATGCGAGTGAAACAAAACAAAATTCATAAAACAAGCGAGTGCAGCATAAAATGACCCTAACTAGTTAATTCAGTAGTTGAAGTTTCAGTGAAAAATCTACTTTAAGAAATTTTAGAAATAGAAAGTCAAAAGAAATGTAAGTAGCTTTTTTGCTGAATGTATATTTACATTTATTAATTGAACAAGTGTCAACGATAAAGGAAATGAGGTAAATGATAAAGGAAATGAGGTAAATGATAAAGGAAATGAGGTAAATGATAAAGGACATGAGCTGTGTAGTGTGTGATTGGGGTAACTGTTCTGCTATGTGCAGATGCTGTTAGATTTGAAAAAATACATGCAGCACGTTAGTCTATCCCCAGACACTATCAACAGTGATGAGGTGAGTCTCTTGACTGTGGTCCCTTTGTTTTGGCCTTTTTCTTACTGACAGTTGTTCCTGCCAACAGATAACCACAGACATTTAATGTGATTCTGGAATGTTCTTTCCTCTCTAGGCTGTCTCTCCGTTAATGAAATATTTAGATGACACTTTAGTGATACTCAGTGCGAATTTGGCGAGGTGATTTTTCTTTTGTCTTCTTGACATGAATTGTTTTTTCAAACAGTAATCCTGCCTAACTGACAATTAATCTGTTTAATAAGCAGAATAAGTAACATTGCTGGATGCTGCCATTTCCAAATATTGGGTTCTGCAGTTTCAGCCTCATATTCCATATGTCTGTAGTACAGCATTATCGTTTGGACCAGGCAGTGTTTCCATGGGCACAATTGCATTATGGGTTCTCTGCTACTCCAGGGTCCTGAATGGCCTGTGGTGGCTTCTCTTCAAATTGGTATTTGACACCGTGGCAGAGAACAGTGGTGTTTCACTGGAGTTTTATGGAAGGTTTCACTTCACTTTGAAGGTTAGTTCGACACTAATTGGCTAGGATATTAGGTGCACGTGTTTGTTAACACAAAGAGCCTGCTACCCCAAACAGCAAATCATGTGGCTGCAAGTGAAAATATACAGCATGCAGAGAAGAGCAACGAGTTTCATTACTGCTTAGCTAATGATTAGAATGGCTACGGTGTGTGATCTAAGCGATTGTGAATGTGCCGTACTGGCTATTGTTACCAGATGTGGTGGTTCCAGCATCTCAGAAACAGCCACCTTCCTGGGACTATTGCACAATATTGTGTCTAGAGTTTACAGAAAATGATGTGACGAACAAAAAACATCTAGCGAGTGGCCAAGAACAGCTTCATGAAAGGTCAGAGTAGAATGGCCAGACCCGTTGAAATTAACAAGAAGGCCACAACTGCAAAAAGAGTAGTTGAATACAGCAGCAGTGCGCAGGAAGGGTGAACACTTAGTCCTGGTGGAAACATGGAGTCCTTCCCAGTATTAGCTCGATGTACTTAATAAAGTGTAATAATCAAATAATAATTGCATTTAGAATTCCTTTTAATTTAGAAGGGATTAATTCAAAGGAAATAACCATTTTGATAGTGATTTAGCATTCTGTACACACACACAGATGGGTACTCATATCTTTGTGGGGACTGTCCATTCATTTCTGACCCCTCCCCACACACACACACACACACACCATGGATAGGTTTTTTTATACTGTGACTTCTCTATTTTGCAAACTACCTACAATGATGTTCCAGGGCAAGAATTGATGTGGCCATGGAAAGCACAGGCTTCTATGGGTCTGTAATATAGCACACACGTGTTCCTTTAAGGCCTTGGTGGAGTTCTTCCATGCTGAGGGAGAGGGGCTTCCTCTTGAGGACCTCAAGAATGAAGACTACAAGGTGGGCACCAGTACCAGGCATCAGATATTCCCAGAGAAGCTCAGGTGTAGTTGGCTAATAGTGGATATCTTGGGTGGTTCGTGGATGCTGTGTTAGAGATCAGAAAGCGATCAGAAGGTGGGACATGTGGAATCCTTCCTGCAGCATTCACTGCTCAAAGAAACAAATTCAAAAATCTTAGACGGAGAACATGAGAAGTTATATTTTTGTGCTTCCAGTGATCACCTCAGATAAACATGCTGTGAATGTACCTGTAGAACAGGTCTGCCTATATTTACTCTCAGACATACATATGTAAACCCTTTTATTAACCACATAAACAGAGTTCTGTCTGGGACCGTGTTTCCCAACCCAGGCCTCGCGGACTCCCAGCGGTCCACATTTTTGTGGACTGACTGGGGGTCCACGAGAACTTGGTTAAGAAACACTGGTCTGGGGCATTGTGATTTACATAATTACACTCTCTGTTTTGTTACAGGCTCTGGAGAAGGAGTTCCATCTTCATGGAAGCTAGTACGATTATTTTTGTAATGTGGGTCTTAGTATGTGACACTATGTTGAACTCAGTACTGTTGATTGAAGGGGAAAGTAATTTAATGCTCTCTTCTCAGAGGGCACTGCAACACAGTCAGTATGGACGAAGCAGTGTGAAGTGTTATTATGAATCCCAAGAAGAGCGGCTGGCTGTGAAGGTTCTGCACGCCTATGATCTCATAGCTCTTGACGCCAATAGTGGGTGTGTATGCATAGCAGAGCCTTAGCGATGGCGTGCTCACCAGCCTCACCAGCTCTGCTCTCTCTGGTCACTTGTAGGGCTGAGCGACCCCTTTGTCATTGTGGAGCTTTGTCCTCAGCACCTGTTCCCCACAACCAAAAGCCAGCAGACTCAAGTGAAGCCCAAGACTCTTCATCCGGTTTTTGATGAGGTCTTTAACTTGTGAGTGGTGACTGATTGTGTTGCCCTTGAATCTCTGGTGCCGTTGTGAAGGCCGATAGGCCAGTTGGCCCGATAGCCACTGTTCCCTCCTCTCATGTTTGATATTATTTTCCCTGCAGTCATGTCAGTCTTGAGCAGTGCAGACACAGGTCTGCATGTGTGGTGAACCAGAGACTGGAAGTGTGGCTGCGTGGATGCATGCCGTGGCCCAGGATCGGTACAAAGTATAGTACGGCATATAGCTAGCCCAGAAACAGATTGGAAATTCAACGTGGACTACTGAACGTGCACCACTATCGCACAATCATAAAGTCTAAATATCTTAAGCCAAACTATCGTAAAGTGAGGAGCATCTGTAATTAAATGGGATTTTTAATTACTTTTTTAGAGTAACTTCTAATGCATGTCTTATCCTCCGGGATACAGCGAAGCCCATCATGAAGATGCTGGAGAGACGGATAAGAGATAAAGAGGCGCGGGAGTTTGTGAGAAAACTAAAGGAGACGGAGAGGTTAACAGGCAGCAAGGGAGAGCGCCAGCTTTTAAAATGAGTCCTATTTTAAAACGTGCTCAGAGATAAGTAGCCATGCTATGCTGAGTTTTCCTACCTCTTGTCGTTCATCATTCCTAAGACTTCTTTGTGTCACGCCATTCATGTGGTCCATGGTTTATATTAACTGAAGAAAGATATTAATTCAATGGCATATACTCTTCTAAACAAAAGAAAATCTCTAAACATACATGTATACTAATGGCCAAAATTGTAGAAACACCTAGCGTTTTTGGCATTATGCTTTCAAAATTACTACGCGAATATTGCCGGTGATGTTTATAAACAATCAAAAAATGTTACAAATATCATATATTGGACTATTAAATAAGTAACCGGAGCAGCAGTTTAAAAACGTTCAGCATTTCCTAAAAAATTGGAAGTGTTTCAACGTTTTTGGACACTAGTGTAACCTGCTGAAGTCTAACACATGCTGTCCAAAGATTTTCCTTGTTTTGAAATTAACTGTAGCAATAGTGAATTTGTTACACTTAGTCACACAGAAGTTTGTGTCATTGTAGCAATTTGTATAAATTTCCTGTTACTGGACATGTGCCAAGGATATTAAATCACTCCTGAAAATGAGGACTATTTATAATGCATACTGATGATATCAGCAGTTATCGCTCTGCTTCCCTGTGCTCAAATACTCAAACTGCATGTAGACAAACACTCCATTATTAAAACTACAAATGGAGAATAAACTTTATTAAATTATTAAATGAAGCTGTACATGTTACTGATTGCAACTTTAAATTTTGTACAAGCAGGGTCTCAGGTAACCCTTAGCAGAAATGAACCACAATGTAACCCAAGGTCAAGTCTCATTAAAATCCAAAGAATAAATGCAGGGTAGAAGCCCTTAGTTCCGAATTCTTTTCTTTGCCCCCTTCCAAATGTCATTTGCACTGGGAGCAGATGCACTGGCACACCTCTTGCCACTGTCCTCTTCCTCACTCTCTTCGGTGTCCTCCCTTTCCTCATCCTCACTCTCTTTGGTGTCCTCCTTTTCCTCCCTCTCTTCTTCTTCTTCTTCCTCGCTGTCACTTTCATTTTCTTCTTCTTCTTGAGTACCCCTGAACACAAGCCAAATGCAAAGTGTTTTTTTCATGTTTTCACACTTGCTTGAGGAAATGTTTCTGTAGAGAATGTCAAACATGCACTCATCTCACCATCTGGGTCTGTTGAGATTGGAACACTGTCTCCCAGAGTCAACATCAAATGGATCTGATGAGACAAAAAATATCACAGAACTTTAGTCATGTCTTGGTCTCATGCCCGTCAATCAGGAAATTTAAGGACCAGATTGGGAAGCACTGTTCTAAGGCATCAGCCTACAGTCAGCATGTCACACTGCTCTACCTATCTCCTCCTCCTCCTCCGGTTTGCTGGTGAGGAAGTCCTTCTCCACAGCCAGCAGCTCCTCCTCAGACTGACAGGCCGCATACTTCTCCAGCAGGGTGCAGTTCAGGTCCAGAAACACCTTGCCCCATTTAAACTTCCTCAGCAGGATCACAGCCAGGTCTCGGAATCCTGCATCATCCACAAATTATCACTTCACTCTTCCAGGGTTAACTATGACTTTCCCAACATCCTCTTCTAATTCCTCATGCATGTGTTGGAACTTCTATCTATCTCTGGCACTTCATCCTTACCCACAATGCAGAAGGTAGCAGCAAAGGCCTCCACGCAGGAGAGCTTGCATGGCTTCCCATAGTTTACGGGGTTCGCTGCCACCAGGTATGGCAGCAAGCGAGGATGGCTCCCTTTCATTTTGCTGAAGGGTGTCTCCTCCAGTTTGGCCCAGGAGCAATCGATTACAGCCACCCCACTGTTAGCCACGATGTCTCTGCAAGTAGAGAGATGATATTCACCCCCGTATGCAGTGGGATGTGACAGTGAGGGACTGGGTTGATGGTCTTGTCACTCACCTGTCCAGTGGAGAGACATATTTTGTTCCCATAGGGCTGAGGATGAGACCGTTAAATCTCTGGTTGAGCCTCAGATTGCGCACTAGGCCCTTGCGCACCAGCTTTCTGCCTGTGCATTTATTGGGGTCACATTGCCCCAGGTCCCACATGGCCAGGGGGCAGGGTAACTTCACCTGGGCTGCTTCATCACCTTCTGCTTCTACATTCGCTGCAAGCAACACATGACGAAAAAAAATACAGCCATCTCTTTAAGAACTTTCTGTCACCGTACTGAATCTCTCCACAAAATTAGTTAGGTAACTGTTTTGCACTCAAATTATACAAAGTACAGAAACGTGCTGGTATGAATGCAACTGTGAGGACCATATTATAACATATTTAAGCACTGTGCATAGCTATTGAGCATTGCAGTTCACCTTGTAGGGCGGCGTGCATTTCTTCAGTGAAGCTCTCCAGCGATTTCCCCTTCATCCTGTGACGGGTGTCTTTCCCACGAGTTGCCGATCGCTCACCTTTTCCTTGTTGTTGCTTCTTCCGCCCCATCGCAAGTCACTTACTGTTTTTATCCTGCTCCAGATCATTAACTAATAAGTCCTGCTTCTCTAAAGAACTGTCAACATAACCGACACAAATACTACGTTACAGAAACAGCTTCTCTTCGTACATAACACAGCTGTTTACGTTCTTAGCTCAAATAAAAACCAACTTTACCTACATAAATAACAATTAACTTTACTCAAGTGCGTAAAAAAATACTATACTATAACAATCAACTTTGATTTTGTGAAATATCGACCAACACGGCGATAATCCACCACGTTTCGGCAGCCATGTTAGTCAGCGGCTTTATTTTTTAGGTTGCTGTAGCCGCCCGCGTTCATCGTAAAACCCGAAACTGCCACTTTAATCAAATTTCAAAATTATCAGCGCGAATAATTTACACCGCATTTGTTATTATTTTCACTCATGCATTTTGTAAGGAAGGAACCTCATATTCAGGATCGCAGTGCAGGTATATCTGCATTGGCCGCCGTTTATTTTCTGGAGTCTGAGAACGCGAAACATAACATTTTTCGATGACGTCAGAGGGAACGGCAACAGAAAGTAAGGTCTGCTGATATATATAAAAACAACTGTGCTGTTTAATTTTGCGTCTTACTTGTCTCTATGTTTGTAATATAGCATTTTATTCTAAATATTCCCCTTTGTTATTGTGTATAAGTAAAAAGGACAATAAACTGACATCCCAGTTTGATCTAGGTCAAAGCATCACTGGATTGGCGGTAGGGGTTAATGCACCGGAGTAAAATTAGCAGTGGGTTCGATATTCGCCAGACATTCACAGATCATCTTTGAATTTACTCTATTAAAACATTACACAACAAAGTAAATTCCACATTCACAAATTCGTGTGTGTTTGTGAAATCACATGCACACCTTGGTTATTCAATTATTATATCCAGTAAATTGTGAAAAAGCAAAACAATGCAGCTCCTGGTGTGAATTAACGCGTTCGCTTGGGTTTTGACAGACCGCGACGTTTCAAAATAAAAGTCCCAAATTTATAAAGGGAGTAGCTCAACAAACGATTATTACAAAACACATAAAACACTTTCAAACGCTATTCCAATGTGGCACATACTTGCAAGAAATGACATGCACATACATGGCCCACTAACACTCGTGAAACTGTAAATAGTGGTATAAGGTAACATGTCCATTATTTTTCTATGCAGGTGGAACATTCACTATACTAAATTTCAGTTTGTGGTTCAATGACATGAGTAAAGATACACATATCATAGCCTTTGGCACTTGTGAAACCTGTAGACAATTTGTGAAATTAACTTATATCCCTTACTTCCATTTTATTCTATGGAGGTTGAACATAGAGCATCCTATTGCTGCAAAACCAAAGACTCCATAAACTCAATTTCAGCTTGGGGTCAAAGGGCACATGTCAACCAACACATATCGTGCACTTTGACACTTGTGAAACCTGTAAATAATTTAAACATATAAATAAAATAAAATAATCAACATATTTGTAAACAATCAAAATATACAAACATAAAAATGAAAACATAAAACATTTCTGAAAAATCTACTGAAGGGGTTTGATAGTTTTGTTAGTTATAATTGTTACCAGTTTAATAATTATTTTCAAAACATTCAACTAAATTTAATGTTTTAAAAATATATCCTCCAGAAATATAATCACTGAAAGTGAGAAATTAGTTGCTACATTCTCTGGTTTTGAAGCAATGGGATGCTGTATGTTCCACCTCCATAGAAAAAAATGGAAGTAAGGGATGTAAGTTAATTTCACAAATTTTCTACAGGTTTCACAAGTGCCAAAGGCTATGATATGTGTAGCTTTACTCATGTCCTTGAACCACAGGCTGAAATTCAGTTGCTGTGTTCTTTGTTTTTTGAGCATTGGGATGCTCAATGTCCCACCTGCACAGAAAACACCACCGCCGCCATTCGGCCCACCGGCTGCGGTCACGGCGGAGCTGGCTGCGCTGGGAGCAGAGGGAGCGCTCAGACTCTCAGAGGAGTGAGAGTGGGGAGAGTTCCACCGGGCAGGGGGATGGTGAGAAGGCGGATTCTCTGTTGGTCCCTGTCGTTGATGAGGACTGTCAGCCTGAGGTCTTG
>JAODLD010000101.1:21870886-21887114 GCA_026781065.1 Mormyrops boulengeri | reverse complement strand
AGCACTTCTTCACACAGCGTGTAGTTGGAGTATGGAATAGTCTTCCTGTTAGTGTAGCGCAAGCCAAAACCCTGGGTCCCTTTAAATCAGAGGTAGATAACATTTTAACAACTCTGAGCTATTAGTTAAGTTCTCCCCAAACGAGCTTGAAGGGCCAAATGGCCTCCTGTCATTTGTAAATTTCTTATGTTGTTAAATCCACTTAGTTTCTGATTGCGCAATAACTGTGCACACTGATAATCAAGTGCTTTTATTTTTGTTTGTGAAAGGCTAATTTAACATTTTCTCTCTACATACATTTACTTGCAGCAAAAGAAAACTTCACAATTTATTTTTACAAGTCACCCAGCTTTTGCTAAAAAATATCTCCGGAAATAGTACTTGCCTAATTATTCTGCTCAGTGTACATGTAATGAAATGAAATGAATGAAAGGTAATGACATGTAATGAAATGTTAGATCTATCCATCTAATCGGTAAGTCATTCAGCCAGGTATTAAACAGGTAATAAAACCTGCAGGCTATACCTGGCACAAGTCTTCTGGCTCAGCATCTCAAAACCCAGGTTTCCCTCAACAGGACAGGTGTACATAGTTGTCCTCTCTGAGGCCTGGATTAAGTTTCCCAGTTCATTCAGCCTGCATATCAGGCAGCTGAAAAACTCATGGGCGTCCTAGATGACAGCAGATAAAAGATACTTGCAACCTGACACTGTTTATATAAAACTGGTGCTGTTTAACAATTTCCCACTATATTGTGTGACGCAATATCTTTATTTCACCATCATATACTCCTTAGTCAACCACAGTATCCTAAAGAAAATAACTTCAGAATAGCTTAGTGATTCTGTATTCAAATGTCAAAGAATTCACTTATATTCTGCTCGTCTTCACCAAAATGGCATGAAACCTTGGGAAGCAGATTTTTCAGCAAAGCCTTCTTCTGCTTTCTACTTGATCCATGTGTGGAAGCCAGTAGATCAGTGAATAATCTGGAAATTAGGAAAAGAATGGCAGTTGGAACCTCCACTGTCACTCAGATCATTGTGATTTTTTGATTATGTCATTAACACAAATATAGACAACTTTGTGAGTTTGTACGAGGTGGATAGTTCTGCTACGTACCTCACCAGGTCAGCAGACGGGACCAGCTGCCGGTATTCCTCCTGCCTACTGACGTCCCCGCAGAAGGACCGCAGGTGAAAGAGACACTGCAGGGTGGCGTTCATATAGCAGGTCTGCCCAAAGTTTGGTAGCCTGGAAGTCAGAGAAACATGTGGCTCCTTTTCTGGGGCTTGTTATTTGTAATTCCATTGACTTCTGCCCCTTCAGCAGCACTAATGCAGCGTTGCTGTTTTACAGAAGATGGATCAGTGTATGGAAACGAGACAGAGATAAAGAGTATATACCGTCCCAAATGTCACCCTCTTTAGGCTTGGTTTATCCAAGCTGTGCTACTCAGCCCCCTCCCCCCCCAAAAAAATTGACAGAATGTGCTAATAATGAACTGCTAGTTTGAATAACAGAGAATTTTTTATATAACTTAAGGCTGAAGATTAAGAGCTCCTTGTCTGGTCATTGTCTCGGACTGCACTTGGTCTATATGCCCACAATTCCAAAGATGGAGGTGCTGTTGTGATTTAAACGTTGATCCACGCCTTTCGAAATTAGCCCTGATTTATCCCACCATTAAAAGGTAACATTTTACGGTAGAAAAATTAAACTAGTAAAAAAGACACATTTTTTCTGGGCCACCAGCAAAAATCTCCGCAAGACATATTTATAACTCGATGTATGCTCATGCAGGTTGAGAAATAGCCTCAAATGAAGCAACTAAATTTGAAGTTACACGAGGTTAAATGGAACCGCCGCTGAATCGCGCTATCTGATTGGTCGCTACAGACATTCGTATCATAACCAGGGATGCGCGTAACAGGTACGCAAGTGTAACCGGTGAGTGACGGGGTTACGTCACTCACAGGGCACATGTTTGCCTGCGGTATACCGGCGACTGGTTTATACGGTTACCATGGCAGCATTTCGCAAGTTTAAGCTTTTTGTATTGTGCGGGGCTACGTGGCGTAGGTAGGTTGGTTACGTGGTTACCATGGTAGCCTCCGTAATCAAGTTTCCGACATACCAGAAACAGCCGGGCACTCAATTATGCTGTTTGGCATCGGTGAGGATAGAAGCCGTGGGAAGCCGGTGGTAGGGGGCGTGGTCCGGTGTTCCTATGGCATTACTTTAATCGACGGGGATCGCTGTAAGCTGCTGGTTGTCCTGTGTCGGGCTGTAGCGCAAGGTATTAAGTGATGATGGTTGAAGGGTGTGGCGACGTGTGTTTTGTATGTAATAACTACCAATTTTCTCTTAGACTGGTTGCCAGATGACAGGGGTGCGTGTCTGGGTTTCTACTGAAGCCCAGGTAGGACGCATGTGTATACATTGTGCTGCTTATTCTAAACTCCTGTATATCGTGGTTATTGTATAAATTGTGTGCATAAGTCTGCAGGAGTTGCCATTGCTGTTTTGCCTGTGTTTCTTTTTAAAAAATTTCCTTTTCCTTTCTGCCCAATCATACCCATGATAAAGTTTAATTTATAGATGAGGCCACGGTTATCAAATCAGCAGATATGGGCTATCCACTGAATGGTTCAAGTGAGCTTCCTAGCCAACAGTAATGTGCTAACTATCTAGGAGTTAACTAAAGATCCTTATTCAACACAACATTACAGCAAACTACAGCAACAAAAGATACATTATAATAAGAAGGAGCTTTAATAAGAATAAGTAAACATTCCACCTCCACTTTTACAGGCCATTACAATTGCCCTACAGAAGAATATCTGATGGGACGAATGAAACAACCGTGTTTGGCAGATGCTAATGGCGCAGAATAAAGTTGACCAATTGGGTGGCCAGAGCAGAAATTTGGGGGGGCATTTCCCGTACCTGCCCACTTTTAGATCCGGCTGTGCCAAAAACAGATCATGAATAAACAGGCTATGTATAAAACATCCCAAAATGTATACATGCATAAAAATGACTTCTTAAAATAATAAAAGTGATAACAAAAAGGATTTGCAAAATGAGTATACAGTTTGTAAATAATTGAAGTAACAACGAAAATGATTAGCAAAATATGCGTATGCAAATTTCAGCTCGTAAAAAATTAAAGCGAAAAGGACTTGTAAAATATACTTCTATCCAGGTTGATATTGTAAAAGATAAAAGAAGGACAAATCTTATCTGAAAGTAGTTCACATTTCAAATCGAGTGATGCAAATCCAACGAAGAATACAACGAAGTTCCAAAATAATAATAATAAAAAAACTATCTACAGCACAGCAATAGTCAAATCACTATAATGGTCAAAACTAATTTAATTGAAAATACAATCAAAGGATTGTATACATATTTGCATTATTCAACATAACATATTAAGCATTTTAACCAATATCCTCTATACCAGTGGTTCTCAACTGGTCTGGCTTTGGGACCCACCATAAGCCCTTAAAGACAAGTTGCGACCCAAAATTTTCAACTTCTCAAATTTATTGAATGAAAAGAAGGTGCAGTTTGAACCTGAGGTAGTAAAATAGAATATCACAGTATGCCAGCACAAAAAATCTGATAAACCAAAATGACCAGCAAGTGGCGATGCTAGAGAGGAGAATATTCCCTTATACACTCAATTAGCTGCATTTGAATTAAAACCAAAACTCTTTAGTAGTACTGTTAAAACCTCTTCAGTAACTGTTTTTAACAGACTCAACAGTGTTACCAGACAATCCTCACTCATTGAAAATATGACAACCAGTAATGCACTATGGAAAAAATTCTGTTTCTTCATTAGCTGTTTTTTTTTAACAAAGAGAAATAAATTAAACAAAAAGTGAAGTTCAAATGGATTCAAGTATACCAAATTAGATTTCTTCTGATTACCTTATCAGTAGGTAAATGCTGAAAACACTGTGCTTTGGAGAAAATTAAGCAACACTCACTTCAACCTTAGGTGCAACACTGACACTTTAGACCTGAGTTTGGAGGAATTAATGGGAGAACTGGGCATGTTTTTTGCTCCTGACAAGAGTCTCTCAGAGTCTAACTGAATTTGTCATACTGTTCAAAAATGTTGTGCCCCCTCCCCTGCACAGACACATTTAATGTGTTTAATTGTTCAAACACATCAGCGAGGTAAGCATCGTGTGCGAGCCTCACACTGTTGCTAAACAGGTCGGCAAGAGGCAAATTGTTCTGAGCAAGAAAAGTAGGGATGGGCCGATCCGATTCCGATACAAGAGCTCTTTTTACTTTGTTATACTTTTATATATTATTTTTTTAAGCTGGTAAATACAGATGGAAAAAATGTATGACAAAAAATATTTCATTAGGCTACTGCAAACATACATAACGTACTGTTCCACCTCGTTTGTACATCTTGTTTTAAGCGTTTTTGAGGCATATGCAGTTCAATATGAATATCTTCAGCGCAAGAATACACAAGTGGCGAATGCTTAAAATACAACACAATTTTTCTCCCATTGGCGCCAGCTCAGTTACACTTTGTTGCGATGGCAGCCCCTCTTGTGTCAAAGCTGCAGCGAGTTCAAGTCGCTAACTTGGACTGGTGACTCCTACACCACCGTTGCCTCCAGTTACCGGGTGGGCATCTCCACTGTGGCAGAGATTGTGCCAGATGTGTCCAAAGCCATTTGGGACAGCCTGGTACATTAATATGTAGAGGTGGAATTGTCTACCAGAAGCTCCCATCTCACAAGAAGAAGAAAAGATCCCTTCATTTCAACCTGTGAGAAGAGTGGGTGCCAACAACTCCACCCAAGAGGCCATAGCTGTACGGGAGGCCTTCAATAGCTACTTCTCCTCAGCCGCTGGAGGGGTGCCCTAGCAGTACGCTACAGGCTGACATGCAACCCCCACTTGCCGCTGCTGTGCATCCTCTTCACAATAAAACAAAGGCTCTTTTAAGAGCCACTTACTTACTCATATAAAGGGCTGGTCAAGAAGACTATTTTTTGCATTCATAGTTAAAGGAGGTTCATCCCTACTGTATGTAATCTCATTTTGATCTCAACTAATTTGCCAAAAGTCACTTCACAAGAAGAATGCTGCATGAATTGTCTGCTACATCACCCTTTAATAATAATAATAATAATAATAATAATAATGTTGTTGCTGATGCACATTACATCTTAATAATCAAAATATATATAAAAATAATGAACTCATTTGTTTCAACAATGAACATGAACATCAATCAGTTTCCTTGAATAAAATAACAATGATAAAAGTTAACACTCAAGAACAAATTAACTTGAAAACTCACTTTGAAAACTCTGCCCTCTGTAAACTTGTCATGAACTCTAGTTTAACCTCACTTCTTTCTGGTGGCAGGTTTCTTAAACGTGGGGCTAGGCTTAGAAAAAATAGTTCGTCCTCATCTGCTGGCTGTTCAAGCACTTTCAAAATTTTGTTCTCAAACTCTTCTCTCTGCCTTCCCTGTCTTGAACCCTTTGTAGTGGAGGGTGCTGGGGAAGCCCTTGAGGTGCAGGTGGATGGGCCAGAAATCAAGGCTCAGGTTCCAACTCGGCCAGAGGTGAAGAGGTAGTCTGGGTGGTGGGAATTACTTCAGTCAAGTAAAGACTGAAAGTTTCATCAGAAGGGGTGCCAGATGATGATGCTGGCAAAGGAGCTGAGTTAGCCTGGGGACTGGAGGGTCTATTCTGTGAAGATGGGGACATATTGAAGGAGGTGGCCCTCTCCCTGACATAAGGCTCCAGGAAGCTCATGATTGCAAAGTACTTCCAGGTTATTTTCTGCTCTGCCCCTGCACCACCCTTCTTTTCTCTGACTTTCTTACTCTCCTTAATATACCTGTCCCTGAGATTTTTCCAGGTCTTTTTACATTTGTCCTCTATTAAAGTGGAGAAAATATGTTTTAAGACATCCCAACCTGCAAAGGGGCATTTCAGGGAGGTATCCTGTAGGTACCCTATACCTATGAAAACCATACCTCATTATTTCAATGAATAAACCTAAAATAGCCTGTAGCTATTCATATGGTATTTCAGTCATATATACTGCCAACAATAAGCAACAAAACACACCTGGCATGCCTATATCAAGAGAAATCTTTCTCCAACATATCGTCTTCCTCCCAACGTCCCGGTAGGACGATAATGTCGCATTGTAGATTTCAGGACACTCAGAGACTGATAAAAGTGGCTTTTCCTCCATACCCACTTTGTGCGTGTGTTAGTGGTGTGCGGATTGATACCGAAATATCGATACTTCAGATACCAGATATTTATGTTCTAGAATCGATTCTCATATTAAAATATCGATATTTTAGTAATTTGGGACAAATGTGTAGTTTAACAGGAACACAGTGGAAAGTAACTATACTACCAGGATCGTCTACATCAGTGTTTCCCAACCCAGTCCTCGGAGAACCCTGGACAGTCCATGTTTTTGCTTCCTCTCAGTTCCCAGTGCCTGTACCAGATATTTGGTGTTCCTGATTGTGTGGGAGCTGGGAGGAAGCAAAAACGTGGACTGTCCGGGGTTCCCCGAGGACTGGGTTGGGAAACACTGGTCTATATGATACCCAGTTGATAGGAACTACTTCTTCTTCTGCCAGTCATAGTCATATGCGAAATACGGCTGTATAAATTCGTAGGCATGGCAGCCCGCTGCTGTGCTCACTCACTTAGTTGACAATAATGGCTGAGCGTAAGCGGAGTCATGTATGGAGCTACTTCAGCTCCACAAACAACCAAGACGCGGTTTGTGACATATGTGGCAAGACAGTGAAGTGTTGTGGCAACATCACAAACCTCGTCAAACACATCAGAGTAAATCATAACACAGAATATAATGAGTTCATGATGAGGCGAACTGAAGAGGAATACCTGCTGACCGGGAGAAATTTGGGGTTCAGTGTCTTGCTCAAGGACACTTCGATGGGATCAGATATACATGTTCAAATAGCGTCAATTAACATGTAATTTTTCAGCTTTTTCTTGTATGATAATTCTTAATAATTAAACAATAAGATATTGTATTCATTATGAAGCTATAATTTGAAAAACATTTTTATTGTGATTATCCAAACGCATTAAGTTTTTGTACAAAGTATCGGTATCGGATCAGTATCGTCGATACCAACCTGAGTTTTACTTGGTATTGGATCGGAAAGGAAATCAGCGGTATCACATCACTAGCGTGTGTGTGTTTCGAAGGGGCAGGCCGGACCGAACACTAGCTCGCTTCGATGCTTTGATTCTATTGGTCACGCGAAAATGCGTCACGGCGCGCAGCGGTCAAAGTTCAACAAATTTCAACTTTGACCGCGGTGCGCGCACAACCCACGCGCATGGACGCTACAGTTTAGCTGGTTAGTAGTGTTGTATACATCCCTGTTTTACGTGACCGCAAGCATGCATCTTATTTCAAGAATATGCAGTTTAGGTCGGTTGAATCTACTGGTTCTTAGCCTACAGCGTAAGTATTTTTTTATATCCATGACGCTGAAATGTCTCCAAATTTATTACATATATTTAAGTGCTGTGTTGTCTAACTGCCTGGTACGAAAATACTCGAATTTGGCATCCTGTATTTGTAATTTGTCCTTTACTTCATGGTGATCGTGTGTGTTTGCGTTTCTCATTCAGTGTAAACAGGCTCGTGTGCTTCTGTAACGTTGCTTTAATTTGTATCTAGTAACATTGTCATCTGCTGGGAAGATGAAGATTGTGGAAGAACCAAATACATTTGGGTACGTAGAAAACAGAGTAGCCTACTTTTATTTTATTGTGTATTGTATTTTATGTCAAACTATCAAGTTTATACTTGTAACTGAACGGTTTGACAGCGCCATATTCTTTCAGACTCAACAATCCTCTTTTAGCACAAAGCAACAGGCTTCAGCCCAAAGTGTCTCCATCACCATTTTCAGGTAAAAGTGAATAAGAAACCCGTTTGTACTGTGACGGTCCCTTATATCAGCTGCTGCTTTTTCAGCTATCTGTGTGTCTATAGCCATCTGCAAACATTTATTTACTTACATTTTCTTGCTTAACGATGACATTCTAATGCAAAACATTTGTTTGGTGTTTGTTTTAATATTGGGAGTTTATTTTAATGGGTGCTAAGTGAGATCGGCGTCTGTATTTTTACGTTCTGCTCATCTACTACAGGACCTCCTCATCTTCACGTCCTGGCTGGGAAGTGTTTCAGTTACACAGAATCCACGTAAGTACCGTACCATGTATGTGAGGACAGGTAAAGCGAGCGTGGGCCTGCTGCTTGGCCTGTAATCAGTCAAAATGCTATGCACCTTTACATCGATGTTTTATAACCATTTGCTTGATTAACTGGTTTCAGCTGGAGTTTTCAGAATATTTTATGAAGAACTAGATGAGTGGGATGAACTAGATGAGATATGGCTACATGCACCCAACCACTTAGTCTGGTGGGGGGGGGAGTGGAGTCTGTCCCAGGCAGCGTAAGGTACACCCTAGATAGGATTTCCCACACACGCACACACACACACACACACACACGTAGACAGAGCAGAGGTGGAACTCAAACCCTCAGCCCTGGAGGTGTTCGGCAGCTGCTGCCCACAGAGACACTTAGGGTCGCAAAATTGGAAACTTTCCATGGAAATTAATGGGAATAAACTGGAAATTTGCACAATTGCAGGTTGGCCTATGACAGGGAACTTAAATGTCAAATGTGAATTGAAGGGAAACTAAAACTATTCTGATTTTACCATTAATTCCATTTTGTTCTAGTTACTTTGGCATTTTTGTCTTTTATTCATTAACTGTAATTTTTATTTCAATTAATTGTATTTTCACTGCTAGTTCTGGCTTTAGTCTTAGTTTTCATGAACCTTAATAACCTTGTACCATGCACTGATCACTAGCTGCTATTTAACAGCATTATAAGGAATTTAAGTTTGGATGCTCACTTCAGATAAGTAATGATATCTCGACAACGACTCAAAAGCCAAGCACCAAATTTTGTGGAGATGTTCATGACATTATAAGCTAGCTTTAGTAAAAAATTGACCAATTTTAAAATATGTTACTCTGCTATTTAGTTTTTAAAATTATAATCACTAATGGAATTTTTCATTTCAGGGATAGTATAGTGTATAGTATAAGGCAAAATACAGAGCTGGAAATGAGTTTTAAAATCATATGAGAACCATTTCTGTACAACTGATATTAAGGGAGATATTGTTATTGTTATATTTAATCCCCCATAATGCTGATCCAAGACATGTGCAGTTTCAGTTCCGTGGGTTACTCATATGGCCAAATCACAATGCCAAGTTTTGTTAGTCTATGATGATGAGGTCCAAAAGTGTGATGATTTGACATGGAATTACCCTAATAGTGATATCATTGTGTAACTGAGTGCTTGTGAGTAATTATGTGTCTGTAAAAATACCCCAAAATAAGCGTCTGCCTCAAGACACACTGCTTATAAGTCAAATTCTACACTTTATTATGCATACAGTTTGCTTTCTTTGCCATATATCAGAGCACATGCAGAGTTCCATGGAGTTCATTATTTCCAAAATTCCCCAGTTTAACTTCCCATGGAAAGTTTATCACAAATTTTCTGCCTCTTTGTAACCATAAAGCCAACCTGCTGTTATTTTTTTGATTACTGTCAAAGGTATAAATATGAGTTCTGTCCGTTCCACAACGTGACTCAGCACGAGCAGACGTTTCGGTGGAATGCTTACAGCGGGATACTCGGGTGAGTTCAGTGCTGCCTTCTGGCACCACCACACAGCCAATCCCTCATGTTTGCCCATAGAAACACCACCCTCACCCAGCTTTGTCCCTCCAGGATATGGCAGGAGTGGGAGATCGCAAATAACACCTTCATGGCCATGTGGATGAGAGAAGGAGACTCGTGTGGAAATAAAAACCGGCAGACGAAGGTACAGCCATATTGGGGGTTTGGTCGGTGAGTTATTCAGTCGGGATCAAGAGAGAAAACTTAGGTGGAGGCAGCCTACATTACTGAGCTGTGCAGTGAATAAAAACCATGTCTTCAGTTTGTCCACGTGCTGTGTGATTTTCAGGTCCTCCTGGTCTGTGGGGGCAGCAGCAAGCTGGTGCAGGTCTCGGAGCCCAGCACCTGCATGTACTCTTTGACCTTCGAGACGCCATTGGTGTGTCACCCACACTCGCTTCTGGGTAAGCTGGCTGATTAGTACATATTTTAAGAAAGTTAAAGGATGCTAAACATTTGTAACATTAGTGTTGTGTAAGCAAAGATATTGACCCTCTGTAAGTTTCATCAGAATTGTTCAGTGTTGCGTGTAGTGTTAAAGGAAGGCAAAAATACAAAAGAATAACCTAAATATTAAAAACTTGATAGTATTATGCCAATAGCTTTGTAGAATGATAGTGGGACATTAGTACCCCAGATCATCAAGTCATCAGTGTCCCAACATGCTTGTTACAAAGCTTTTCCGTGTATCTGCAGTTTATCCTGTGCTTAGCGACAAACTGCAGAAGGAGTGGGACGAGGCGGAGCAGGCTCTGTACGAAGAGTTCGTTACGGAGCAGGTGAGAGACCGGACAGCTTAGTCTCTGATGTAGCTGTGTTGTTCTGAATGATTCTGATGTCAGTGGTGTTGGTTCGTATTTAAAGGGATACAATAAACTTCTGAAAGACATCTTTGAGGAGGCGGGATACCTGAAAACCCATAAGGCGAAGGAGACCCCAAATGTCCAGCAGAACCACAAAAACTTCGAGTCCCTGGAGAAGTGCAGTGAGGTAACTGCATTTCAGAGTATTTACAGCATTTCAGAAACATCGTAAGTTATTCTGGATGTTTCCATTGAATGTGAAAGTAGATGCTTTCCATAGCTTGCCTGTTCTGTCAACAGGAAGTTCAGAAACTGAGTGAGGAGGTCAAGAGACTTCAGGCTCTTCTGACTCATCACAACATTTCAAGTAATAAACAGCCAGGTGAGTAAGCGGCATCACACTGCAGACACATGGAGTAATCTCCGAAAAACAGCCGGGCGAGTAAGCGGCATCACACTGCAGACACACGGAGTAATCTCTGAAAAACAGCCGGGCGAGTAAGCGGCATCACACTGCAGACACACGGAGTAATCTCTGAAAAACTCTTGTGACTTCATGTGACTCAGGTGACTTCATTTACCATTGTAATGCTGTTAATTTCACCCAACTCAGGAGAAAAGTCTCCGGCTGCCGGAGGCGTGACCCCAGCTGTGCTTTCTCAGGATGGACACCTTCGTGGTGACCCTGGAGTGCTCCCTGGTCTGCTATGACGATGTTTGTCATCCATATCATGGCGTTGGAGCCTGGGAATCCTGTGCATTTGTCCTCAGATGCCTACTGGTGGCTGGAGGGAACAGGGAATGGCTTTTTTCAAAGTGTCATTGTTCCGTGTCTGAGCAGCTCAGCCTTTCTGAAGAATGACTTGTACATGGCCTTTCCGGATTGTTCTTCTCCAGGATTTATCTTCTGTCCTAACAAGGCCAGAACTGCCCAGGCCCCAAGCCGACCTTTATTACCAAACCAAATACCACTGACTTAAGTAACTTAAGTTACTCTGAAATTTCACCAGCTCCCTTTATTTTATGCCCATTTGGGTTTTTTTCCTGTAAGTGTGTCGCTTTTTGTAATAGGCGAGGACCATTGAATGTGTATCAGTGAATCAGGCAGTGTTGTATCAAATTAGTAATTTATGATTCTTTTTCTAGATGCTGTTAAAGCGAAGTGTAAATCTCTTTTTTTTTTTTATTATTGCCATATGTATCAGGGTGGCGCTGTGACCTCACACCTGCAGGCCTGTGTGGTGTGTTTATGAATAATTTGTCATGGTGTTTGTGAGCGCATGCGCTGCGCTGCGATGGACTTGCATCCTCTGCCTTCCAAGCTCCAGATTCACCATGACCTTCACTGGTCAGGGCTGTGGGAGTGCCCAAGGCTGGGCTTTGCCCTGGATGGGTTGCCAGTCCATCACAGGGGACAAAGCACGCAAACTCTCATATGCCAGGTGTGATAATCTGCTACACCACTGTTTCCCAACCCAGTCTTTGCGGTCCCCCAGCCAGTCCACATTTTTGCTCTCTCCCAGCTCCCAACCAATCAAGAACACCAAATGCTTGGTATAGATTTGTTGGGAGCTGGGAGAGAGCAAAAACGTGGACTGTCTGGGTGTCCCTGAGGACTGGGAAACACTGTGCTACACCATCAAATTAATTGTGGCAAGAGAACGTGATGTGTCTGTATGTTCATGTTATCTGCTTCTCAATGTGATGTCTGTGCATCCATCCATCCATCCATCCATCAATGACCAAAATCAGCGCATTCAGAAATAGTGCTTTCATAGGCTGGAAAGCAAAGTACACTGCTCAGAAAAATTAAAGGAACACTTTTTAATCAGAGTATAGCACCGAGTCAATTAAACTTCTGGAATATTGATGTCAGTTAAGTAGCAGAGGGGGTTGTTAATCAGTTTCACCTGCTTTGGTATTAATGAAATTAACAACAGTGCACTAGAGGGGCAACAATGAGACGACCCCCATAACAGGGATGGTTTAATACAGGGATGGCCAATCTTATCCGCAAAGGGCCGGTATGTATGTAGGTTTTCGCTGCAACTCCCTAATCAGGTCACTAATTAGAGGACTGATTGGCTGAAGGTTCCTCACACCTGGGTTTGAACAGCTGACCTAAAGGTTACCTCAAAAACCAGCATGCACACTGGACCTTTGCGGATAAGACTGGCCACCCCTGCTTTAACAGCTCGAGGCCACTGACATTTTTCCCTCCTCATCTTTTCAGACTGTTTTTTTCACTAGTTTTCCGTTTGGTTATGGTCAGTGTCACTACTGGTAGCATGAGGCGATACCTGGACCCTGCAGAGGTTGCACAGGTAGTCCAACTCCTCCAATTTGCGCATCAATACGTGCCATTGCCAGAAGGTTTGCTGTGCCTCCCAGCACAATCTCAATGGCATGGAGGAGATTCCAGGAGACAGGCAGTTATTCTAGGAGAGTTGGACAGGGCCGTAGAAGGTCCTTAACCCATCAGCAGGACCGGTATCTGCTCCTTTATGCAAGGAGGAACAGGATGAGCACTGCCAGGGCCCTACAAAATGACCTCCAGCAGGCCACTGGTGTGAATGTCTCTGACCAAACAATCAGAAACAGATTTCATGAGGGTGGCCTGAGGGCCTGACGTCCTCTAGTTGGCCCTGTGCTCACTGCCCGGCACCGTGGCGCTCAGTTGGCATTTGCCATAGAATACCAGAATTGGTGGGTCCACCTCTGGCGCCCTGTCCTTTTCACAGATGAGAGCAGGTTCACCCTGTGCACATGTGACAGATGTGATTTTGAATTGCTGAAATCAAATTTCGGTGAAATGGCCTGCTGCATTATTTTTTCACTTTGATTTTCAGGGAGTCTTTGAATTCAGCCCTCTGTAGGTTGACGATTTTCATTTCCATCAAACGCTGTGGCATCCTTTCATTCCTAACACATCACCCAGTCCATTTCAGTATTGAGATCCAGCAAGATTTTTTCCCATTGAGATCTGATGTGATTTCAGTGTTCCTTTATTTTTTGAGCAGTGCATTAAACAACTGAATTTGCAGTGCAAAGAATGTCAGAAATGTAAAATTAGTGTTCCTCATTTGCATTTTAAATGGATTTATAAAAATGCAGAAATGTATGCTGGCTTTCATTGATTTATAAAGGGGAAAAAACAGTGAAAGAATTCAGAGATGCAGTACATTGGAGCCACCAATATGTGTCCCCACAGACTTAATTCTTCTTTTCCTGGCTCATGCAGAATGATGTTTGCGGTTCAGCATTCCAATCTCGCCAATTCAAGCAAACTGAAGAAGCACAGAGGTCAACAAGATACCATGGCAACTGAGTAGAGCAGCACAGCAACATATGAATGCATGAATATAAAGTAAATGCATTTTATATTCAGCCTTTCTAAGGCATAGAAATGAAACATTTTATAGTAAGGAATCAAGAACTCCTGGTCAGAGCCTGATATTTATTGTGATTCTTTTTAAATGTCACATTTCTGTGCTCTGTCACCAAGGGATTGATAAAACATGGATTTCAGACCACATGTTTAACAATCTCTTGTGTAACAGAAACTTTGAGTAATCATTCAATTGATGCACTGTAACAAGAGAACAGTGACCACAATATTCATACAAATCCAATATCAGATATTTTAGATAATGCAGCCGCAAATTGAATGTCCACTTGAGTCAATTCCATTGGTCCTTTAACCCTTTGGAGTCTCAGGCCTCTCAGCCATTTTCGGGGTAGTCTGACATGCCTTGACATTTTAAAATATTTCACCTATCTAAAAAACAAATCCCAAAGTGCTACATGTGCTTTTATTCAGCACAAACTCAGCACCAATAATCTGAGACCACTTAGAATGTTATTATTCTATTTTTTGTTAAAATCAACTTCAAACATACACCATTCATAAACCTAAATCTCTGTCATATCTCCATAACTCAAAAAGGTTAAAGACTTCTGACACACTAGTAAATATGTTATGTATTATAAAGTAGGCCACTAGCATCAGGCTGTTTAATCATGTGATGCAAACCCAACCACACTGTCAATATCCATTTCAAATGCCCCTGAGCAGACGGTAGGGTTGTGGGTTCAAATCCCACCCCCACTCTATGTATGGAGTTTGTGTGTCCTTCTTCCTGTGTTCTGCAGTTTTTCTCCAGCAATCCACAAACAGGTGGGTGGTGATTTGTAGTCCCTAAACCCCCCACTGAATGTGAGAATTTGTACCCTGTGATGGACTAGTATCCCATCCAGCGTGTACCCCAGTCTGTGCCCTGTGCTGCATGGAATAGGCTCCAGGCCTTGTACTGGATAAGTGGTTGGAAGGTGGACATACGGATATATTTAACAATACTAACTACTGCTGTGCTTTTCAAATGCTGGAGACATAAAAAATTTTTGTCCTTGTAAAATGAAACATATTAATCATCAGCACCTTACATGTCAGTGCATTTGCCAGTGAAAACAGATATTTGCAGTGGACTCACTGCTCATGCATGTGTAAAAAAGTCTATTTCTCAAGATGAATAATGACTGAAAAAAAAATCATAAATCCTTTACAACATCCTGCTTTCTTGGACCGTGAGCTTTATAATTGAAGTCCCCTGGCTAGATCAGTCTGAATTTGTTACAGATCGAGATTTCACGACAGAAAAATATCTAGAGTAAATTTCTTGCCCATTACACCATGAAACAAAGAATTGGAAAATGGAGAAGGGCGCAAATTTAGATCTTATCACCTCTGTATAGGGTGTAACACTCCGATGTACCACTGGCACATTTTTACTGTTGCAAAATCCAAATTTGTTGATAAGTCACAAGCATCCACCTCAGAGCTGATGTAGGCCAGAGAAGATGTGGAAATGTAGCCGTTAGCTGGTGCGAAAAGCACCAAAACTAAATTACACACAATTAATGTCACTTTCAGTCTCCCACTGACTGTGAAGTTCATGCTTTCTGTGAGCACATCAGGCTAACCTTAGCATGTATACCAGGTTATCATTATACTGAATAACAGCTTTTAGTACGTTAGCTACTCAGTAGTAGTAATTATTTCCAGTCTTCCCTGCCTATTGTTCCACAGTCGAGGATCACCCACAGCTGTATGCACATGACCAGCCTGTCGCATTATTCTCTGATCCGCAAGCCCTGCGATCCACCCACCCTGTACCAGGGATGCTTGGTGAGACCTGGCCACCCAGTCGCACTCCACCTTGTAACCTTCCGCAGTGCGCAGGGAGAGGGCTCACGCGGCTTCTGGTGGTAAGCTACTGGTAACGATTATGCCCCAAGCGACTGTGGTTACCAAGCTGTAAAACAAACCCTGGCAGATAGCTGTGAAAGCAGGCGGGAGGCTGTAGGCCGCGCCGGAGCCGCATCCTGTTATTTCGCCATCAGGGCCTATGCCCTGCATAACGACTAATGCAGCCCACAGGGTGGAAAACAAACCGACTGGGTGTTTACCGCTGCAAATGTTAGTCACCTGTTTCAGAAACCAGCCTGAGATCAGCTGGGCGCCCGGGCGGGGGGGGGGGGGGGGGGGGGGGGGGGGGGGGGGGGGCGGGGGGGGGGGGGGGGGGGGGGG
>JAODLD010000101.1:21844821-21858836 GCA_026781065.1 Mormyrops boulengeri | reverse complement strand
GTGTGTGGATGACAGCGAGCAGAGTGACGTTGTGTGGAGGACAGCGAGCAGAGTGACGGTGTGAGGAGGACAGCGAGCAGAGTGACGGTTTGAGGAGGACAGCGAGCAGAGGGCTGTTTCAGATAAGGCAATCTGAACAGAGCAATATGTTAATAAGCCTAAAACTGACAGCTGAATGTGAACAGTGAAGGAAGCCATAATTTTAGGCTGTCACATGAAAAAAGCTCATTTACTGCGCGGGATGATGCAGCCCGCTATCTAACAGGTGGCTATAAATGCTCTTCCCGCCCCCACCCATCTGGCTCCCATTTCTCGTATCTTCCACACACTGTATCTCTGTCTGTCTGGCTCTGAATGGCAGAAAATCAAGCCAGTAAAACTCTATCAGTCAAACTTCAGATTGAGTATGTAAGGCATCCCTTTGTTTAAAATATAATTGCCCAAACAGGAAATAAAAGGACTTTATTTTCCGTACTTCTCATGAAAACGACAGAAACAGCCACTGTCTTTATTCTCTCCCACTAACTCAGATTCATTCACAAACTGAAAAAATTGAGACATTTAATGACCGGAAAAAAACGTGATAAAATCCTACTAGATCATTTGAAGGAATACATGCGGGCAGTTTCTGTCTCAGTGGGTTAGAATGCTGTGATCGGAAGGTCGCCGGTTCAAATCCCGTGGTTAGCAGGGTGATTTCACCATTGAAACGGTCTGACCCTGCTTTCTCAAAAATGTACATCGCATTGAATTAAAGCATCTGTTAAATAGATGTAATGTAAATATTTGTGGAGTTTTAGAGGGATTTGTGGTTTTGCCCATTCAAAGAACAGAGCAGGAATAGAACCCAGACATACGTATATGATCGAGGGACTGTGTCAGCTGCTAGACAAGCCCCCTCCTGGCCCTCCCCCGCCTGCTATTAGCCCCCCACACACACCCACTGGGCCCGGTTCAGTCCTGGCTGACAGATGCCCTGCAGGTTTCTCTCCTCGCCTCCTTACCAAACTCACGCTCAACAACCTGAAACCCACAACCGGAGAGCATCCTGCCGCGACGCCGGCGTCCCCAGGGACTCGTGCAGCTATAGGGATGCTGTTTTCAGGCCTCACCATTATTACTGTATATCTTGGATAATATTTCAGCCCAGTAAAACCAGAACCAATTACACTGCGGCTCTCAAGGATGCCGACAGAATTGACCTGCAGAGAAGCTGCAGGGGATCCAAATGGGGTGAGATGAGCCTCTTTGCTGGCTAATGTGATCCAGGCAAAGGCAGGATGTGGTGACACCGCGCCAGCCCCACATCATTCACCGCAGAGCTGAAGAAGAATTAAAAATGTCGCCCATCTGCCGGAACATTCTTCTGTCTAGAACAGCAAACCGAACTGCTTGGATTCAATTAACAAAATGGTTTGGGAAAACAATATCTGAATTACAAACCAGCTCACTCACACGTCACACATCTTGTCCATGTTACTTATTCCACATTCGTTATACCTGAAATTATAACGCCGAACAAGCACAGGGGATTTCAACCAGTAGCTCTGAAGTGTTTCTCTCTGTAGAAGGCAGCTGCTTCAGTTGCCCAGTATCCCTGCATGGTATGTTATCCTGTTATGTAAAACATATAGTCAAGATGCAACTGCTGAAACAGAAACTTTTACTAAGAAAATAAAGGCAGGTGTTTTATCCATATGGAAACACAGTAAAACTATGGGAGGTGTTCATCTCTGTCAGTTAGGGATCAGTGCCCATCTGCAGGTGCTCCACATGGATGTGTTGTTGAATCCCATAGCTGGTAGAGTAATCAAATCATCACTGAGCCCTTGAGCGAGACCCGTACCCCAGCTCCTCCTGGGATCCTGCTGGCCGACCTCAAACTTTCCTCACTGGTTGCTTAGGAGAAAAACATCAGCTAAAAAAAACGTTGATATCGCGCCAAATAAACATGCATACAAATCTATCCTTCCAGTTACCCATCCAATAATCCAAATTAAGTTTAGGCAACAGGAAACAGAAGGCAGTACAGATCCTGAACAGGATGGCATTAGATGGACACAGATTTAAAATGTATAAATACATTAGATGCTTGGAAAAGCAATAGGAATTAGTCAAGAACTAGGACATTACTTCATTAGCAGCATTTTTAAAGATGCCTATAAGGTATGGGCACAAATTATAAAAATAATCATAACCAGCCAATACAATCCCCCCCCAAATAATCATACTGCTTTGATGAATGGGTGGAGACTTCAACTGCGCCGATGTTCAATCCAAAGTTGCACCCTTGGTATAAGGTATACCCTGAGGATTGCATACTCAGGAATATGTATTGCTAATAGCAGTAATAAAGGCAGTTAGAAGTGTTGATTGTTCACTCACTGCCATATCCAGGATATATCTAACAAAAACCCACATGCATTCCAAGAAGAAAGTGGAATATGGGTTTAATGTTTATATTCTATTATTAGAGTTGGTGCTGCCTGCGGCCCCGTCATGTTCTGGGGGGAGGAAACTCATCCTCTCATGTCAGTGACCTGTTTGGTTGCTCGTCCACAGAAGCCCAGGCAGTGGGGACGCACTGCACAGGGCCTCCAACATCCAGCAGGGGGGTGGGATGGGGCGTCTCCGTGGAAACAGGGCTGACAAAGCAAGCTCCACCCCCAGAGAGTTCTACAGACATCAGCAACCAGTGGGAGTGGGAGTAGTGTCAGCCGTCACCCATGGGTGGGGGGCACGTTACACAGGGGTCCACTCTCAGACATCAGCAAAGGCGATCGATGGGCTGACTGATTCTGTCTGTCACGCGCAACATGTGACAGATAAAAGGGCAAAGCCGGAATCTTGACAATGAGAAGCCTAAATTACACCCATTATGTTTACTCTACAGATCAAAGGATCTTTACTATGCAAGATCATCTGCATTTTTGTTATCAGTTCAAACATGAGTCACTTGCATTCTGCTCCAGTGGTAACTATGGATACATATCGTCAACACAACTCACAGGCTGTTCTGTATTGAGATATTTCTCTGTATACTCTATCCAATCTCATCCATCCGTCAATCCGTCAAGGCAAAATCCACATCTAAGCTGCAATTATTTTACTTGAACTATCTTTTTTTGAGTTTTTTGAGTTCTTCCAAAGCACAGTAAGTCTGATGATTTTTATAAGTTCTACATAGATAGAACAACTGAAAAGCTAAATAGCAAACTTTGTAATGCTGAAGCAGACCAGCAGGAGGCAAGAGAACGGCTCAGGGCACAGGGTTGCCATGACGAGTGAGAAGTGGCTCTGGGCCTGCAGGTAATATAATCTATAGCGATAGGCAGCTGCCCCCTGCCAGCCTGAGTGACCCCGGGGGGGTTATTGAGAGGCTAAGCAGGCCGCACAGAGAGGGAGTTGCTGGGGAAAGCCGGGAGAAAAGGCTGCCAGTCTCATTGGAAATTTCATTATGGCTGTCTATTGTGTATGAAGCAGCATTTCTGTGATTATCTGTAAGGCATCATCCTGATTTTGCAAGTCACTTTCCGGTAACCGTCTATGATGAATATATATTACATCTGAGATTAAAATAACTTCTGTTCATATCTATAAGAATATTGTAAATGTTGTAATGGAGTCCACAAAAGTAGTAAAGACTAGTAATCTGACGACACCCGCTGTAGTTTAACCTAAACTAGAAAGCCAGTATTCCAGAAAGCACTGGAAACATAATTTGAAGCATACAATTAAAATATTGAAGCTGTTACACAAATTAGATATGTGAGTAACATATATAGAGTGATCAAACAATGCTAATGACTAACAGTGAGTGTTAAAACTTAACATCGCCACATAAAAGGTAATGAGGAGATAAAATGGATTCAAACAAAGTTTTCAATAGGTCATAAAATTACAGAACATCACAAGGTTTTTATGAGTACATAACTCCCCTACAGCTTCCAGTTCACCCCTACATAAGATACGTTCAGTGACATTTCCAGAGAAAGCTGAAATTCATTTCACGGCAGGCCCGTCCTGAGCCATTCTCAGTGTGAGCGCGCATGGCAAGCCCAGCAGCGACCGTGATACAATGATGCAGTTATTTTTCCTGGTGGGAAAGCAGACAGGCATTTGTGGGGGCGATGACCTCCGTAGGGGGCCTACATAGCTGGATGATTTCAGATTCTGGGGGCATAAGAGTCCTTTGAAGAGTTTAGCCATGGTCTGGCCCAGAGCAGCCCACAGGCCCGCAGGACAAAAAGGGACTGCTGTGTGACCTTAAGCGGGCATCTCCTACACGCCAAAGGTGCACGGCGAACAATCCAGTTCTTCATGTTTTTATGACTCTTCGACATTTCGAAAATCTTACTGGGATATAAATTAAATGAAATACTGTATTTGCCATTTGTATGTAAGTGCAGCTACATAGAAATTATTTCATGTTTGCATATTGCACACATGCAAGAGAAAGTCAGGGCGCATTTGGGGTCAGCCTTTTTCCCGCTACCTGGAGCATTCATCAGGGTTTGGAGCTCGAGGGCCCGTGCCGATGTGAAAGCAGTGCCTCCTGATCGTTATTGCTTGCTGTGGGTACAGAGCTATCCTTAGACAGGTTTACAGGAGGAATCACACAAAACTCTAACAGGAAATATCCCTAGTATTATCGATCAACACAAATTTAACACATTTCAAATATACGGCTCCACGTCACATGCTAGCACAATATTCACCGCACCTGTGACAAGACAGCTAACAGTGCATGAGTGCTAGAAACCCGCATTCTCACAGCCAAGGTCAATACAGAGGAGAGGAATACACACAGTTTTATACTGCAGGCTTGTAGCCACATAGTAAATTACCGAGTTTGAACCTCCCCCCCAGAATAACTTTTATTACTGGTCAGACATGCAGTCAAATAGTGAACAAGCCAACTGAACCCATCTTGAAATTTGCTTTAGCCCCCTCCGGTTTGCAAAATCCATAGATGGAACCTCCTATAAAATTAATTTATTGCTATAGGCCCATCAAACTTGTATCCATCTATTTTTTGTACCTGCTTGTCCTGTGCAGTGTTGCAGGGTTCTAGAGCCTATCCCATAAGCTATGGGTGCAGGACACGGAATAACCCAGGACGGGCCAGCACGCACCATTGACACACACACTAACACCTTCGGGCTGTTTGGTAACTCCAATTCACTTTAGCATAATTTTGACTGTGAGGGCAAACTGGATGAAACCCCATAGTTACACAGGGAGAACATGAAAGTCCACACACATGGAGCCGTGGCAGAGCCTCGAACCACAGTGCTAACCCTCACACCACTGTGCCAGTGTTAAACTAACAGCTTTTGCATTTTCTAATTCCTATTTTCTGTCTAAGAATCCTGACAGTTTGTGTTTATATATTGGGTCTGACGTGAGAGAACAAGCATCTGTTTCTGAAGTGGGGGGTGGACTGGAGTGCCTCTGATCAAAGTAACTAGGAAATGAGAAGGACGAGCATATTGCGGCCCTCCCAGCTCCAAGCCCTGGGCTCCTCCCTCTCCGTGGCACACAACCACCTCACATCGTCAGTCTGCTGTGCCGCCGGTTCCCCGCCAGGCCGCCGTCCTACCGGTGACTCGTTTCGACGGAAAGCAGCGTGACACTGAAACATCAGTGGAGCAGCATTTCCGCGCCATGGGGTGGGCAGGAGGGGAGAGAGTGTGACAGGGATGCCCTGAGGACAGACGGCAGGTGGCAGGACATTCTGTCCTGACCGCACGGCTTGAGTTTCCTCTCACTCTGCCAGTACTCTGCTTACCTCTCCAGCTTTACACTCATTAATCATTGTTCCCTTTCTCACAGAGACAGCACACATATTACCTTTATACCAACAGCTCATATGCGGTACCCACGCAGGTTTTCTTCCATAATACATCTTCTGTAAATACTTGAAAATAAAAACACATATAAATAAACAAAAAAGCACAGAAGCTGTGTTCATTGAAAGTGAAAACTGGATTCCGTAACAGAGCCATTATTCTCCTTGAAAACAGCTTCGGAAGTCACCTGACAAGTCATTCAGCGCTTCTGGGAGAGGGGGCTTCGAGGGGACTTCCTATCATTTTCAGATAATTCTTGCAGAATTTGGAGATGTGTTTTTGGTTGTTATCTGGCTGAAGAATGCATGACTGCCCCAGCATCTGAGATGCTAACGGGGTGGCATGCCTTTGAAGTGTGCTATGTTAGCCACTGAGGATTTGCTAAGGGTCACCTGGCAACTTTGATACCCGCAAAGCAACCCCAGACCATGACACTGTCTCTTCCATGCTTGACAGTGGGAACCACACAAGAAGAACTCATGTGCTCATCCCCTCTGAGTCTTACAAATACAATGGGAAATTAACCCAAATACTTCAAATTTTGACTCATTAATCTATAAGGTTGATTTTTACTTCTGTTAAAATAAAGATTATTATGATCCCAAGGGGCAAGCAAACTTCTGACTGGTACTGTAAACTGTACACACACACACGCACACTTTCACACAGGCACACACACACACACACACACACTTTCACACAGGCACACATATAGAATAAATTGCACAAAACCTGAGAGTGAACTCTTTAAATAAACTTGTAAAAACGAAAAAAAAAAAAGAATTTCAAACTAGTTTTGGAAAGCAAATTGCATTCCTAATAAGGAATTACAGATTTCTATTTCCAGGGATTTCTAAAATTAACTCCTTATTCCACAGGAAAGGGGCATTCCTCGAGTATGTTTTTTTAGAGCACTGACTAATATATTCTGTAACTTACTACACTTCCAGATTTAAGTGGGTATAAAATACATGCACATAAAGTAATATTACAAGGAATAAACATGAATACAAGAAAAAAAATGTATAATACCATGTACTATGAACCCCCACCAAGAGTCAGGCAGGGCCCATCAGATTGGCCCTGGAAACAAGCATCCGGCATGACACTCTACATACAGGACACATTCAGAGCCTCCGCCTTCAAAGTCACACCCGTCACCTTCATGGTCACAGCGGCTATAACACGTCTCACGGCAGGGCAGCAATAGAGCAGCAGATTCATTCCAAACGTCCGGTTGGGGAGAACATGCAGGCTAACTATGTAGCTTTTCATCGTATCCCTAAAACCTATTATGTCTCCCAGGGTCACGACTCAGGTCAGGGCTGCCCTTATTTATTCATTAAAGAACAGATACAACATTGAAACTGCATCATAAACACAAAAATATCTCTGACAGCTTATTTACACAATATTTACAGCTCATTACTCAGCTGATTATTTATCTGACCGTACCTTAATAGTAATAATAGTAATAATAGTAAAAATAGTAATAATAGCAGAGCTCACTTTATAAGTATCATAATTTCATAATAACCTGTAAATTATATATATATGGACATTTTGTACACTGATACCTGTGTACACATCAGTCAGGAGAAAAAACCAGAGTCATGTGACTGGGGGGAGTCTTTTATGACACTGTACAAAATGTGTGAGTGTGTTACAAGCAGGAATCTGAATATAATCCATGTCCAAAGGCATATTGTTTCCCAGACTTTTGTCTTTGACCCCAAGTTTCACCAGGAAGCTCCTGAATAATGTGGGTGCACTTAATGCTTTCTTAACAGCTGAAAGGATGTCATTAGGAAACTAACTGCACGTTCATGATAACAGAGCGCACACCTCAGAGGCCGTGGGAGCAACACCTCCCCCCCCAAAGTCCCCTGAGCCCCATTAAACAAACACAGGCGTGCGGGGCTTGGCTGGGTGGGGCGGGGCTGGCTTCATTAGAGGGGGGCCAGAGGAGTTAGACATCAGCACGGCCCACAGGAACAGCTCCTGACATCTCCTGCTGGGGGGACACGGCTCACTGGAACAACAGCCCCCCCCTTCCCCCGGGGACACGGCTCAGCCAGCCAGTCACACACATAAACACACACACACACACACACACACACACTCCCGGATTCACATTCTGTGCTTAACAAAGTGCAGTGCGGTAAAAAGCTATTTTCCCCATTTGGTGTGTAAAGCATGAGCCGTGAGAGCTTCTTCTGCGGGTCCCCCACATGTCGGACGTTAGCGAGCGCAGGCCCCGCCTTGAATCCTGGTGATCACGGGGCGCTCTGCCCTGGGGCCGGCCCATGAGTGCGCAGGATGTGGCAGCCAGAAATGTGATTTTAACGCTGCTGTTATCTGATGAGGGGGGGCATGGCATCACGAGGCCTGGGGAGGCGGGGAAGGGGAGTAGGCTAGAGCTGATTTCTGCTCCATTTAACTCCAACAGGAGACCTTATACTGCTGCTCGCTTTGAGGGGGGTTTCTGTGGTTACCTGCCCCCCACTGTCCCCAAGAGTTTTTGTTTTACTCGTGCAATAAAAAAAAGACTTTACAAAGAGCACAGATCAGGTGAATCAAGTGGGGAAATAAAATATCCAAATATCAGAATATCAGCAGCGTTATCTTGATCAGGGCTGAAACTTGCTGTGAGCTGTGTGGGGGAGGGGCTGGCAGGGGCCTAGCTTTGGTGGGGGGGGGACCTTGTAGATAATGTGTCACGCTTAGATGGAACTCTTTCACAAATAAACCAACGGCCCCCTTAGGCCGCACCCCCACTGAGGGCTTCCCACTCCCCTTTTTCCCCTCTGATGGTGAAAAACAAAAGCAAATATTTGATGTAGGTTAAGTGAGCAACCTAACAAATGGTTGTAACTTTTGTCTGTGTTGAGCGTAGCCAACTCACTCCAAAAAAACACTCCCCAGTCAGAGGCACGCTGGTCCGCAAGAGCAGTTTATCTGTAGCTGTTGTGATTCCCTGTGACGTTTTCTGGTGCTCTGTGAATCGTGATCCTGTCTGCACTCCCGCCACCGCTGTGTAACATTTATTCCAGGCCTCGAGACAAGCAGCGGCGTCAAAGCCTGGCCTGCTGCGGATTAGTCCATTCAGGGAACGGACAGAAAAAGCAGCGAGCCATCTTCACAAAAATACACCATGAAAGGAGGGGGGCCTTTGCCTCGCTAAATGAGGGCAGACCAAACAGAGGGAGGCGAAGCGTCTCAAATGAACCAGGTGCCTCCCGCATGCTTTCCTCACTGACTTTCATCCCTCAATTTATTTGCTGTTTTGCACAGCCCAAAGAAGCCCAAAGCCCAAAGAAGCAAACGCTCATCTGCCCTGTAATGTAAAGATAAATTATAAACTCTCTTCGAGAGCAAAGCACTGACATTTATCTGACTTTTATTCGTAGAAGAAAACTTCCGAAACAGAGAGACGGGCGTTTACGTTCGCTCTCCTGGAAGTGGTTCCTCTCAGCAGCTGCTGAGTGCTACCTGCAGGAATAACGGCCTATGTAGTCAGAACCAGTACAATGACCTCACAGAAGATGAGCTTCTGTAGTCATGGTAACCAGTGAGCTGCCCAGCAGGGGCGACGGGCTCATCTTCCCTAATTACCATGCGTAACTGCGAATGGGCGATCAGAGACAGGGGTTCATATTTCTCGATGAGGCTTCTGACTATGCCTGGGGGGGGGGCAGCAATTATACAGTAAGTAAAAGTATTGTAGATCACTATGTATTAAAGGCACCTTCCAGCAATACTGTACCAGAACCATAAAAGACAGTCTCTACAGCCGGCTTTCCAAGAAGCCAGAGTCATTTGCACAGAACAGCACCACATTACAGGGCGTCTCTACACTGATGACAAAAACATCTCTAAAGAATAACGAGCCAGGCATTCCTGGCAAGACAATCCAGTCCGGGCCTGCGTGCGTGTGTGTGTGTGCGTGCGCCCCAGTGTGTCCAGGCAGCACAAGAAGCTACTGGCTGACAAGCAGTGAGCTCTTACTAATGTTGGGATTTTTCCACCCTCCTGACCCATGTGGAATACCACACTTGGCTTCCAGAGAATCCATCCTGTCCAACCGGATATTCCTGTCCAAACCTCCTGGCGCAGGTCGGGAGATCTGTTTGTGGAATCGGCCGCCCATGCGAGCGCGGTTAAGGCTAGTGAAGACTGAATGCTACGTGCGTTTTGGCGAACTGGAGCGACCCCGAACCGACCCCTGTAACTGAAGCGTCTCATGATTTTGTGCCAAGAAGCATTTTAAGTTTGTTTAAGCTGGGATGACCCACTTGAAAAGACCTCGGCCTGCTTTTACTTTCAGAATTTGATTCTACAATCAACTGGTGATGCTCCAGCCTTTCACCCAAAACCAAGACTCTATGTGAAGCTGTCCTGGCACGGTTCATTGCCACAATCTGATCTACCAATCAATCATGGGACTATCTCCATCTGATGGCCCTTTCTTTCAGCATCTCAGGTGTAGTTGGAGGTAACTGGTTTTGCAGCTGCTATTTGGAAAACCCCAAACTAACAGCTCCATTCTACTTCCAAAAAGGGACCTCAAAATAAATACTTTGTTGTGAGCACACAATGCGACCACCTAGAAGGCAGGTAGGATCTACGCCAACTGAGCAGATGTTACAGACATAATGCTCTTCACGTTGCTGAAATGGATTTCCAGCAGACCTGGGAGACCAGCATTTCTGGATCTTACTCCACAAATACCTGATTATAAATTCACATTTTAAAACACACGTGTGATAGAAAATATGGTAGCACTGTGGCCTCACACCTCCATGGTTCCTCTGAGTACTCCGGTTTCGTCCAGAAGTGCAAAGACCTGCAGTTTTGGTGAATCAGTGACTCTGAATTGCCCATAATGTGACTGCTTGTGTCATTTTGTGTATGACCTGTGACAGACTGGCACATCAGATAGCAATTCCCCAGCCTGTACTTCCTGGGACAGGTTCCAGGCTCACCGTGACCCAGTACCGAATAAGCAGTTGAAAGATGGATGGACTTTTAAACACGAAAGAGCTCCAGTTCTTGGCATTTCAATGGCATAAAAGGCAAGTGAACTCATTGGAACCGTGTGTCTTTAAAGATCGGTTCAGAATTCATGGATGACAGATATGAGGGGGGAGCCAATGGTAACGGGACAAATTTGGTGCCGGATGAAGCATTATAAAGAAGCTTGTGGGAGGATCAGGGGATGTGGTGCTGACAGCTCGCTCCACACAACTCACTCCACTTTTACACAGGAGCGGGGGTCTGTGCCTCTGTTTCTTACACATGAGCAGGGGTCTGTGCCTCACTCTCTCACACAGGAGCGGGGGTCTCTGCTTCGCTCTCTCACATAGGAGCGGTGGTCTGTGCTTACTCTCTCACACAGGAGTGGGGGTCTCTGCCTCGCTCTCTCACACAGGAGCGGAGGTCTGTGCATCACTCTCTCACACGGGAGCGGGGGTCTGTGCTTACTCTCTCACACAGGAGCGGGGTTCTCTGCCTCGCTCTCTCACACAGGAGCGGGGGTCTGTGCATCGCTCTCTCACACGGGAGCGGGGGTCTGTGGCTTGCTGCCAGAGCCCCCACATAGGGCTGCCTAGAGACAGGATGACAGAGCGAGTGTGGGGATCCCTGTAAGAGCCATTGTTAGGAAGGCTGGGATGCGTTTGGGAACCCTGGTGCCCTCTTCATAACCCCAACACAGTGGTGCTATCCCCGCCAGATCTACTGATTAACAAGAACATTTGAAATGACTCACAGGGCAAAAAATTCCCACTTTCCAAGAACTAACTAACCAGTGTGATATCATTGAGGGCAGTGAGGGTGATGTGATGTATAATCACTTTGAGGGAAACACACCAGAGACACAAGTGTCGAATGTGTTTTTTTCTCTTGTTCTCCAAATATGCAGGAGAGAGACACACAGATGCACTGGGTATGTTGACTCCCTGCCTGCTGCTGGGGGACCGCAGCGAGTGGGCGAAAAGCCAGGGAGCTGAAACAATGTGAGGCCGAACTGTGCTGAACTCTTTTAATGGAAGCCAGGCCAGAACATGTAACACGCACAGAGAGAGAGAGAGAGAGAGAAAGAGAGAGAGAGCGAGAGAGAGAGAGAGAGACACACACACACACACACACACACACACACATATATACAGGTTTGTAATAGGTTTGAAATTATACCTTTGTGGGGACTCTCCACTCATTTCTATGGGGAAAACTTTAAACCCAACATGATTACCTTAACTCTGACCCAGCCATAACCTTAACCGTAAGTAACCAAACAACATATGACACTTTTGCCATTTTTACTTTTTTGATTGCATTTACAGATCATTGTGGGGACGTGAAAAATGGTTCCCACCATGTCAAAAATACTATTTTTTGGTAATATAAACAAAATCCACACACACAAGCGCTTTATAGCAGAGGTCCCCAGAGTGAGAGTCTGTCTAGAAAAATCACAGTCAATAAAAGCATTTCATTCAATGGCCAGAGTCACAGGGGGAGAGGGGGTAGGAGTCATGGAGAATATGTAGGAACATAAAAAAACAACCATTTTCCTATCTTTCCATTTTTTTCCTTCAGAGAAGCAGGAAGTTTGAAAAGAGGGACGTTTCTCCAAAATGTGAAAGACACACAAATGATGGATCCGGGGGCTGTGTGCCACATCCGTGGGCGATACAGCCCCCAGCCACCCACCCCCGGTGATGAGAGCAGACGTCAGACGGCCCTATGAATATTGATGCGGAGGACAGTCTGCTTCACAGAAGAACAGAAGGAGACAAGATGGCCGCCCTGTAGGATTGTGTGAAAGCACAGAGCCGGACGGTTTGCCGGAATTCCGTGCGGCGGAGGGACGCATCACCAGGTAAGCACTCTCGCCCGCGTGGGCTTTCTGTCCGGGAGGCTGTGTTCCTCCCCCACTGCCGTCTGTTTTTGTGCATGTGGAAGCCGGTGCTTGGCTGTCGTATGTGAGAGGCACCATAATAGGGAGGGAGGTATTAATAAGCTTTCTCCAACATGGCTGACATTTCTCTTTTCTGTTTTATTTTCTTCTTTGTAGTTACGAAGTACAGCTAGCCTTGTTGTTTTTCTTTTTTTTTCTAAGCCCCCCCCCCTCTTTTTTTGTCTCTGGACATTTTCTCTCAACGTTTTAGGAAACAGAGACATTTAGGTGACTGTACAGCACTCCCCCCCCACCCTCGGTCATTATTCACAGATGCGGCTGCTTAGGAGGCAGAGTGGTCTCTGTATACTGCCTGTTCGTACAGGACTCTACTTCATTTGCAGAACCTGTAAGCTGAAAGTTCTCATAATTTTGGGGAAACCTTTGTTTTTAATAGAATGTACACTCTTTTCTGAGTGTCTGAAGCTCTCTTACTTCCCCCTCTGCTCTACCTTCCTCTGGTTATTTTCTGAGTGCTCGCGTGTCGCCGCTTTGGTTAAAAGGCTGGGGGTAGCTGTAAATACAAAAGTGCATGGAGCCCCCACTTTCCTTCCAGACAGTCCTTAGCATTCTGTGTCCAAATAGCAGGGGTAGGTAGCGTTACTGCTAGCTTTGTGCATCCTACGAATGATCCCCCGGCACACAGACACAGACACACACAAATTCATCAGTGAGTGACAAGCAGACACAAAGAGTGGCACAGTCCAAAAGGGAGCGTGTGTGTGTGTGTTTGTGGGTCATGTGTATATTACATTGTGGGGACCAAATGTCCCCACAATGTGATAAAAACCTGTTACTTTGACATTGTGGGGACCATATTTTCGGTTCCCACAAAACCCAGTTTTATGAATTGCAAAAAAAAAATGAACATGTCAAAAGTCTTGTATTTTGTTTGGTTACTTATGGTTAACTTTCGGGCCGGGTAGAAGTTAAGGCTGTCATTGTTGGGATTAGAGTTTTGCCCATAGAAATGAATGCAGAGTCCCCAGAAAGATATGAGTAGAGGTCTGTCTGTCTGTCTCTGTGTGTGTGTGTGTGTGTGTGTGTGTGTGTGTGTGTGTGGCGGCCGGCCCGGGGAGTTTTGTGTTGATTTCGCACTACACGGTCAGACGCTTTAACGGCGGGGTGGGGGGGCCACAGAAAGAGGAATTTGGAACAGGTTTCTCGAGCCTCTCAGAAGTTATTTTTTTATTAAATCACAT
>JAODLD010000101.1:21819111-21844721 GCA_026781065.1 Mormyrops boulengeri | reverse complement strand
CAGACACACACACACACACACAGACACACACACAGACACACACACACACACAGACACACACAGACACAGACACTCACAGACACACAGACACACACACAGACACACACACAGACACAGACACTCACAGACACACACACACACACACAGACACACACACACACACACACACACACAGACACTTCTGTCTGAGTAAGTCATCACTGTATCTATCTGCAGCTCTGGTAATTATGACATCAGAATCGGAAACTGTTTACAGGTAAGGTGACTGTTATTTACTCCTGGATGCTGCCTTTTTGTGTTGTTTGTTCTGTGATGTGTATTTGTTTGGCCAGGCTACGTGCGGTGAGTGTGTTTGACTGACCTTCTCCCGTTGGCACTCGATGTTCAAACTTGCTCGGTGGTGTAACTTTCTATGGCGTTCAGCCAGCAGTGGCAACATACACCCCCCCACTAGGCTAAGGAACGAGCAAAAAGTTCAGGAGGTTTTCTTTCCAGCGGCTAGACAGAGAGAAGCAGATGAAGATTTGAGACGCCACAGAGGGGACGGAGGTGGACTGGCTGAGCGGACGGGCAGCCAGTCACTATGGCTGATGGGAAATATTTTACGGTTTTGGAGGGAAAGTAGTTTATTTAAATTATGTTTACCATCCACGTGTTGTTTTCTTGGTTAGTGATGGATGCAAGAAGCAGGCTTTGCTGGGAGAAAGGTGGGGGGGCGTCTCCCTGAATTCCCACTGTCGCTGAACCACCACAAATATTACTCGTTTGGCCGGAGGTTTGGCAGACGGGGCCTGCAAGTCCTGCCAGCTACAGGTCGGCCGCCCACCGGGGAGCCTGACCCCGACATGACTCCCGCTTGCTCACGAGACGCCGCCGCCAGCTAGCCGCTCTCAGGATCAGTCCATCATCCTCACATCTCCCTGCTAGGATGCCCGGCGTCAAGGGAGGCTGGCGACGTGATGATGTCCCTTCGTCTCACACATCCACCTCCCCCTGGCTGACAGCCAGTATAAACTCTTCCAGTCACATGGTCACAGAGCGGAACATGAATGCCCACCCATAGAGCAGAATCGCAGCTGGCATCCTGTGCCTATGTCCAAGGCATACACCTACAAACTTGCATCCTGGTCATGGGCCAGACGCCTCGGCGTGAAATATGCACACTTGAAATATTTTTGATATAATCACCATAGTTAAAAAATTTGTATGGGAATATTCCCTTAGTCCAGGGTGGGTGGGCTGCCTGTAAGGCGGGATGCCATCATAATGGTCCACAAAACCTCGGAAACACATGGGAGCGGCCCTCTGCAGGGAGGCTGCGCTTTACATCTGCTAGCGGTTCCTGAAGCCTCCCAGGTCGCTCCCCACCACCGTAGCCTGTGTTTGCTTTGGAGCATCTCCACACCAAACCGGTTTGGTTACTCTGCCGCAGCGAGACCACCTCAATCAGGCTCCCTGGCCGCTCTGTACCTTCTGCACCGAGTGGGTGTGGGGGGGTGCTCTTTCACCAGAATTCCCCATTTGTTTATTTATTTCTTCTTGTTAGAGCTTGGCAGAGCTAGCCAGTCCCCGGTGTAAATGGGAGATAAGGGCCATGCCCAAGGGTCCAAAGGTAAAATCACTTCGCCGACCACAGAATTTGAACTGGCGACCTTCCGATCATAGGCACAGAGTCCTGATCCACAGAGCCGCACACTTGCATGTACTTTGTCCTGTGGCTTCATGCCCTCTCCTATCCAGACCCCTAAACACTGGTACACAATGTCAGCTTTAGCCCCTTGTTCTTTGTCTGGGAAGCCCCTTTGACTTCCCTTGCCAATCCTCATCATGCACTCACCATGTGACAGGTAGCGTGTTTCTGGGAAATGCACAAATAACACTAGGTCTTTGACCGCCGCATGACACGGGACATTGATGTTAAAGGCTTGGTACACAACATCTGTGATTCGCTATGACACACGCTTAACACACGAAAGTGTACCCTGAAGTGGCCAATCGGCAACTTCCTGTAGTTTAAAAATGCGGATAAGGTTCATACACGCTCTGCTGGTGAGCTTGTGAACCCCCCTAATACCTCAGTGAAATTCCCCACCAAAACCACGGACCTTCGGAAAGAAAGGAAGATTATAGCGACATGACATAATTACGCAAACCTGATACATGCACGATGTACTTTTTCAAATAGATTTTGTATTCCAGTTACTTCGCATGTCTATCCATTGCACTGGGATGACGTTTCACAATTGAGCCCACTATATTCATTCCTGTCCCCTCAAGCAAGAAGGAATTAGATAAAATTAGATCTGCATCAGCAATTAATGTCAGCAAAGCAAGCGCCTCAGTCTTGCTCTGGAAAGCACAGAATTAAAACCCCTTTATCAGCCCAGCTACAGGATAATCAAGGTTTTGTCCATAAATTGTCATTATTGATCAGGCCCAGGCTGAACTAACAGGTGACGGTGTTCTCTTACCAATTCTACATCTGGTAAAAATGAGCTCTACATCTGTGAGTGCTCAGTGTGACCGTGCAGCGCTAAAATCGCTAACTTTTCAAAGAACATAAAGTAAATGAACAAAATGAAAGAAAAAAGTGAAAAAGTTTTAATGCATTCTGAAAAGGATTAGGGGCAGGCGGATTACATTAGACTCCCCGAATGGGACATCAGGCACAGCACTAACCGCCATAAGCAGCCGGGGCCATCGCTGGCCAAACATGAACACACCCTGGGGTCCTCACAGAGCCACTGAGAACAGGCAAAAAAGGAAGCTTAGTTACAATGAGTTATCCGCCACAAATCACTTTCACGCTGGGTTTTCCATTAGCCGCTTTTGTTGTTTTGATATAGGCACAGGACAGTTTCAAGTTCAAAGACTCCTTCTGGGGGAAGGGTTGTCAGATCATCGTAAACTGTATTAAAAATCCAGGAGACATAAAAGCCAATCTGAAGAGAAACAGAAATGATGGATCGTCATGGCAACACAGTTATAGGACCTGTACTGTGGGTGTTTCTTTTTTTTTAATCTCAGGGTTGACTTTCACTGACAGAGTTTAATCCCAGGAGGCACCATTTTTCCACCAGGAACAATGAGGGTTTATGTAACAGAGTCTTACGGGGGAAAGCAAGCGGTCTCACCAGCTTCCTTCCTCTGGAAATCATTGCCAACTGATTTAACGAAGGGAAGCCGTGTGCGCTCTGCTGATAGTCATCTCCAATTTAAAAAAGTAAAAGAAAAGCTTTAAAAAGAAATGTCTGAGCAATCAAATGGAGGATGAAAGAATTATATATAGAGTCCTGTCCAAAGTGTATGCTGGACCTAACAGTAGCAAAGTCCAGTGGAATTAGTGCATTATGGGAGAAACATGCAGATTGCAGTAGGGGCTGTAGATCCATATGGACAGAAGCGTAGGGACTGGCCAGCAATCGCCCCATAATGGATTGTTGCTCTACCCATGAGTCAAAGCAGCAAAGAGGCCACTCCTCACCCGCTTTCACATTTCCACCGCGCTCCGATGGTCTCATCTGCATGCTGCAGGGCTCTTCAAACCCTGCAGTTTTAGTACAATATCCCTGTGAGAGGCTACAATGAGAGGCTGTAGCTATAGACTCAGAGGGAGCTGGATCTTTCCTAAAGGTTTAATGTTTTGTGACAGGAGCCAAAATATGGGGAATAATGGGGGCACACCACACACGGCACACTGGAGGTGACGGGTGTCATTCTGTAAGCCTCTGGGTGTGGCATTTAGGGGTGCTGGGAGCACATGCAAAGCTTTATGGGACACAGACATGGAGGAGCACTAAACTAGATAGGACTCTGTGTGGCAGCTAGGGGTGCTTGGCTCACATGCATAGCATTATGGGACTCAGACATGAAGGAGCGTTAAATTAGACAGGGGTCAGCCACACCACTGCTCCTCTCAGGACAGCCATTCGCAGGCAGTAATGCCCGTATTGCTGGTCTGCTAGGGAGGGGCACCCGCACGCACGCTCACACACACACACTCAGACACGCACACCCATGCACGTGCAGACACACACGCAAGCAAGCACAGGGTCCTAATTGATAGCATATGTGCTGCACCCCCCCCACCCGTAACCGAGAAGAAACGGTGCAGCATTGGTATTTGGGGCCTCCTGGAGTGGGGGGTGAGGGCAGGGGGTGCATGAAGCTAGATTTGGCGTGCGATGAGCCTCGTCCAGACCCCTCCCTGCTGAAGTGGGGGGCTGTGAGGCCAGTATGAAGTGCGCACGCAAGAGGGGGGCCTTATGTAATGAGTGCGTCATGTCTCTGTTTATGTTCACGACTTCTTGCACTGTCGCTCTGCAGCAGAACATGCTAAATTATGTATCGTCATTTCTTGGGGGGGGGTCCAGGAAAAGGAAAGACCGCATGATCTGAGACGATCATTGCTGTGCTGCCATTCTGGACTGGTCTAGCCTCGCTCTCTGTCCGTTATGTCTCTAAGCAGGACCAAGTGCATCCCACTGCAGAGCTGCTACTGATCCACTCCAGTGCGAAAAGCGTCGGCCTTTAAGAACGAATAACGCTGCACTTTAGTGAGGCAGACATGTGGTGAAAATACGACTGGCGGAAAGGATGGATTGTCAATGAATGAAGTCAGGGGACAAATTGCGATTGCAGGTGCAATAAACTGCCCATTCTCCTACAGAGCTTCGGGAAATTCCACCACGTCTTTACTTCCCTGGTTATGCTGTACGCTTGGTACAAAATAAGTGGCAAACAAAATTCTAGCAGAGCTGACAGCTTGGACCGAGCGTAGATATCAAATAGTTTTCCTGCTGTGAAGAGAGGAGCCGCCTTACTTTGAGCAAAATGAAAATTGACCGAAAAACTTGGCCTTGGCAATCAAACACACTAAAACTGGAAGGTTGTTTCCAGTTCACAAAAACAACAAACAAAAAAGTGGAGAGCTGTACTGCCTCACTCCCCCAGCGAGTGACAGGCTCTGTGCATGTGCAGTTTGCATGGTCCCGCTCATGCCAGTCTCTGCCAGGTACTCCAGACTCCATCTCCAGTGCAAATGTGCAGTCACCTCCAAATCACCTATAGCGAGAGTGTGTGTGTATGTGTCTGGTTCCTGCAATGTATCGACATTCCATCCAGGGTGTCCCCTGCCTTGTCATATCTGCTTACTGGGACATTCTCCAGGCCCACTGTGACACTATACTGGACAGATGAGTATGCAAGATAGATGGAACCTTGTTCTTGATTTAATCATCTTTATTATGAGCAAGATATACTAGAAAGACATTTCCCCTCATTGTCTTACAGAAACCATTTTCCCAGACCAGAAACCACAAATTTCATTCTCACCAATAGGATTGGTGCAACTTTTTGACAGGCACTGAGACTACTCAAATTCCTTTATATCTGAGGCAGCCTGATCAGTATTTATTGATTAGCAGTGACATTTTGACAGGTCTGCCGCACTCTCAAATGCATGCTGTCCCAGGACGTCTGCGGTACGGTTGCATCATCACCATTGAGACCCCATTTCTATCCCTATTTCAGCAGTAGCGAGGCACAGGAGCATGTCCTACAGACTCTCACACCAGTGCCAACATCATCACATGTGCCGTGCGCAACCAGCCTTCGTCCTGAAGTAACAGCCAATAGCCCATCTGAGGCACCTGGATCGCAGTGTGACATGAGCAGACACACAAGCTAAAAAAATGACAATAACTAACAAGCCTGTATATAAACTTGTGACATCATGCTATTTTAATTGCTCCCAAGGTATATCTGGAACAAGGTTGGGGGTTTGAAATAAGATGCCCCATGAGAAATGGGGAAATTACTGCCCCCCGTAACAGCCATGGAGATAAATGTGACATAATTCAACTTTTCTCTGGAAAGGTCAAATCAGCAAATGACTTGCCCCCCTCTTCCTCATGTAAACGCACGCTGCCATCCACCAACCCACCATGAAGACCAGCCATCTTTAGGTACGGCCATTTACTGAAGCAGCACAGTAGGTGAAAATCTTTAAATCTGTCTGGACTGTCCTGCGTATTCATTTGCAAACCAAAGGTCACCGCCTGCCCTTCAGGGATCTCTGGAGATTCTCGCTTGTGTAAGTCAGTGGGCGTAGCTTGAAATGAAAACATAAATCCTGAATCTGTGGTGATTTGAGATCCACGTTACATGTGGTAAACATTTCAGGGGGTATCATAGCATGTCTTCAGAAAACATTTCTGGTTAACTGTATGTTCTGTATATGGCTTGTAAGGTCCATTTATCAGAATTTATTTTAACTGCTTGACTCAATACAGCTTTCAGAAAAAAAAATATATTTTCTGTTACACATTTTCTGATGGATATATCAGTGAAAGAATTTTACAACTTTAAGATAATCTCTCAGAGACATCAAATTTACAATAAGCTTTCATAATGTCATGTATATGTTAGAGGACCAAACCTAAATAACTAAGAGACCATGAAAGGGTGGCAACAAGAGACAAAAAAAACATATTTCTTTCTATGCAACCTCCCATAAATCCTCCACACGCTGTCTCGGATTCTGCAGTCCTTCCCCTGTGAGCGCAGCCCTCCCAAGTTCTGTGAAAGCTCCAAAATTACACAACACTTCGTACTTGTTACATAAACCCCTTCCAGCAAACTGCGGCGTTCAAATAAAAGTGTATAGGAACAACAGCCCAGAAGCAGCGAAAGGCCGACTGGAGGCCATGGTGGATGCAGCCACTAGAGTGAACACCGCAGCCACTGGAGCGAACACCGCAGCCACTGGGGCGAACACCGCAGCCACTGGAGTGAACACTGCAGCCACAGGAATGAACACTGCAGCCACTGTCCTGGTGATACAGCGTCTGAAAGGGCTGGCGTCAGGAGCCCCGCCCACTGCTCTCACATGGCCCCGACTGCTCAATGGGGACACCACTGAGCCATTAACAGGCCGGATCCTGCTTATGGAGCGGAAAGGCGTAACGCCTCTCGCCCATCTTCCTCGCCGATCCCCCGTGTCTGCATCAGGCTTAGCTTTCGTAAAACAGTGCTGTGCTTATGTGGCACAGAAAAAAAGGAATCTGGAAATGAAAAAAAAACAATAACAAATCTTATTTTCACCCATATTGCGGATAAAGATCAGAGCTGGGACTAAAATATGAAGTGCCGGGGTTGTTTTTCTCTCTCTCTTTTTGCAAAATAAACTTGGAAAAAGCCATTGGTGCCCCCATTCTCCAAACTTTTACGACCATTACAGCCCTGTAAAACAGGGCAAACCACGATGGTCCAGAAGGGTCCATATCGCTGTACCCTCGATGCATTCTGAGTATACTGTGGTCAGAATGGTATGACCATGTTTACAAGTCAGTTGTACTACAACAGCCGTCCAAAAAAGAGGGTAAAAAGATCAAAGGGGAGGTATGGGCCCCCCAGCTGTCAGCAGATGCGTGCGGGACACCGGGGGTGACACTGCCCTGCTACGCTGCTCACGGCCAGAGCAGGAAATGAAATTCCACAGCCACCCTCCCCTCGAGTGCAGCGCCGTAAACACGGATCTGCGGTGTCAGCAGTAGCTGGAACCCAATGACATTGTATCACGCAAGTTTAAAAAAATAAGGGATATAAAAACCACAATGAATTTCCCTTCAAGCAAATTTCATTTTTATCCCATCAGGATGAAACTGCGTTTAGATTATTTCATTGGTACACATCATTGTAACAAAGACGGAAAAAACACTACCCAAGATTAAATTTACAGTATCAGCTATGTAACAATAAAGGTGAAACTCATAAAAAAATTTGACACAACAGCACAAAAGCCACAATTCAAAGCTTCTACTGTAATGAGTTAATTTAGCCAGTGTCTTCTAGCAAACAGAGAAAATGTAACAAATTGTGTAATGTAACACACTAATATCCAAGGCATGAAGGCAATTTGTAAACGTGAAAATATTTCACCATCAGGTAAAAAAACAAAAAAGAAATTCTATACAAGCCAATTATGCCCATAGCCTTGACTGAACTGAACTTCTTATGTAAAAGTGTATTCATGTTGAAGAAACAATAGCATTAGGCATTTATACATTTCACATGATTACCACAGCTGAACTGAGTCAGTACTGGTTTGGCATCGCTACCCAGAAACTAATAATAGGCTTATTTACAACAGTTTTGTTTTTATGCAAGTTATTTGGTTGTACAGTTTGTGATTCTCCACTATTCCTATAACATTTACCACATTGTTATAATTAAAAACAACAAAAAATCCAACGAATCCTAAACTGCTGTAATATATGCAGATCATTTGTTGTCCAGTATAGTTATAAAGGACACAGAACAACACCAATACTTGGGGAGAAGACATCTTGCTGAAATACATGCTTCTTGTCACTATAAACATAATCACCATGTGGAGCGGTAGGTGGATTTGTATCGTGGTGTTAGGTGTATAACTAATGAATGCTCATTTTCAAAGTTCATTTAAAACATGACAGGCACGGCTTTGCTTCTTGCTCCTTAATTATTACAGGATGAAGAAGATGCAATGTAAGAAGAAGGTAAAAATGTCCCTGCAACCACCTGAATTTTAACGAAAAGAAAAGAAAGAAAAAAAGAAAAGGCGATCTCCTTCTGGTAAGCACCGCAGATCTGGGTCATGCCCAGAGATTTACTATAGGGGTTTATAATGGTCCCAGGCTGCCTATAATTCCAAATTTTCTCGGAAAACTGCAGTCATTTTATTAAACCTCTGCCGATTTGTTTCCTTTAATTTATAGAAAGGGTTCTCCCTCCATACCCATCTGCACGGACAGGAAGGATCTGTCCTTAGCTGCGGGATCTCCCATGCGACCGTCCCGAGATATACTGTCAGGTCTAGGAGGAAATCAGCGAAACAGCTGCACTCGTCCCAAGCTGGCACATCACAGACATGCATGTCGGCCACTGGCGGATATCTTTTGACGCACACTTCAGACTCGGGTGGATAAGCTCAAATCAAAGAATCGGCGTGTGTGTAGCCAAATGGGAGAAAAAACAAACGATTAAACAAAATATTAATTATCAAAACGATTTAATAAATATAATTTCCAATATAATATAACACTTCATTCAAACATCTCGCAAGACTCGTATGTAAAGCGTTTTAAACCTCATCGACCGCCGCAGCTCGCAGAGCGTGCAGTCTGTGCAGATACATCGGACAAAGTCCGAAAAGTTAAAGCCGCGTTTTCTGTCAGTATTGCCAGCCGGCGGTGACTGCGAGCTGTGCGGATTATTGACCCCTAACCCAGCTGTCAAAGCCACTTAACAGCGCTGCACTGTTTTTTCGAGCGCGCGTGTTGTTTGCGTCCCTGTCACTGCGCGCCCACCCCCTCATTTTCATCCACCTCCACCTCCCCTCCCCCGCCAGATCCGGCCACGCCCCCCGCGCCGCCGTCGGCCAATGGGACAGCGCCGTGCGGAAAGCGGGCCTCGGCCGTCCGTGTGGGGGAGGGTCACGTGTGTACACACATAGTGGGGCTGCGGAGTTCCGCCCAGGAGCTTATTGTAACGCAGCCTGGCGTCTGGTTTTACGGGAACCGCGATCGCCGTTTTACTGGAACGCCGAAAAGTCCCAAAAAGTGTGCTCCATCTCGGCCAGGGTTCGGGCTGACCGGCGTCTCGCCGTTTGCTGGACGCTAACAGGAAATGCGATAGGGTGAGCGACGTGCAACAATTCTAGGGAAATGTCATTGGAAGTTTTAGGAATCCAGCGTCGCTCTGAACATACTGAGGATACGGATCGTTGTTTACCAGGTGGGTTGTTAACTTTATTACTTTTTTGCACCTGTGTTCCTTCATAAATCAAGATTTAAGATGGATCTGTGAACTCTAAGCTATGTTATCCCATGAGTTTTACTGCACGAAAAACGTTCTGTTCAGATGGGACAAAGTTGCATCGTTTTCAAGAACTCGTAACACTAGACTAGATTGTTCGGCCAGAATGTAATCAGTGTTACCGAAACTCCAAGCCTGAAGAAACAGGCAGTTTAAGCACATCGAAATCGCCTTCTTATACGTGACTTGGATATGAAAATTAGTCGATGTGTGGAAGGGTTGCGTGCAGTTTTTTGTGGTTACAATCGACTTGTAGTTACCCGTGCTGTGGGTGCATTTGGACAGCGGATCAAAACATGGATGGGCGCCGTGTAGTGCAACAGTAGCTCTACAGGCGTATTATGTTTCATGAGATAGACGGGCTCTCGATCTTCCAAGTGACTTTATAAGTTGGATGTGACACTGCATCGTTGTTACAGGATGCGTGGAGTTAGTTTTATGCTGCTTAAATGTCCTTTAGCGAGGTTTACAGGTGCAGTTCTTGTAATAAAGCCTTTTTGTTTGGCGTACCTTTGTTTGCATTGGTGCTCCCTTCAAACTTTGATCAATCACGGGTGAGTTAAATTAGGTTATTTAATTATACGATTAATAAAATTAATTGTAACATCCGCTTAATATATACAAAGGAGAAATATTTTACTCGTATAGATAAACTCAGTTACATGGGATCTGAAACACACATCTTAAGAGCCTGAAACGTCAGAGAAATGTACTGTTTTATGCCAACACCGAGTTAAAAGCTTTTTGCGTGTTGCTTTACAGATGCTTTTATCAAAAGTGACTTGCACAGCATGCATTTTTTCATGCATCTGTTTACACAGCTGTTTACTGAAGCAGTCCAAGTCAAGTACCTTGGCTTAAGGGTATAACAGCAGGGACCCTCCTGGAACTTGACCCTGCAGCCTTTTGCTTACAGGCTGTGCTTTTGTCCCCTGCTTTATATGCTGTTTGGATTCAGTCATTTTTTTGCGGGGATGTCAAGAGAAACACTAGTTTCTGGAGGAACTCTTGAAGCAAAGCTGTAATGTATTAAGTTGGCCTTTTCAGAGGTCACACAAATGGCAGAACTCGAGGTTTTTCCGGTTTTAATATTTTGGGTTTTTGAAACAAACACTTTCATACACAGCATTTTAAATGCTTTTCGCGATACACTACCCTGTAAAATTAGTTACACGTGATTCTTTAATTTATCAGGAATCTAATGCAATGGCCTCTGAATTACTAATAATATTACAAGCAAAGGGCATCTTTGATTCATCGACAGCATTAGCACAGACTGAATGGCGGGGTTAGTGTAATTAGAGTAATAATCATGCTAGCTGGGTGCTTAAGCAATGTGAGCTGAAGCCCCAAAGACCTAAATGTAATCCAGGTCTTTACAATGCGAGGCCAGTCTGCAGAAACACTGGCACACATTTTACCAGCCTGCATTGTTTAGTTACATTTAGCATCATTATCACAATATACTAAGGTTAATTAGAGTTTCCAAGATTATTCTAAAATCATCCATAGAAAATATATTTTTTGTGGAATACACGCAGTGCAAAAAAGCTTGATAAAGCCTCACAAAACAGCCATTTCAGCTTACAGATTATAGTCATTTAGCCTCAGTCTATAATTTGTTGTATGGTTTTCTCTCATCATTACTCACAAGGGACCCCTCCGTGTCTGGAAGGCACTATATGCAGGAGCCATAAAATTTTTAGCCCATGGCCGACCGAATATGCAAAGAAACTTATACATTTTACATTGTACATGTTGTGATTCAGTGTACATTTTCACATGTCCTGCTGTCTTTAGATAAATTAATGTAACAGAAACGACAAATGTATTAATGAAGACATTTTCTGGATGGTTCCGCCAATGCTCGGAATCTCTTGGTTCACTGTGCATTTAAGAGTGCAGGAAGTTCCTTGTTTGAAGAACAGATAATTATGTCCAAGGCAAACAATTACACACAAGCCGGGCTCAAACATTCGTTGCTTCACATGCAGCGTGTCGCTGCTTAGTCTGTCAATTTGTTACACGTTCTTAGGGGGGAGGCAGGTGGTTACTGGTTTCTGATTGAGAGACACGGTCAGACGTTAAGCTACACTGCGTACAGTGTGTGTGAGCGTATGGCTGGCTGCCCGAGCGAAGTGGAGTGGAATGGAGTTTGCTCAGGAGCCAGACAAAACACCTGCTAGTGACAGATAATGTGCCAAGAACGCTTGCTCCTCCGCCTTACACTGCCTGCCTGTTCTACAAGAAATTTGTGTCAGTGGGGGAAAGTGGGGGAACGACAGCACCATGGTCGAGGTTCAGTGACTCAAGGCCCTGCTATCATCCTCATTAGATCTTCCTCTTGAACATCAGCACAGGCATCTGTGAGTGTCCAGAGCTTGCATTTCCTTCAGAGCAGGGATGGGGTCCATCTAACTTTAACCAGGGATCCCCAAATGCATACAGATCAGAGCTGGGGACCTCCTTCCACTAACGCCTCTTTTTCAATATTTTTTTTTTGTTGCTGATTAGGGGAGCGTAATAATGCCAGCATTCTGTCGGTTTACACAATGTCTCTGCACATTAGGGTTACAGACCCCAGTTTGAAAACCCCTGCTTTATCTGTTACAGGGGATTTAAAAACAAGCATGGATGCTTAACCCTTATCATACCAACATATTTAACATACATAGACTACCAACTTGAATAATTTTCTGTAAGAAGCAATCAGAAAAATAATATAAAACTTATTTTTTTCTCAAAGCATTATTAGTGGTGTAATGTTATCTAAAGAGAAAGATTATTGCAAAGTTTCAATTTGCATATATCCATCCATTTTCTGTAACTATTTATCCTATTCAGGGTTGCGGGGAATTTGCATATTTCGTAAAAACAAAAATCCATACTGTGGATTGTACTTTCATCCCAAGTACAATGAAAGGCTTATTTATCGTCCTTTGATTCTGCTATCACTTTTCAGTTAAGATTTGTGTTGTATTTGTATGTTGAAACCACCCAGGGTCATTTTGATCCCAGTATAAAATAACTGAAATAATCACACACTCAAACCGCAGCACTTTTTAATTTTGTTTTGTCTTTCAATACAAAAGCAACTGAACCAACAGTCATTTAGACTTCAACAATTCTTAAGCCTTTTTAATCTTTCAACATAAAACTAAACTAAGTCATTCAAACTTGTGAACACTGTGAAATTTTATTTTGCCTTATTAAAAACAACTAAAATCAAACACACACTACAGACAGTTATGGCATGTAATTTGGATCATGCTATGCTCAGGGCATGTTGGCTTGTGACAGGAGTCGCAAAAAGTCGTTACCTTCCTGTCTTTGTTCCGGGAACAAAAGTAACACCTTTTTCGAGAGGAGTGTGCGGCAGGTTTATTTTGCCTCACTCCCAGGGGGGTCACTGCTTCTTGGATTTGGCCTTGCAATGCAGTAGCTTCATCAACACCAAATCTGGCCAGTTTTGATCTGCTTGCCATTTTTGCCTAAAAAAAACAAATGCTGGTGTTATCAAACTACATTATATAGTTATATTCAAGATTTATTGTAGCCAAACACATCTTGGACCTCCACACTCACTACCTTGATCATGCTCCGACTGCTTGGCCTTCATTGAAGAGCAGTATCTCAGGTTATTCACAGAGCACGTGTGGACGTTTGTGGCTGACGCATCTCTGTCAGTCTTCTTCAAAATGACTGACAGTGCCTGTACCTCCATCTCAAACATTAACTGAGTAAATACTTCCATTTATTAAAACGGCATACAGCGGAATTGGGTGATTTTGATTGGAGTGCCCCCAAAACGTTTGTATTTTTAAAAAGCACCAATCAAAGCAGAAATAGAAAGCAATAATGTGACATGATTAGGAACAAATTGAGTGCCAAGTGCCAAAAATCTGTGCGGAATCCAGTTGGTAGGGTAAGGGTTAAAATTGCAAAGCTAGCAAAGGCTAGCAGTAGAAATGTTTGTGAAAGAGCGCTCCCTGTGCTGTATTATATGTACAGGATTTAAAGTCAGAATTTAAAATGCCTAATCTGGTTTACCAGTAATGTAAGAATTGCACATGCTGAACATGCGATGTTGGTATTAATATCGCACATCATCCAGCCCTATAGTACACTACAGCCATTTTTAGAATTCAGTACAAAATACCCCGCCTCATGTTGATGTCATTCAGCGCTGGTACCAGTTTCTATGGCAGTGGAAAACCAGCCCCTTGTAAGTGCTTTTGTTGCTTGTATGTGTGGTACCTGGTGCAGTGGAAATGTGCTCTTAGGTTCAGGCTTAAATTTTTTTCTTCAAAATTCCAGTGTTCCTATATTTATCTAGGCCAAAATTTCAAATGAAATCTGGGGAATATTCCACCTGATAGTGGCCACGTGAACAGAAACTATAATATCGACTGACTGTGTACAGAAGTGGGTGATGAAAAGCAGAGGGAAATACAGCCTCCTGACAGCTTTCTGCATGACCCTGCCAACAGCAACAAGGGCCTTTGGGGACAGGACAGAGGCAGAGGCTGTGCACAGATAAGCCCCATGTCCGTGAGGCTCCCCAGCAGTGACGGCAAAGGGCCGCTGTGGCGCGGACCTTCTGTGTCCATGAACGCAAATCATCATCGAACGCTTCCTAGGATTCGTCATCCTGCAGAAACTTGTAGTTACATAGGACAAGTGGTTTCAGAAAATGGATGGATGGAAAATGCAGTAATGGAAAGTGCGATTGTTAGTTTCAGATTTGGATAAGAAAAGGGCATGTGTCACTGAGCATAGGAACACCCGTACACACAGACTTGCTGTCTTCACACAAAAAGCAGAAATGGAGGAACTAAAGCCCTTCCTTAGGGTGTGTGTGTGTGTGTGTGTGTCTTTCTCTCCAGTGACCCCAATAGCATACCCATGGACCAAGACTGTAATGGTAACTTTCATAAGATCATCCACAAAGACTAAGCAACCGGTTAACAACTCTCCTCAAAAAAACAACTGGCCCCTGCCTGTTTGTATAGCGACCTGGTTGGATGTGGCGAAACAGTACCAGACATCTGATGCCACGCAGTGCAATTGGGAATTTTTCAGATTTCTGTTTAAGTGCTGCTGCCTGGTTGATTCCTGGGCATTAAGCAGTTCTGCAAACGCCTTAGCTCCACTGACCTGGCTTTTGATAAGCCAAACGTCATGGATAATGGGGTACGAGTCTGGGCCAGCCGTCTGATTGACCATATTGGGGCCTGAGCCTGCGTTACATAACTGTCTCCTAATGAGCTAAATCGGACGGCTTATCCGGGGAATGGGGTGTGCGCCCCACCCCGCCCCCTCCGCTGTCCCCCAGGGTGCTCAGCTTTGCTCCCCTGCTATAAATCTACACATCACAACCAGCCAACCACCCCTCCCCTCACCCCCCCATTTTCTCTAAGGTTTGCTGCTCTTGGGGTTAAGGGAAGGGCAAGTGCACCCGACCGCATGACGTTTTTTAAAAAATAAAAGGCAATGTAAGTAGGGGTGGGCAATATGACCTAAAATTATAATTACGATATTTTTCACTTTTTGGACGATGACAGTATTGAGGGGATTAATATGTCCTGTCAGTTTATATAAATTAAAAGATATTTTATTATATATTAAGTACACTTTAATCGCTAATTTACACTTGAATTACACTTGGGTATGGATGGTTTTATTTCAAAATGATACAAAAAGTGACACGTGATGTTTTGTCATTTGTTTCAATTTTCAGAGTAACAGCGCAAAGGGAATGACAAGCTGTCATTCAGGCAAAAAAGGGCATTTTACTTTTCATTTCAAATAAAACGCAGGGTTGCAAACTTTGGTCAACTGTCCGGAGTGAATTCTTTTTTTACCTTGTAAATGGTCTGTAGGGTTTGCAAACTACCCCAACGCTTTTGATGTAGCTAATTTTAGGTTTATAATGGAATAACATAGATTTGCTGTAAGATATCTTGCGTGAGCATGAGTCTGAAAGCATGTAACGCCAGATGTGTGAGTTGGCAACCCTGGAAATGTATATATTTTTAATTGTTTCACCTGAACTGATTTGTATAAAAAATACTTTATACAGTTGTTAAACAACGTAAACTTTGGCGAACATGAAGTCACCATTAAGCTGTCTATCCAACATTTTATAAAACTTTTATGCCTTATTAACATTAGGAACATTACAGCTTTTTGGTAGAGTGTTAGATTCGCTGCTGTTATTAACACTAATGGCACATTAGCGCAAACAAGATGACTGCATATACCAAAGTATGTCTTGTTTGGAGGTTAAAGGAGTTTGATGTTCATTGGTGTGGGATAGTACAGTTCCAGAGTTAGATGGGTAGTTGTGCCTTTTACCAGGCACCTTGTATGAAGGCAGCGGTGCATATATATGCTGATTTAGCGAACATGTTTTACTTTTTAACTTGCTACTGTATATATGTAACCAGGTTAATTTCTCTTTGGATTTTGCCCCCTAGTGGTTCGGACGCATGCATCAGAGTTTTTACTTGCAGAGAAAAATGACGTTTAATAACTGAAACAAATGTATCAAATCAATCAAAAACCGCTTGTTACACTCCAAAAAAACTTTCAAACAATATCTGTATAAAGTTGAACAATTTTGTAAAAATAAATGACCATGCTGGCTATATTTAAATGGGTCGAGTGTCTAAGTGAATTAAATGTTAAAATCTAAGTGCTTCAAGCTTTTTCTTTCACCACCAACAATTCATAAACCATCACAGTATTAAGACAAACACACACATTTTCCCATAAAAATCACTGTCATGCTCTCAAACAGCTTGTTTACTCATCACAGAAAAATGTCAGTTGGCATTCTGTAAACTCATGCTGTTTTTCCATCTCCAGAGTTTAAGAAAACCATTGAATAAAATGGCAGTTACCCTCGTTTGAAAGCTTGATTTCTTATGTACATGAATCAATCACTGTCATTCTTCATTGTCAAGTGTTCTTTGAAATATATGCTCTGCTTCCTCGCTAAAATATCATTGATGCACGGAACCTTTGCCCATGGTTATGCTTCACCGTAATTAACTTTTTGTATGAACACCAAATCTCAGTGTCCACTGTTTTGTCCAATAGAGGTGTGTCTAAGGTTTGCAAAATGCTATGGAATGTGTTGATTGGGCATTGTTTTTCACGCTGGAGACATAAATGCATTGCGCAGTGAGTCTCGGTGAGTTTTCCCAGTTATTTTTGCACAACAACTTTTTTGAGTGAAGAAAGATGTTCAGTGTTGAGGAAGCACAGAGGATGATTTTGGAGAGATTTGGGGGAAGAAAGCAAGGTATCCAGCACTGACTCCTTTGATTCGATGGAGGACGAGAAGATGCAACCCTTGACATAAGTGCTTTTGTTTACAGTTCACATATTTTCTTTTCTCTTTTGTTTTTTCTATAGATCTTTACAGTTTTGTAATTCAGCAATTCATAATGAACATTTGCTTTGGTGACAATTGTATTGTGGTACATTGGGCAAAGTCGCGCAGTGCCCTTGTCGAGCTTTGCTTGGCCAGTAAAGTCGCGCAGTGCCCTTGTCGAGCTTTGCTTGGCCAGTAAAGTCGCGCAGTGCCCGAGTAAATGTACACATTTTTGTTGCCTAGCTCAAATATTTTTCTTTTTCTTAATTGCACATGAGCGATCCAGAAGCTGATGTCACCAACGACAGGCTGAATTGGACTCCGGGCTATGACCCCCTGTTCAGACTGAAGCCCCTGCATGATGACATCATCACATCATGTAAAACATGCTACCACCCACATCAGAACATCACTACTGATGAGGGCATGGTTGCTTCCAAAGGTAGACACAGGATGAAGCAGTACATGAAGAACAAGCCAACAAAATGAGGCTTCAAGCTGTTCATCCTGGCAGACAGTCTGACAGGGTACACATTCTACTTCAGCATGTACCAGGGGAAAGTACTTGCACCTAGTGGTACTAAGTTTTTATGCTGCGGTCAACCTCCTTCATGTGTCCTTCCTGGGAACTGGATATAGACAATTTAGTTTATGTAGTCTATGTAGACAATTTCTATACCATCACGGCTATCTTCACCCATGTCTACTCTCAGAACACTGCGGCCTGTGGCACAATCAGGGAAAATAGGATTGGCTTCCCTAAAACCAGGGTAAATGGTCTACCAAAGAAGGCTCCATGAGGGGACATCAGGTGGATTAGGGAAGGTCCTCTCTTGTATGTGAAATGGAAGGACACAAGGGAAGTTACCATGTGTTCTTCCATCCAGAAGGCTTTCAGTAGCTGTATGAAAGTAGCTGATGGGTGGAGAAGGCAGTGTGTGCCAGTACCTGACACAGTGTCGGACTATAATGAATACATGAGGGGCATGGACTTATCTGACGCCCTCATAAAGCACTCCACTGTGTAAAAGATGATTACAAAATGGTATAAGTAGTTCTTCTACCACTTCGTGGATATTGCGGTGGTGAACAGCTTCATCATCCATACGGCCATCGCCAGGAAGAAGCAGCAGAGGCCCCTTGCACAGAAACGCTTTCGGGAGATTTTGTGTGAGTAGGAGGGGACCCGGCAGGCCGCAACAGCAGTGGTGCCAGGGCCGCAGTCACAGAAGCAGATGTGCGTCCCAGTGGCTATCACAGAAAATTCAGCTGTGGACTCTAGGCTGAAGGCCACACAGGGCAGGAAGTACTGTGTGTACTCCCACTCCAGGAAGCTAAGCAATAAGGCAATCTACAAATGTCTAGCGTGCAACATGCCACTCTGCATAGTTGCGGACGGAATCTGTTTCACAGAGTGGAATTTGAAGAAAGACACAGAGGGAGGGGCAGTGCAATTTGAATTTTTTTGTGGCGTTTTGTGTGTGAATAAAATGCAGGTTTTTCTCAGACTGTGTGGTCATGTTGTGTTAGAAAATGTTTCTTATGAGCCATAAGTGGTAATACATTTAGAAAAAAAGGTTATCCCAACAAGCACTATTAGTCACACTTTAGCTGTTTTGCTCTTTCCTCAGTAAAACCTGTTGGAGTCAGTCAAATGATTGGGTGCACATGTTGAAAGCAAGTTTGAGAACCACATATTTAAAATTAGACCTAATCCACCGTGTAGTTTTTGAAATATTTACAAAATACCAAAACACAAAGATAGGTTTTTGTATTTTTTCAACATTTTAAAAAAATTTTCGCCTGTCCATAAATTACACATAGGTTATGAATTTATTTCAGTTATTCAACTTACTGAAATTGATTGTAAAGGGGTCAGCTTTGATGTTAGGTATCAGGCACGTGTCTCTGACTTTTACATCTGAAGTTATGAAGTAATTATCCCAAAGAGGCAACAAATGGCCTGTTCGACATGAACCCCTGTTGAAGTCTATAGGGTACTAATGAGCACAATTACATGAAATCTCTTTATTTTGGAATTTGTTCATTTGCTATCACAACACCCAGTCAGAGTATATAATTGAGAAATCACACAATGCGGATAAACCTGTTACACAGAATATACAAGGATAAGGACTCAATTCAACCAAAGCTTTGAAGAAAATGAAATGCTTCCTTTTTTATAAATAGGCTGTTGTATACTATTGTATTAGGCTGTAGACTTCTCACAGTGTTCCCAGTATAGTGCAAATTGTGGTGCATAATCACACTGGAAATGATTATGACACCGGTATACCACCCACTGATAGTACAAGTATCATCGAATAAATTGTTAAGTCACACAGATACATTCATACACAAACATAAGCAAGGATTCTAGATAAACTAAATGTTTATTGTAGTGCTGTCAAACAATTAAAATTTTTAATCAGATTAATCACAGGGTTGCTGTGGATTAATTTCGATTAATCACGATTAAACATCATTCATTTTTAATCTATATTAATCGCATTTCATTTTGCATAACTCAAGAAAAAAGGGAATATATATGCACTTTACATGTTTATTGAACATTCATGTTAAAAAAACATTTACCCACATTAATGTGGCCCTGTTACTCCTGTTTCAGCCAGTTCAAACAAACTAACTTGTTGACATTGTCCGAGAGGAGAGCTGACCGCAATATTTACAATGTCTGCAACTGAGAACAGTCTCTCACATGGAACAGTGGTTGCAGGAGTGGCAAGATATTTGCAAGCCAGCAGTGTGAGCTTGTCATGAGTTCCTGAATGAGCTGACCACCACTCCAAGGGACAGTCCTGCATACTAATGATCGGCTTTGCTCTGTACAAGTGCATGATTCTGTCAGGCAGCAACTCCACTAAAAACTTGGAGAAAACGAGTCGGATGCATTCCATCTGCCACAGAAGTGCAATACCATGGACCCATATCAAAAAGCAAGATTTTTTGCTTAGCCGGACAACTTGTCGGATTTAAGGTACCTCAGTTTAAATGGTTTTTATCTTCGTTCACTTACAATTAGCCCGAACTACTGTAAATCCGACAAATAATCCGACTAATCATGAAACCCAATTCTAGCCCGGTTAATTGCCATTGTTAGCAATATCAGTTGATAACGCATTACGCGCGGTGCTTTACGTATAAAACTCCGTAGCAACACGTCCACAGATAACTTTGACGGTATAGTATGTGCGACCGATTTAATGAGCCACAAATGAGAAGTAGTGCTTAACCACAGTATACTACAACTTTCCCTCATGTTGATAAAGGGCGCAGCCATCTTGGATTCTGAACTCGGGATCCTCTGTGCTGCTCCGAGATCTCCGAGAAATGGGAGCGCGCATGTTGTCACTTCCGGTGTCATAACTTGGAATCCGACTCTGAATACGAGTTCTGAAGGCATATAGAACGCACAATTTTACTGCCCAAAATGCGTTGACAGAGACATTTCAGGGATTTTGAGTCATTCTGCGCTGCAGATGGGTTAATTGTGTAAAAATTTTTAATCAGATTAATCATGATGATGGATTAATCCGCATTGATTTTGACAGCCCTAGTTTATTGATAATGTTTTTATGTTTACAAAAATGAACAAACCCAGTAGACACCGTAAAATGCATCCATATAAGAAGACAGCCCTTAAACGATGTTATTTTCCACTCTGCCCAGCAGAACCAGTGACCCGGAGGCGCAGCCAGCAGAACCATCGCGATGTGGAGCTGCATCGCCTACAACGAAACGGATGACCGTTTGGACCAGCAGCTCTGCCGGGACTTTGAGCTCATCCTGTCTGTGCTCTCCCTCATCTACCTCATCGTCTGCTTCCCCGTGGGGCTCTGCTACAATGCGCTCCTGGTGGTGGTCAACCTCTCCAACAAGGGCTCCATGACCATGCCGGATGTCTACTTCGTTAACATCGCCATCGCCGGCCTGGTGCTCAACGTGGTAGCCCCGGTGGAGCTGCTGGGGCCCAGCTTCACCATGTGGCCCATGTGGGACTACAACAACGAGGTCTACATCACCCTGCTGATCCTCTTCAACATCTCCTCGCTGGTGATCATGTACTCCACCACTCTGCTGAGCCTGGATTACTACATTGAGTGCGCCCTGCCGCGTACCTACATGTCCAGCGTCTACAACACCAAGCACGTGTGTGGCTTCATCTGGGGTGGCGCTGTGCTCACCAGCTTTTCCTCCCTGCTTTTCTATGTGTGCAACCATGTGTCCACAAAGATCATTGAGTGCTCCAAGATGCAGAACAAGGAGGCAGCGGATGCCATCATGATCCTCATCGGCTACGTGGTGCCTGCTGTCGCTGTGCTCTACGCTTTTACGCTCATCTTGCGCATCAGAAAGGAGGCCACACCTTTGGACCAGGATTTGGGGAGGTTGGACCCTTCCATCCATCGGATGCTGCTGGTGTGCGTCTGCGTGCAGTTTGCGCTCTGGACACCATGCTATGTGGTGCTGCTGGTGCACACGTTGCTGGGCGAGCGTGGTATCTACCTGCAGTGGCCGCAGGCGGTGGCCTACGAATTCCTGCGCTGCCTCAGCGAGCTGCTCGCCTTCTCCAGCACCTTCATCACGCCGCTTATGTACCGGCGCATGAATGAGAACTTCGCCCACAAAGTGCAGCGCCTCCTCAAGAGGCTGCACTGTGGGGGCCGGGGCTGCGCCCACGAGCATTCCGAAGTGCAGCAGGTGTTCACGTGAGGAGTGGCTATTCCCATATCACTCATAAGCAGCTCCTGCAATCAGGAGTGTCTCACTCGTGCCAAAAACATGAAGAATATCATTGCATTATCCAGCCAATCATATCACGAGTTCAAGGCTAATTAGTAACCACTAAGTCCTGCTTCTGACTTCACATAAGCTATCGTCCGTCGATTGTCACTTTTAACGTTTCCTGATGCCAGGTTGACACCCCCCCCAACCCCCGATAATCACATCACAGGACAAGCTTTGTCATGGCATCATCGCAAGGACGTACAAGACACATACCTCAGCTTCTCCACAAAGGGCATTAAAGTGAGACTGACAGCCTGCAACACCTCAAGCCCCAGAGCTTTCCTAGCAGGCACTCCGGCCACCAGGGGGCACCCACGGTCCCCTTATCTGGTCAAGGGTGCTGCTCCCCCCCATGCAAGCGCAATACCGCATCGCATTTGCTGCTGCAGAGCATAGAGGAAGTGTGACTGAAGGCTGCATAGCTGCTTCCTGTCTAAGATTAACGACTGTGCACCTCGCATCCACATCTGCAACCTAGCTCCTACATGTCACCACTTCATTTCTTATCATATATAATATATATATTTTTGGCGATCCATGGATTGGATCCCTGTTTAACACTATGATTTTGCAAGCTCCGTTGATTACATTGTACAACTTAAATTTTGATGATTTAGGTGTAAATCTGAGTAAGGTAACTAAACCACACATAAGTAAAATATTCCAAAAAATATACACACAATACTGACTGATGTGCATCTCATGACACAATCATCACAGAGAAACTGCATGTTAATCTAAGTATTAGAAAGAAAGAAAAAAGAAAGGCAAACGACACGACTGTTAAAGGCTCCTGGGGGGGGGGGGGGGGTAACAGCAACATCTGTATGATCGCACAAATGCACCCAACTGGTCACTTTCATTCACTTCTCCCTCATCTTCACATTTATTCACATTTATATATTTATGAGCCAAACTTACATGTGTATCAAAATATATTTTTGTAGGCGAAAAATTACTGTATGTGTATGGAAGGAAAAAAAATGCTTTGGTCCCACATATGTAAGAAAATGTATTTAATTTTTATAAAGATCAGCATATATGTTACAGGGCCTAGAAGAAATGTAATTACGGGGTAACACTTGTGTGTATGTATATATAAATATAAAAATGTCTGTATATATTGTTCAGTATTACAGAGACTTCATGCAGAAACACGATCAGATCCACAGAATTCTCTCACGGTGGTACCCAGACACACTGGTGTCTTCCTGCCCTGTTGCGCTTGGCTGAGTTCTGGACTGTAAAATGAAACGATCCAGCAGGAACATCAGCCACCGTGAAAAGCCTTTCAGTTGCCCCTCCCACTGCTCCCTGTTCCCACCCTCAGGGCCATCTGTATACTACTGCACAACCCAAACGATGGGTGGAAGTTCTTCTTTTTCCCCCCACTGAATCATATAATTATTGAACACTGCTGTCCGGTAACTCATAATACCCAAATCAAAGGGGGTGGAGTTTTCTTTTATCCTCAAAAAGTAGCCAATCAGCCCGCTTGTAAATTAACACTGTCCGTGTGCACAGGCATTCCTGCAAGTAACACATCGCTTTCAACTCAAAATAGTTCGGAATGCTTTCTGTTCCAGTTTCTTGTATCACATAACAAACAGCACCATAGACTTCATATTTGGTCATTTTCTCTTGCCATTTCGTGACGGGGTCAAGATCTCCTGAGCCTTCTGCGGACAATAGGTGGAAGCAAGTCCCTCCCTGGTCAGAGCCAACTCCCTTTGAAATGTTTGCTTTAATGTTCCCGGGAAAAGGACCAGTGGGCTTTGTGAGAATGACTCTTAATGTAATGCCTCCCAAAGAGTACAAGGGAACATCCAAAAACCCCACTTTATACTTAGAAAGCAGGCCAGTGAGAGGGAGCATGCAATAGATTTGCTTTGTCCATGTGTTCCACTGGATCAGTGAAATAAAAACAAATGCACGTGGACCTCCAGGGTCTCTTGATTCTTATCCGCCATTAAAAAGAAACAAAAAAACATAATGCTGGCATATTCAGTCAAAATGTGTGGAAGCCAAATGTCTATAGATCTTGGATATCATGTTTTAAAAATGTTTTTTAAAAGACAGGTTATGCAAACATAGTTTCACAAGTAGGTGCTGCAGCCAATTTACTGGAGCTTGATAATGGAGACTGTGACAGGTGGGTTGCAGGACTCTGGTTCACTGTGTGACACGGTGTGTTTGTACAAGACATTAGGTTCCAATCACAGGTCCCTCCCCTTGCTTCCACTGATCAGGGTCGACTGTTTTAAATATTGAAAATTCATGAAGCGCAATAGGTGTGAAAACATGTGGAAGACATAATACGCTTTGCTGAATATTACTAATCATTTCACAAAACCTGTCTGTTATGCTAAAATTATGAAATAAAGTAAATACAGTTACTCATATTTATACATGAAGTTAATAGCTAGTGTCCATGAGAACCTTTGAAGTTGCACACACTGCAACTTCAAAGGTTCAAGTGCAGGGCTGGTCTTCCGGTGCCCTGTAGAAAACGGATTACATTTTTCCTGTTCATGTCCCCACCCGAGGCACTACAAACGTGCAGTGACTCGTCACACTCCTCCCAGACCGAAACCCAGTGCCAGGAGGTTTCCGCAGCACTCAGAAGTAGAACAGCAGCTGTCACTCGCTGCAGTGACATCATATGCAGGGTGGCAGTGTTGGAAAAAGTGGCAGTACATTTTTGAATGTATTTTTTTTCCCCTGAGTACATCAAGGTTGTCGACTGCCTTCAGGGGTCTTGTTAATGGGTCATCATCAGTGCCAAAACGTGTGATTATATAATTAATAACTAATGATATCTGAGCAAAACAAAGAAAAACACTTTGTTTCTGCTTTTAGTGCCTTGAAAGCCAGAAATACATAAAATTCGAATAACAGCACACTAATGCAGTACGCCACTACTCCTTTCAAAAAAGAAAAACATGGTCCTCGGCGAATCCACAGCTGAGAGAACTATTTTGTAATGACTAATAGCATGCTTGTAAATCAGGTTATTTTTCAGCTGTCATTTTCTTAGACTCAACTGGGATAGCATAGAATTCACTGAGAAATTAACAAGCGAATTCCACACACAAAACTGAGGGTTGGGGTTTGATCTCACAACCCTGGAGTTACTATGCTTCGCATTTAAAATTTATTATCCAAAACTCAATCGCACTGGAATTAAACCAGTGTTTCTGCTAACATCTATCCATGGCAGCCCGCCACTTCAATAACCATCTATCCAACTAATCAATCATATAATCCAACGCCTTGGTGACTCGCTTGGGAAGTCCGATTCCCGCCCCCAACAGCCCTTGCACGTATTGTCATGAAATTCAGTTGGTTAACTGCACTAATTGGCTATACCACTGTGTCATTTAGCAGACGCCTGTATACTGTTCCAAATAAAATGGGCTTACTTAGGTATTATCCAAGGAAAGGAAAAGCCCCAGGTAAACTTGACTTAGCCCCTGATCTTTTCAATAGCTAGAAACTCCCCTGGCTATCACTAAACAACAACAACAATAATAATAAAACATGTAAAACAATGGTCCCCCCC
>JAODLD010000101.1:21779664-21818693 GCA_026781065.1 Mormyrops boulengeri | reverse complement strand
GCCAAACCTCTTAATCCGCAGTAAACACCCATTAGACTAACCCTGGATCTAATGTCTTCCACACTAACCACAGCATTATTACATTGAGGGAATAACCAAGAGCACAGCAGCTTGGTGTCCCCATTTCAATGTAAATGACTTACTGCAAACAGCTTCTATCATTTATCTGTAATAATCCCAGGCTGTCAATAGCCAAAACTATACGGATTAAAAATAAATAAAAGATAACTGTTTTTTTAAATGTTCGATGGTGATAATAATCCGTGATTCTCATAGCAACATTAATGAGCTGGGTACTGGGTGATTTTAACCACATGAAATCAGCAATAGTACACGGATAAATTCTCTCGGACACAGCCAAAGGGGGCTTAGAGTCAAGGCTAATGACTCACGATTTAGTCTGAACTTTGTACAGTGCTGACATTTATCTCATAAAGGGGAGTGGCCCGTGCCATGTGCTTTCAGCAGGTGTGGAAAAACAGCCATTTCCTGTGTCAACTCAGCAAGACTGACTTAATATCCATTTAATAATGAAATTACATGTACCTTACTCCAAACAAGATCAAAGGGTGAGAGGCTATATGCTGACCGCTCGTGAGGCATGTACAAATACGAACCGTGGAAGTTAACCAGGTGTAACAACACCGTGAACTGCAATCTATTCTGTAAATCTACTCAGCTAGCTAATCTTCCTGTACAAGAACAACAATTAAAAACAGCTTCCTCTCTTTGTAAGAAGACAAAACTATGGAAAAACATATTTTATTACTGCTATAGGCAACTGAACACCCATACTGGCAACATCTGACACAAATTAGACTTCACAAAACCGGTTCGTTTAAGGGCTCAAATTGCTAATCGTCAGTTAGCGTCTGAACAAATAATTTACAACACAGTGGTTTTCTACATGTGGATGTTATAAGGTACCAAATTACAGAGCTTTTACCGAGTCATTTGATCTAAGTGATAACAGGCCACCGGAGTAGTTCATACCAGTTCCAGTTGATTTTGTACTCGTGTACACAGAGGCAGAGAATTTAGCTCAGTTCATTATACATCCTGTTTCTTAAACAGTCTCTAAAGTGCAGCTATAATTAGGGGGCACTATAACATGTTACAACAACAGAAGATAATTTATAAGTCCAGCAAAAGCAAAAACATTACGATACAGCACGATTCACTTCACGATGCATACGATTCAACATATCACAATGCGTCACGGTATCACAACTGGACTGCAATACTTAATGCTCAAAATTCATTACCTAAATGTGCAAGCAATTTTGAGAGAACAATACTATTAAAAAGGACATATTTAATTACATGCCACATAATAAAAACACAAGAGCCAGAAACTTCAAAACATATGTACTTCTATATTTAACAAATTCATATTTGCTACTGTAATCCACGAATGTTGAGAAAATGAACTTATTTCACCTGTGTTTAAAAAAAAAGTGACCCAAATGTCCCGGATATTTTCAGTCATGACTTATAGTATAGACTAACCTAAAGGATTGTATCAAAATCATTTTGTATAAACACAAAGCATCCGTGATATTAAACTAATTGTGTTAAACTTGTTTTTAAACAGTAACTGGCAGACACACCTCTGTGTGAGTGCAGTCCTTTGTGAGGTCACAATATCTCTCCGCAACATGTCAGTGCGTGTTGAGAGGCCCGAATCAAAGCATGTGCAAAGCACAGTGGCACCAAGCAGCAACTGCCACATTTGTGCTCTCGTCTCTTGGGGCAGTCTCTTTCCCCGCAATGATCCATTCCACTTTTACACACTTCAGCAAATCAGTACCGCCAGCGAGACTCAAACTCATCTGCAAAATGTGTGTAGCCAACTTCCACTGATCTGAAATAAAGTGACAGCTTAGGGATTCAGCTACTAGCTGTTTAACCTCATCAAGCAGTGGGACAGCTGTATCTGTGACAAAGCAGTAGTTAAGGATGACGACCCGTAGCTCCAATTTGTTTGGCATCCTCCTGCAACCAGTGGTGGCTGCATTAAATTTTGAGTGGGGTGGCCATCAGGGACCGGTTATATTTATGGGGGTGGCTGTGCCACACCATGTCTCTCTGAAACATGAATTATTAATAATCAGTTTATTAATTATTTTATTGTGGGATGGCAACAAGGGTGGCCACGGATTTAGTAGGGGTGGTGAAAATGCAGCTCTGCACAATGCTAAATGGTCATGTCTTAGCCAACAATGACCAATGTTTAATGTTTGCCACGTTTCCATAGATTTCCTAAAGGAATTCCGGTTTAAGGTGAAATGGCATCTCGAAATTGACCATGGGGGTGGGGGGGTGTGCCCTGTACTGGACTGGCATCCCTTCCCCTGCCCCACGCTTCCACCCGTGCCCCCATGCCCGATAAACAGTAGGGAATATGGATGACCTTTAAACTCCTGCCTACACACACTGAAGGCTCCCAGAAGCTACACTGACATCACGCTGTCACTGTCTCTCACTCCCACTCCATGTCAAAAGAAGCACCTGAGACTCCAGAGCTCAGATCTGCTCAGTGCTTTCCCCTTCTGTCCTGCGGCAGGGGGCCTTTCGGCAGACATGGGACTAAGTCAGACACATACACACAAGTGACAAGTCCTAACCATCACGTTTTCAATCAAGTCTTAAGTCATGTTTCTGTGAATTAAGCAAGTCAAGTCGGAGACCTGCATCAAGCAAGTCATAGTGAATCCTTAAGTAATTTCACCATCAGTAACTATGATAAATGTAATAGTGATTAAAGTGTCAACTAATAATTATTTCAGTGTATTAATATTTACATATCCCTAAGAGAACAAGTAGTAAACAATTAAAATAAATAGAAATTAAATATTGTCTTTTTAATTTTGAAATAGACGTAACAATTGCATAATAAGTGTTCAGCAATTCACATCTACAATTCTATTGAAAATACAGACTTTGACTTGCAGAAGACTGAAAAATATTTAAAATCTGTCACACACCGTATTGGCCAATAAGTGTTTGACAGAGCTGCCACTTGGCTGTAGCTTAATATTAGATCTTAAGAACTCTTCGTATATGTAAATGATTCATGTATTTATAAACCCCATGCAACGGCTGTTACCAGGAATAAGTATCTGCAAGCATCACGATCACTGTACAACACCAAGAATCAGACAATCATAACAGGGTAAAACATTTAATACGATTTTATGCAGGTCTTCCACAACAGTAATGCATCAAAGACCAGACAAATGGACAAGCAGGACCTTTAAAGGAAAGCTATATAAACACATGAAAAAAGGCATTATTCTGTAATGGCACAAGGCTTTAAACCAGCACTGCAGATCTTCCTAGCCCTAACCCTAGCTTCCTCTCAGTGTCAGGAAATCAGAAGAAGATGGGACATCACTAATATAATGTCAGCAATAGCACTGAGACATTGTGTTAAACTGCTAAATTGTACATTCAATTAGTTATTACTAATTTACCAACTTGTCTTTATGGGTCTTGAAATGCTGAATGAAATTTGAAGTTGCCTTAAATGTGTCATTTTCCCCAGAAGGTCTGCAGACTGCAGTCTTTTTTAATTTTAACTTTAAACCAGTTTATCATTTTTGCTATCAATGTCGCCATTACTACATCATGCTAACACACTGAACTGTGTTCACCAACAAATCACTCGTGTTGCATGTCTTGTGGGTGTGTTGTGGCTTCTGTCGTTTATGGGTCACAGAAAGCTACTATTACTGTAAGAGCAGTCAAACACAATTGTGGAGCAGATGACAAGTCAAATCTCAAGTCAACAATATCCAAGCCTAAGTTGAGTCTTTTTCTTAAATTGGCAAATTTATTCATAAAATAAAGTAAGTCTAAAGGTCCTTGCTAAGGTCATCCTCAACAGAATTTGTGATCACTTGCTTAGCAAGTAGAGCAGCCTGGTTTCATGTCTAAGTCTATACTTGACCACATCCTGGCATTCAGGCTTATCATCAACCAAGTGCAAATATTGGCATTTTTGTTTGCAGCCTTTGTCAGTTTTCTTAAAGCATTCGACTCAGTTGATCGAGAAGCCCTGTAGGACACCCTGAGACTTCTCGGCTTCTCCTCAAAGCTGCTCGATGTAATGTTTGGCCTGTATATTAGTACTATAGGTGCCGTGGAGAATGGAGGCTCCTACTCTGTTCAATGCTTGCATGGACTGGGTGTTGGGCCGAATCATGGGGTCCAGCGGCTGTGAGGTGTCTGTTGGTGAAGAAAGATTTACCAGTCTTGGCTTTCCCGACGATGCTGTGATCTTCGCAGAGTCAACTGAGACTCTGATTGGGGCTCATTAATCAAAATTAAGATTCAGGCCTTAATTGACCTCTTGGGCACAGCCCAAGCAGACAGCAGGGTGTCTGAGAATGTCTACTGTGTTGAGAGGTTCACTTACCTAGGCAGTGACATTTATGTCTCTGGTGACTCTTCCTATCAAGTCAGCAGATCATGGGTGTCAAACTCCAGTCCTGGAAGGCCGGAGCCCTGCATATTTTTGGGTATCCCCTCATTTAACACACCTGATTCAACTCCTTGTGCTAATTACCACATAGCTCTTGAGCTGAATCATTTGTGGTGGATCAGGGAAAGAACTAAGCTACACAGGGCTCCGGCCCTCCAGGTCTGCAGTTTGACACCCCTGCAGTAGATCGACTGGGAGAGCATGGGGGTCATGAGGTTGCTAAAAAGGGGTGTTTGGTAATCCCAACATCCCTGTAAGAGGACGAAGGTCCAAGTCTTTAGTCCTATTGCTCCCTGTCTTGCTGTAATTACAATTTTTCTAGTATGTTTGTTTGGAAAAGCTTCATTAAGGCAATCATGTGAGTGAATAATTCTTAGCACAGGTGATTCAGCTGAACAAGAGATTTCTTCAGGGAGAGGTAGCATTTGGCTTATCAGGGGGTTAAGTAAAACGCAAGGCAGTCTTATTGAAAATCTCCTCCCAGAGATCATAGACCACATCCAGTCTGTACCAAACTGCAGAATGAATAAATGGTCCATCTAGTGGCCAAATGTTTGAGTTGCATCCTTCATTTTGGTTGGTTCTCAGCTTGTTCGCTTGCACTGCTTAGTCTGGATTCCAGCGCTATTTTCAGGAAGCATGCCTCCAGAGCTTTCCCAAATGCTCTCCTCTGAGGCACAATTCCTCACACCACCACCACTGGCCAGAGCTGCACTTCTCTATTCTCTGAAGGCTAAAAAATCGAGGCTGAAGTATAAAAAGACTTGCCACATCCTGCAAAGACATCCACCCACCTATTCTGCGTATTAATACAAAACTCCGCTGTAGCTTGGGAAAAAAAAAAGACAACCATTTCTGCAGACCAAAGACAAATGGTCAAATAAGTCCTTAATATAAATGTAGTTTTTTGTTAAATGAGAGACAAAGGTATATTTGCAGAGCACAGCTTAAATAAAAGGCAAATACTGCATTTAACATAATTAGTTAAGAAGTTAATATAACTGATAAAGCAAAACCTTTCTGCAAGATTAGAGAATTTTAGCACGTTTCTATAGGTACTCAGATTCTGAATTGACATTTTACTGCTACACAGTGTAATCAAGTCAAATTGTAAATGTCCATCAGAGAAATTGACACTTTATATTAAAAAATGGGAATGAATCAGAGGTGTTTCATCCCATATTTTCCGATTGTAATTTCATGATGATGCCCACAGGACTAGAATGTGAGAAAGAAAAAAGGAAGAGGCTGGTCACATGGTAAGCAAGCAAAACTAAAACTAAAAAGTATGCTCCGGGGACTCGCCGAATTTCAAAATACAGCCTTCACACAACGCCTAGTCAAAGCTTGCTAACCTTTACAGTGTTTGTGCTACGAGTATCACAGAGGACGCACCTTATTCGGCTGCACATGAACTTCGCAGCAAGCAGACCACGAAAAGGAACAACAATGGTAAGTGCAAGTGTGTTCCCTGAACTGGTAAACAGGAGGAAAAAAGGAAGTAGATAAATGATAATTCTAGTAAAAAACAGCGCAATCCTGCATCATCCTTGTTTCAGAGGCTGATAGACAACAGTGCATGTTAAACCTCTCGTCTTCGAGCCTAGAAAAAGATCTGTGTGTGATGACATTCTTAGGGATCAGACCAAAAAAAAGCCCGTTAGAAAAGATAGTGATGTGGATTTGGCTGCACAGCGGGGCCACCCATCCTTTATGTTGAGTGAAGCAGTTGATTTATGCATCTGCAATAGTATGGGGTTAAAAATGGGCTGCTATACATTTACTAGCATGACCAGAGACAGTTAGCTCAGAATAGCAGGAAACTGCTAGCTGCCATGTCTGTTCTCTCCACTTGGCAGTAGACAAAACACCGATTTCAGCAGCGGTTTGTTTTTACACATTTTAGTTCTATTTTTAAAGTTGCTTTATTCATTCTGCCTTGGTCTTGGATTAGATGTGATAATGCAAGGATGTGTAGAATGACTGCTTTACTGCAGGAAAGACATGTATACTCGGACCCCACTTGCAAACAGAACCACGTGACCCCAGACTGGGCACAGAAAAGAAATGCCAATTATAGGGTCAGTGGAACAGAAAAAGGAGCCCTTTCAGCAGATGAGAAAAGAGAAAACAAACACGGAAGGGTATCTCAGAGACAAAACAAACAGACCATCACAACTAGTTCTTGCAGGGGGGAGGGAGGGAGCCAGTTTACTGGAGGGAAATTAAAAGGACACATTGATTACTACCTATTTCAAGTAACAAGGGTCAGGTGGACACTAAGGAGGAGCACAAGCCCATGATGCCTTCCTCCAGAGAGGGACTCAAGCATTCTCCATAATAGTGTCCATACAAGAGTATGACCAGAGAATTTTCATTAGGGCCCTTCACACACAAGTAACTTCCAAAATAAAGAGAATTCCATTAGAAATGGTGTTAACAGGGCATCACCAAGAGCCTCCAGAATGGCTTCAGTACAGCAAGAATCGGCTAACATCAGGTTTTGTTACAGATCAAAATATCGGCATTGGTCCCACGTGTCAGTTTTGGCTGGTATTGCCGGCTCATATTTAAACATTAGTATTCAAAGTTGGCAGCACCAGAACTAAATACACTACTACTTAAATAATGGAGATGACTGCATTGGATGATCAGCTATTTCCACAGTGGAGTATGAGGGATTTCCTCAGCTCATTCACCAGCTTTCAAAGTACCGGCTTGCAAAGATTGTTTCGTACGGCCTGCAAAATGTTTTTAATTCATTATTAGATTTGATTCAGGAATTGGGCTGTCATTTATCGACAGAATAAAAAAAAAACATCTTTCTGCTGGGCAACTTTCAGAGTTATTGATATCAGCGATTTTAGACAAAAATCTATTGGTATCGGTCAAAATTTCCAAATAGATGCAGCACTATCATTAGAATAGAATAGTGGTACTTCAATAATCCCTGTGGAAACTGTGTTATCACCAACCCCATCGTGGTTCCCGTGAGACACACAAACACACATACAGGTAAGAGCAAGCTTGAGGGTTACAGTGCAGGCTTAGACAGTGGGCAGCCCATCAGGAGCTGGGGGTTAACACTTCCAGCCTCATCAAACCACTCAGGTATCACTCAGTCACCATACGTGACAGGTTCAGAACTGACACACTGAGAGACACAAAGACACACTAGCTTATACCTACAATTATTACATGTCCCAGGCTCAGTCTACAGGCTTTAAAAATGGGCATGCAAAAAAATGTACCAAAACAATCAAGATTAAAAATTTAATGTAAAACAGCAATGGTTTAATTTGGCTACTGCATAATGAACATCATGTGCCTTTGAAACATTGTAGACATGCCGTTACGTTCATCCACCCACTTATCTTCCATAACTACTTATCCAGTACTTAAGCCTAAAGCCTATCCCAGGAGGCACAGGGCAGGAAGCTGGGAAGAAAACGCCAGTTCTTCACCGGCCACACAGATAACAAAAGATGACGCTGGTCTCACCTAAAGACACTCAGTACACTTACATGCACGGCTAAGTCTACGCCACTATGCCATTTAATCGGACTACTGTCCTTTTCCCAGTATACATGCACAGCAGGGGAATCGATTTATTGACCAAAGTATGTCAGACTCCGCTACAATAGGTGGCGATATGGCTCCTTTCAGCTTGTTAGTATTGGGCTTTTTCCGGTTGACCTATTATGCCAGACATAAAAAAAAAAAAATAATAATAATAATGGATGCGTGGACAAATGAAATGACAGAAGCTTTAATTGTGATATGGCTAGAATAATAGATGCAACAAGTTCAGGACAGCATAACAAGAAATAAAGCATTTTGTATAATATGTTATGACAGCACAGTGTTGGAAATTTTTCAGATATTGCAATGCAATTTTGTTGCAAATATTGGGGTATTTATGAAACAAAAAAAAATTGCAAGTTTTTTTTTTCCTATGACAGAGTTCATATGTTTTAGTGAGACAAATTCCCTGCGCTATAAAATTCGTCCCAAACTGAAGGTAAGAACAAGCCTGATCTTAATGTACCTGACTAGTGATGTAGGAATTGGATGTGCATAGCATGCGATGTAGGTATTAATATCGCACGTCGCTCTCGCGTTGTGATGTCATTCTGCGCCGGTACCAGTTTTTACACCAGTGCAAAACCAACACCTTGATGTACCGTACTCTTGGTACCTTCTTGAAGCTTCTGCTGTGTACCGGCTGCTTCTGTGACTTCCAGGTCAAAGCCCGGGGGACTGTAGAGCAGTTTGAGTCCGAATGAACGTATACGTGCCAAATGACTCCCAATCGCATCATCTGGGGGTCTTAGTCCGACTTTGAGAATTTCTAAGTAGTACGATTCCAGTCAGACTGACATTTACACGTGCTTCAAGAATCCAGATTTTCTCAGATTACCACAATGATTCAGTTTTTGTGTCGTGTATGTAAAAGTACAGAGTGACACCTGGAGGAAACCCATGAAAATGCATGAAGAACATGCACACTGCACTTACAGTCACAACCTTGGAGGTGTGAGGTCACACTTCTGTGGTGGTGGCCTAAACACTGTGTAGAAGACACAAAATTGGGACCCAAAAGCAGCTGCACCTGAAATTGGATATTACAAAGAGAGACACACATACTGCAACAATGGCCAGAGATGCTTGCCTTACACTTTATACATGCAGCTGAATTTCTCCCATGACATAACAAATTTTAAACACTTGGTGGCAGTGTTGCAAAACCTAATGATGCAGCAAGTAATGTTTTCTTTTTCACTATTGGATTTTCAAAGTCTTAACATTCTGGCTTAATGTTAATCCTTTACTCCCCCCTCAGACTGCAACACCTCCGACAACACCGATAACCTTGACAAGAACTACAAAGTCCACAGCCCATGAGCACACTGTGAGCATGTGCATACTGACTACTACGGAGGATTTCATGGAGAGAATTGGGGCAGCTGACCTGGCTTCCAGGGCCAACTACTGCTACGCACTTATTGCGGCGCTCGCCTTCGCGTCTGCGCTCTTCCTCTATTTCAGCTTCGAGAAATCCTACCGGAAGGCCAGGAAGAAATGGACTTGGATGGACAGTATCCTTTGCACCTACTCCATTTGCGAATTCTACGTGATACTCATCTCCATCTCTTCCCTGGCACACCGGCCCAGCTACATGATGACCACAAACCTCGGCTGTGCCATCCTGTCCTTCTCCTTCAATGTGGCTTGCCTCATCGGTGCACTCCATCAGACGTTAATGCTGTTCTTCCTCGCGTTTCGCCAGGACTCGTCTATATCTGCCCGTCTTCAGAAAGTCCTGGACAGCCCTACTTTGTGTGCAGTGGGGATGTCCATAGTCTCTCTGATACTCTCCATAATCCTTGCGGTGCTGCGAGGTCCACATGGGCACCTGGATAACATCACAGAATGCCAACTTGATGCTAGCCCCTCAGCCAGTTACAGCGTTGCCAAGTTGATTATAAGTTTCGTTTTGCCCAATATCATCACAGTGACCCTCTTGGTCATTGGGAAGTGGTCAAACAAAAACTTCCTGCAAAGTCTCAAGAAAAAGGCCATTTTCCCCACGGTCATCCTGGTCACATTCTTCACGAGGCTTTACTACCATGTCTTCCTGTTGAAAACACCCAGCATGCATCACTTGCCCTATCAAAAGGCCATGATGAGTGTGGCAGAGAATGTTCTTTTCGGCGGTAGTAGCATCAACCTCGTCCTGGTGCTCTGGCTTCACGAGCCATGCCGGAAGACCCTAAAGAACACTGTGGACGACCTGCGTGATTGCATCACTGGACGAGAAGCCGGAAGCCAGGTCATGACTCCTCGCATAGTGATTACAGGGACACAGGAGAGCAATGAGCTTGAGGGAGAAATGACTCCAGAAGTAAATCTTATGCCTTAAACTTGCAAAGTTTTATTGTCCCAAAACTTCAGAGCAATAAAAGTTTGTATTTTTCTTTATATATTACTGAGCAATTAATGTGTAAAAAAAAAACAGGATTAATCTGTTATAATTGTCAATATGCTTACTACTATACAGATTCTTGATTATTGGACTGATCTTTATACAGAATTCTAATGTTAGATATGACTGAACGCAAATTAGACTGACGTTTGAAGGCACACACAAGGAGACATGTAAGGATGGCAGGTAAGGATGGTACCCATGATCACCGGTTCAAATCCCAGGGTCAGCAGAGTGATGTCACCATTGAACCCGGAGCAAAGGCCCTTAACCCCCAATTGCTCCAGGGATTGTCTGACCCTGCATTCTCAAACAATACACATGGGTTTAGGATAAAAGCGTCTGCTAAATAAATAAAATGTAAATATAGAAGTTCCTTACTTGAATAAAAACAGGCAGCTAAAATTAAGCTGACAGCTACATTTTGCATAATAATTAAAAACTCCTAAAAGACAGAAGCTTTGCTTAAAAAAGACCAAGGCAAAACTCAATTTTAACGTTTAAGTTTGTTATGATGCTCAGTGTCGTTTTCTTTAACAGCTAACCAAAAGCAAAATCACATATATGTTTTCATATATAATGTAAGAAACACTGCAGTTTTATCTGAGATTGCTATTCATACGCTTGATGAACATAAACTGTCATGTATTGTAATTTGGCACATACAAAAATAAAACCAGACCAAAACAATACAAGTATGTGTGTACAAAATCAAAGTTATCAGTTTAAAACCACCTTGTCTGCATGCATTCACCATCACCCTGCAAAACATGAAAAACAGGAGAGTGTAACAGGGTGGAAATGAAGCTAGGAATGAGTGAAAATGCTTTCCATTTAATTAACCTGCTGTACTAATAATGTGCTTTGTATATGCTATGAGGACGCCCAATTCAAATACATACTAGGAAGTGCAAGGAGATTCTCATTCACAAAATGTATGGGTTTAAGGATGGAGTCTTTATGGGTTAAAGTTTGGACATCATTTTTAATAATATTGGATTTCAATGAATTCTTTCATTCATAATTCAAATTATTTCTATATATTTCCCATCTACATATGGTTCTCCCTGATGTCAAACTCAGGCTTCAAAAAAATCAAATCAAATGCAAACTGTAGCAATAAAGTTTTATACATAAACAAAATTGGCAGTCAAGGTAACAGACATATTTAATAACATTGATATGTAGATGGACTATGTTTGCCATTCTCATTCAATAGTTATTCTCTTTTTCGTAATAGTACTAGCATATATGATGGACCCTAATGCAATTTATGGCAAAAAAGACAGAAGAAATGAAACAAAAACAACCGCAGGGAGGCTAAGGTTAATAGCTTGCCCCAAGCACTTAAACATGATAATCCCAAACAATTAGAATGAGGATTTTTGCTTTGGACATACACAGCTAATTTCAGCCCAAAATGTACTTTAAACCCTTAAAAGCTAGTGAATTACTTTTGATAATATTTAAGATAAAAAAGCCAATCAAAAAATTAACCATCAGAGCTGGACCAAGGTCTGTTTATATCAAGACCGCAGATGGAATTCCTCTTCGTGTTTTCTTCCTGCCCTATGTTTGTTTTCCAAATTTGCCTGCGGACTATTCGATTCCTGGGAAAGGCGAAGGATGAAGGTCCCCGGCATGCAAAGGCGGCACTGAGCGTTCCCGCAGATGGCCGCTGCCGGGGTGCTGAGCACGCACTTCCCGCCACGATTACGTAAGAGCCGCTGACAGCCCACTATGCCAGTTGCATTCAGCCAGGCCCCAACACTCATCCGAAGGCCCGTACCCTTTCTGTGACCTCACATCAAGCGGATGGCTTCTAAGTCACAGCCCAAGCAAGGACAAGGGACAAGGGAAGAAAATTAATGTTACAGAATGAGGTTAGCGTTGGCTCCTAGGGAAAACTATGCAAGAATTATCTGCAGGTGACAACCACTCCAAACACACCTGAAATTCACAAAAAGACATGGTTTCAACAGCCAATCTGAGATATCAATACATATTATGACATTTGTGTACACTTTGGAATGCGTTTGTATCTATTTTTCATTATCGTCAATGGGAGTGTGCAGCACAGAGAAATGTGTGTAGCAGTGTGTTTTCAAAATGCACTGCAATGCAGCACACTAGTCAGAACATCATACATTGCTTTCTATACGATGTATGATGTTCTAGTGAATTGCAGAATGCGCACGTTGATGAAAATCGCAATTCACATAGTGGGAACGAGCCCTTAGCTGGCCATATCAATTAACATACAGTATATGGTAAAGAAAAACTAGCTTAAAAAGGTCATAAGAGATCCAAGCCAACAGCAAAAACTTTTGCTAAGCAAGGCTGACAAATGATTGCCTCCCATCGATTGTGAAAACTGCATCACAGTCAGTACGTTTACATGACATTAAAAAAATCGAATTACTGCGTTAGTCCGACTAAAACTGGACTTTTGAAGTACATGCAAATGTTAGTTCGTCTGAAACTGTGCTAAATTGAATTTCTTGAAGTCGGACTAAGACACACAGATAATGCAATTGGGAGTTGATGTACTCCTGCATATACACGACCAATCGGACTCAACCTAGCTTAGGCACTTTACGCATGCTCTACAGTTTCCCCCTGGGCTTTGACCCGGAAGTAAGAGAATAAGCGAGAGGCACCTGGCTGCAGGAGGGGCCTGAGGATGTGTGTCCTCTGTCAGCTGGCCCCTCCTGCAGCCAGGTGCTTGGGGGGGAGAGATAGTGAAAATGATAGTCATAATTTTTACTGATGACTATCCCCCTCCTCCCAAAAAAGAAAACATGTATAAATATAGTGATTCTTACAAATTAAAAACATGTTGGCCAGCTAAAGAGCGTACATGCAAGTGGACTGAAACGGTGTGGTTTGTGTTCAGGCTCCTTTGCATCATCAGACCATTAAACTATGGGAGTGGGATCCTCTAAGTAAAATTTTAAAAAAGTTCAATGTACAGCATGTACGAGAAGTACAGCGCTGTAAAAATGTCCAATTCACTGCTCAACTAAAGGGCAGTTGGTTGGTTTTCCACTGGTGTAAAAACTGGTACAGGCTCCGAATGACATCACAATGCAAGGTAGGGTATTTTTTTTTTTACAGAATTTGAAAACTGGCTGTAGTACATTTTGGGACTGGATAACATGCCAGCTAGATTAAGATTTTATTTTATATTTTATACTTTTTCTTTCCTTCAATTTAGTAGGATATTATAGTGTAGGGAGTTTAAGTCTTGCTAAAACATTCTTACTGTCAAAGTTTTGCAATTTTAAGGATGATTCCTTCTCAACATTATCTAGTATATATATCTAAAAACTAGTTTAAAGTTTAATTCTGCTGCTTGCGCATGAGCGCTGCATGCATTCTCTGAGACAATCAATCATTTTAATCCTTGCTGTTAAAGTCACTCCTAGATGGGTTTGTGAGAAATTTGTGTTGAACTCCTTTTGTTTCAAAGACACTCCAATATTTATCACAACAAAATCACATTGCAATATCTGAAAATTTTCCAATACTGTACTGTCATATTATATTACACAAAATAAAACTTAATTTCTTGTGCTATCCTGATGTTGTAGCATCTGTTCTTCCGACCAGATCGCAATTAAAGCTTGTCTCACTTCATTTCTCCACGCATCCACGACTTAACCGTGCTTGTGAACGTACTGACTGGCACAACTAGAGGTGGCAGAGAACTCAGCGTCACCAACAACCTTCAACACAGATTCAACATGCTAAACTGGCCAAAATAGCATTGACGGGGATCATCAGTGTTTGACCGTGCTGCACACACCGGTGTGACAGGCAGTCACCAACTCTCACGCACAGCCCAAGAGTTCTGAATGGCCAAAAATTCGCTTGTGTTCCAGGCTTTAGAAAAACCCAACAACTAAGAAAGTGATTTCCATCTGTAAGTCAAACCAGTCGCCAAACCAGGAGAATACCAATTCAGAATGAATAGGTAGAATACTCTCAGTGGTTCAAGAGCAACCTTGACAACCTGCAAAGGACACATCACCATATTCACACTACAAGCGTGCAAAGCTACACAAATCAATAGGCAGTAGCGTAAAGCAGTTGTGAGCATTTTCTGTTACACAAATGTTGTTCATGGCCGATGAATGTATTCATGAAATTTGGGTTAAAGTATATAAAATTAGTGCACATTACAGTTTCAAGTAAAATCTCTAAGTAAATGAGACAAATCCCAGTAGAACCAAGTTCAGTGCAACACATTATACAGTACCAGATTTCTCCTGCTTTCAGAATCCAACCTTGAATACCACAAGCAACAACAACAACAAAAAAAAACGGCCATAAATCAGATAGACATTCCCTCTGTGAATCTGGGGCTGGCACCCTGATGCATGCTGGGAATGGGCAGTGCTGAGGGAAAGATGTAAAGCAGGTGGCTCAGGAAAGGGCAACAGTCTGGAGGCTGATGAGGTACCGTCAGATGGACCATTCTACAAAACACTCGAGTGAGGACAGCTTGGACGCCAAGCGCAAGCTGCTCTGTACACCGTCACGCAGTGCAAGGCCAGCATGCACCGATGGACGGGCCGTCGGCATAAATAACATATTGTTGTCCCCCACCCCATCAATGTCCTTGTTTATGTGTCGGGGGGGGGGGGGGGGGTGATTATAAATAACCCCTGAGAATTTTAATTTTACTTTACTGAGGTGACTGAGTGAACTGCCCCCTCCTATTTTAATGAGTCAGGCGTATCTGCTTAACATTTCGACTTTACAGCAGAAAAGGAATACACCCCCATCCCCCATCCCCACTGCCCACTGCCCTACCTAGGATTTTAATCACCGCACACAAGAATGCAGACAACTGTCCAACAGAATTGTGCTCCATAAAAGAGAGAAGTCTACAAACACTGATGACTATCCCCACTCCTCCCAAAAAAAAACATGTATAAATATAATGATTCTTAAAAATAAAAAACATGTTGGCCAGCTAAAGAGCGTACATGCAGGTGGACTGAAACAGTGTGGCTTGTGTTCAGGCTCCTTTGCATCATCTGACCATTACACTATGGGAGTGGGATCCTCTTCAAGGCACAAGCAGATTAACTTGCTTAGCTTTTAATTTAGCAGGCAGGAAAAAAATAATGAGCGAAAATTTCTGCGAGACCTCACTGTAACCCAATTAAGACATTATTAACTGTTTATCTTTGGGAAAGGAAGTAGATGTAAAGGGGAGTATTTATTTAAATTATTCAGAGATATAGCCTAATATTGTTAAGCAATGGGCAATTAAGTAATGTGGAGAGAGATGTCAGAAAGCATAAGACTGCAAGGAACTGCAACCACATTACTGAAAGGTTCTGTTCAGCTTTTAAAGCTGTGCAGTATTAACAGAGTATACAACTAAGCTCAAAGTATGTCTCTTTTGGGATGGAAAGATAATTAAGGTGATGCAAAATGCTTTAATACACATATTACTAATGCACTTACAGAACCTGCCAGGCTAATGAATAAGACAAATAGCCTTTGTCTAATTATTTAATTTAAATAAAATCCCACATGAACATTTAACCATCCATTGTTAAATCACTAGTCCAACAGACATGGGGATTGTGGTAGATTATATTCAGGATACATAAGAAATCAAATTAATCAAGTTAATAAACGCATTCGGTGAGGTCATTTTTGTTTAAGTCCAGGGATTCTTTGTGGGACTACCACCTAAGTACACTAAATCAATTACTTTCATGGTGACTTTTAAAAAAAAACGATGTGTAGAAGTATTATTTTCTTGTTTTTTTGTGCAGCTTTGTCAAATATAGTACACTGTTATTGGGAAAGTCGCCGATTCGAATCCCAGGGCTGGCAGAGTGAGCAAGGCCCTTAGTGTTGGGCCCTTAATCCCCAATTGCTCCAGGGAATGTCTGCTACATTTTGTTGCTTTGGAGAAAAGTGTCTGCTAAACAGATAATAATGCAATAATTGTGCTGATAGGTTATTAGCATTAGTAAAATGTACTAAGTTTAACCCAGGCCAACATTAGAAACTTGTAATTAAAAACTAGCCCATGCTGAATTCTTAATAAATACAGTTTTTTGCCTAAATTGAATTAACAGAGGTCAACGCGCAGCACTCATTTTCACACTTTGCCGCAGCAGACTGTCAGTGGCCGGCACCCTGCCATCACCCAATGTGTACCGACACCCCCCCTGAGTTCTCCAGCATGTGCATGTTCCTTATTCAGGATCCGTGTCCAGCCCTGTTCCTTTTAAGTCCTTGGGAACACAGAGGGAGGAAGGGATGACAGAGGAGCAGAGAGGAGAGGAGGGGGGTAGGAGGGGGCCGGGGGCTGCGTCTATGGGCCAAAACAACCAGCAGCCCTTGGGAGGCAGCGAGGCTCTGTGGCTGGGAGTGGCTGGATACACGTCCCTCCTCTCCGGGCCGGGCAGGGCTGGGCTGGGCGGAGCAGCAGGTGGCAGACAGAGCAGGGCCATGACCAGCTCCAGAGGCTCGGTAGCAGCACTCTGACCATGGGAAGCGCAAAACCCGTAGCTCTTCCCCAAATCCGGCACCGGAGAACCTGACCGGATCAACCTGAGCTTCGTGACAGAAAAGTAAGGCTTCCCTTCACATTTTCACGATGAAGTTAAGAGTAAGACTATACTTTATTCTCTTATTTACGGGGGAAAACCATACTCATAGCACTATGTCGGAGCTCAAAGATCTGACAGTTGAAGGAGAGTAAGAGTGCGAGAGGGGGAACCTATCAAAGAAGATTAATGCTGATAAAATGAGTTTGTGTAAACCAAAATGTCAGGTGTATAAACACCTGTTCATCAGATTCGGGAAAAGCCAAGTTGTCTATATCCTTAAACCAATGAGGGCCAGAGTATAGAACTATGTATAATTAAATGAAATCTCATGGCCTGGTCCCAGCCAAACACCAAGGAGCCAGCACTCTCCGTATATCTAGCTAAAGTGAAATTCTAGATTCGTGGAAAATTATTGTGGCTCGTTTGCTCAAACTTAATTCTTCTTCTTCTTATTTTAGACTCTTTGGAATGATTATACAATACTTGGTAATTATTTATATTTACCTAATTACTGCTCTTGAAAAACCTCATTGGAGGATGAAATGTGCAGCCTGCTCAAAGCAATCCAAGACTGAGATTACCACCGTGACGACATGTTCGTATAAATGTAAGCTATGCAATTAGTTAATGATGCCCGATAAAGCAAAAATATTAATTGAAAAGGCATATTCTTATTCCATAACCAACATACCTTATTTTTATGCTATGAAAATATACACATCACTCTTTTAATCAATAATTCTTTCAGCAAAATTTTGATCTTTAAATTCCATGGTGATAATTCTGTATTAATTATAGGTTGATCACTTCACACGGTACTAATGATTTTAATGGAATACCATGCAATATTTCAGAACCAAAGCCCCAGAAGGATCTTATCTGGCAATAATATTAATACAGCCTAGGAGTTTCGATTTCCTTCACTAAAAAATAGCCAAAGACATGGTTTGAGATACGAAAATACTTGTCACTCCGCACTTTCATATATCAGCTGAAATGTATCACCACATGTAAATTCGATAGAAAATATCTGGTTTAATTCAATAAAATGAAATGCAACTAGCAAAAACTATATCCAAGGAGGATTTTCAATGCTACTTGACATGTTTATGTTAGTCAGATATTTTAAGAGGATATTGGTGCTTGTAATAAATGTTTATGAAGGCAAAAAAATTGGGATATTTTGCCAATTAGACAATCAATGCTTTCTAATTATTCCCATTATCTTTAACAACAATACTTACACCAGAACATCTTACACAAGAGACTCCTTAAGCACATTAGAATTGTTTAAGCTGCTTCAATGCATCTACTTAATGTGTCTAGCTTGAATTTTAAAAGGCGTCTCATTGGGAGGCTAAATCAAAGCCGACGTAAAAATGAATCTACCCGTAAAAACACGATTAATCCCACCACAGTAAATGTTCACTAATAATTAGAGCTTGGCACAGAATCTAGGGCAAAGGCCACTGCGATCATATAACCGTTGTTTTATGTAGTGTATATTGCAATTATAATTTAAGACAAGCTCAACATCAGTTGGTTATCAATCATCCAATAGTCTGAGGGGTGCTTTTTTAAATAATCTACTATAAAGATTTGGAATGATGAGCCATTAAAAACAAAAACACATTCATTGTTGGTCAGACTTCAGCTCATGATCCTTCAACTCAAAATAAATAAATAAAGGTGAACAGGCAGGAAATGATCCAATAAATCTGCCCGCATTTTCTCCCCTTTTCACCAGATCAAGTGTCGTATTTTGGTCAAAGGCCCTCATGTGATGCACCAACAGACAAATGTACTCAGGGGAGTAAGCAACCTTTGGAATTTGGCTACCTCACACCCAGGATGCAAATGTCCAGCACAAGCCCCGAGGACACCGCCTGAAGCTTTGCACCATGGATCAAGTCAGTCCAGCAGGCTGAGAGGGTCTTAAGAGATAGCAAGAATAACCAAGAGTGATCGAACTATGGAACTGGTTCTTTACAAAGTGACCTGTCCAGGTACTAACAGTTAAGCCATATTATTCAAATGGGACCTATGCAGTTCATGAAATGAAAGACTGTGGCCAACATGCAAACCTTACCAGCATGAGAAGCCCATCAACAAAAATAACTGAGGATTCATAAAAATTCAAGAAATAATCATGGAAGCTTCCGACTAAATGACCTATGTTGTCAAGGAAAAGAAAAAAAACAAAACCCCAATATGGAAACGCACACACCACCTTTGATGAAATTTTATGAAAACGACACCAAGCAGCTAAACATTTCATCCAACTGCAGCACGGCAATCTTGACAGGTGACAAAGACACCTACCAGTTCTATATCATAAGCCTCTTTCTGTCCTGCCTCTACACCATCTTCCTGTTCCCCATTGGCTTCATCGGGAACATCCTCATCCTGGTGGTCAATCTCAACCACCGAGACAAGATGACCATTCCGGATCTGTACTTCGTCAACCTGGCTGTAGCAGACCTCATCCTGGTGGCTGACTCCCTGATCGAGGTCTTCAACCTGAATGAGAGCTACTACGACATCGCCATCCTTTGCACTTTCATGTCCCTCTTCCTGCAGGTCAACATGTACAGCAGCATCTTCTTCCTTACGTGGATGAGCTTTGACCGCTACGTGGCCCTGGCTAGCACAGTGAGCAGCAGCCCGCTACGGACCATGGAGCATGCGAAGCTCAGCTGCAGCCTCATCTGGGGGGCCTCCATTCTGGCCACACTCTTGCCTTTCACTATCGTGCAGACGCAGCACCGGGGCGAGGTGAATTTCTGCTTCGCGAACGTCTTCGAGATCCAGTGGCTGGAAGTGACCATCGGCTTCCTGGTGCCGTTCTCTGTCATTGGCCTGTGCTACTCACTTATCGTCCGCATCCTCATGCGGGCACAGAAGCACCGAGGCCTCTGGCCCCGGAGACAAAAGGCTCTGCGCATGATCGTGGTGGTGGTCTTGGTGTTCTTCATCTGCTGGTTACCTGAGAATGTCTTCATCAGTATCCAGCTGCTGCAGGGCACAGCAAACCCCCTGCAACGAAGCGGCACCACGCTGTGGCACGACTACCCACTGACGGGCCACATTGTCAACCTGGCCGCCTTCTCCAACAGCTGCCTAAACCCCATCATCTATAGCTTTCTGGGGGAGACCTTCAGGGACAAGCTGCGGCTGTTTGTCAAGCGGAAGGCCAGCTGGTCAGTTCTCTACCGGCTCTGTGACCACACCCAGGACCTGCAGCTTCCCATCCGGAGCGAGGCCTCAGAGGTTTAACTCGAGCAGCTGGCGTGGAAGGCATCCTTGCCGAGAAGCATGCCGATCACAGTCGCTATGGAAACCAGGCATCGTGTAGGTTAGCATGAGTACCGGACAATTGTCTGAACTTCAGATGTGTTAAATTAACACATGCACATTCTGTGTGGACAGAGGGTCATAAATGTAGGGGAATTACACCCAAAAACAATATCATGTTTGTTGTATTCATCACTAGGCAAATTTAATCATTTAACAGAAATCGGAGAATGCACTTTGAACAAAGAACTGACACTTTGTGTCCCAAATAGAACACGTACAGTTTAACATTTCTTCTCCAGTTCGTTTTAGAAGTCTAAGAAAAGTGGAATGTATGCGCTCTGCAAATTGTCAGTATTTTTATGATGTCAGTATGAATAACTGTCGTTTCCTGTAAATTCATATGCTTAACTTATTGAGACAACCTTCCTACATTTGTGACATTTACAATAAAAGCGGGAACCCCAGGTACTTCCAGATCTCTATTCATTAGTGTCTCAAATTCTTGCTGCGATGAAAGCCTTAATTAGCAAAAACTCAAAAAGGCAATAAAAATGAGTGAGAGAAACTATACATTTATCACAGGTGTCACCTTTAATGCAGCCATAAAAAACTGTTTTTTTGTGTGTATAATGGAACTAAAAGCCAATATTCTGGTTTAAAAATATAAAACATGAAAGTGTTTAAAGCTCTTGTCTTAGACAGGCATCCCTTTTATATTTTTGAGACTCATACTGTACTCTATGTAGTCAGTAAAATCAGTCACCTTTACTAAAAAATTAAACACAATAATAATAATAACAATAATAATAATTTTAAAATTATGATCGGCGCTTCTTTCAGGGTGGTCTGAAAGCCTGCATCATAGGTACAAACTAATTTAAATCAAATAGAAAATGAATAAATCTTTTTTTACCCTGTTCCCAAATAATACAGCTATATACAGAGCCTGACAATTCAAGATATATACACCACCCACACACACACACACACACACACACACACACACACACACACACACTATAGCTGATTTAGAGATGACTGGACATGTTTGCACCGGAGGTGGAGACTGTAGTTTTTTGGGGAGAAAAATGTGTAAGTGGCCCTCAATTTTCAAAAGCCATCAAATGTCCTTAACCCTCAGCGTTTTTTTCGTCAAGAACTGCCAGAGCTTAAAAAGGTCAGGAATTTAACAGTTAGCAAACCATATTTTTCACAGCTCTAAGAATTACTAAAAGCACAGCACACTTTAAACAGAGCATAAACATCATACACACCTGGCACTTTGCTTTGAGCACAAGCTTTTAAAATGTACTACACAGCGATGTCCAATCTAACACAAAGACTACGGCCGAGCAATCAGTCTTTTGTGAAGCCCCGTTTCACATTCATATAAACACAAAGAGGAGGAATGGGGAGCAAAATCAGCACAATTTGACAAAAAAGAAAGAAGTAATAAAATAACGGTGCCAACTGGAAAGAATGGATGGGCATCCAATATTTAATTTAGACAAGGAGAGAGTGAATTAAGCTTTACTATTCTTTTCAGCACTCTGAGTTTACAGTAATGTCAAGACTAATTCACAGCATGCAGAAAATCCCAATAGCTCACCTGCTCAACTGGAGGTCACTTAGCAACAAAAAACACTGTCACAAAGGACAGGATTCACGATTCCCACAGATGTACTCAGGAGAGCAGGGCTAGAGTCACCATCACAATTCTAGACTTTATTTGCCCCCTTTTGGAGACCACGATAAAGAAATTACACACATTGTAAGGTAAAATGAATAAGAGAACACATTTTAAAATGTAAGTTAATACAACACAGATCACTAACAACCATTCACCCCTCTTCTACTTGCTGATCTGGGGATTGAGGCCTGGAGTCTAATCCAGGTACCACAGGGCACAAGGCTGGGGACCATCCTGGACAGGATGCAAGTCAATCATAGATATTAATACAGCCACAGTTATTGACTTGTATTTAAGTAACTATAATTTTATTTAAACAGCTGTTCAATCAAAAATTAAAACAGTTTGTTGCTGTTTTTATGTTTAAAAAAAAAAAACAAAAGTATGTGGGCTGTGGCAGAGGTCAATCCCATTGAGATTAAGATGGAAAAAGGATTCAGTTTATTTCCATAAAACCTGAAATAATCCAAACATTAGGCTGACTATTTAACATTTCAATAAAAGGTCACATTTTACGCAAAGTCCACGCATGGCTAGACTGTAGAGTGTAACCGCATACCGTGTTAGTGAGACAGACTTCAGAGCTTCAGACAAAGGGAACACTTTCTGTGATGAAGGACATTAAATGCAGTTAGACCTTAACTGCTGGATGCCAAGGTTATAGAGGAATTAGTTTGAAGTGGTGGGGATACATAATTTGCCTTTAAAAGCAGACATCGACTGCAGATTGATCATTGCAATTAGAATAGTAAGGGAAAGACAATAAAACAGATGAACATTATTCCACTGAATAGTTATAATAGCTGCTTTTTGGGGAAATTTAGAGGTCACAGTAGTCCTCACTGTCTTAGCCACATGTTTTGCTCTCATCTTCCCCATATCAGAGGACAGGCTTTGTAAAGGTAACGGATTCTGTCCGGAATGTGCAGGTAGACATGCCGAGGTTATGGGTTAAACCACAGGGAGGGATTTGCCTGCAAATGGTATGCATGTCACACTGAGGGAATCTCACTCAATTACAGAACGCATGGTAAGTCCTGCCTGGCCCATGATCATACAATGGAAGATGAGAGGCGTGCAAGTGGTCCATCCCTACGGCCATGGAATGAGAAGCATGCCTTGCCAAAGACAGACTTTTATACAGTTCTTCCATATACAGAGAATGCAGACACTCCAGAAGTGGATCTCTGAGCCTTTTTCCTGGCCTTAATATCGTATCAAGTTATCTTTCAAAATACAAACTTTGGTCAAAATCATTCTGTAAAGCCATTCTGTCAGATAAGCTCCATTCTCATTCGCCAGCCCCTGACCCCATATTCAGTGTTTATGTCCCGACACCACAAATATTCTTACCCTGTTAGATTCCGTGGTTTCACCCTTAAGCACCCTTGGGCCAAAATTACCTCTTGCATGCAGAAGTCGCATGAATGCAATCAAGATGCAAATCTCAGAGTTTTGTATACTCAGGAATTTCCAAATGAAATAAAAAATTCCAGGGATGAAGGTCGGAAACATGCCCGATATAAACCATCCATTACTTTAATGATTACTTGAACAAAAGATTAAAAGCTCAACACAGAGAAGAAACAACCACTTCTTAATGTTGTTGAGCCACAGGGAAAGTAGAGCAGCCCACCCTTCAGCACCTGCTAGAGGCAGTACTTCAAAAAGCAGATGGACTCTCTGTGTGTGCAAATTAAACAATGGTCACTACACTATGCCTACAGACCACAAGCATCAGGACAAATAGAAAGCATGAATTAAGTGATCAAGGAATGCTTAGCAAAATTACATCAGGAGGGACTCCCCTGGCCAGAGGATCTGCCTATTGTGTTCCGTAGCATCCATCCAACGCATAAGGACACTGAACAGAGGTCCTATGAAGAGATCATGGGCAGGCCCATGTCATTGCCAGGAACGACTGACCTGATAGTCTGATCAGATACTGTGAGCAGCTCAGCCTGGTGGTGCGGAGTGCCGAAGGACAGGTAAAGAAAAAAATCATGGCAATATTCGAATGCCTTTGTTTTGCTTAATTTGGATTATTAGTAATGATTCTGCTGCAATATTGTAAAAATGGTGTTTGTGCATCTTTGGAACACAACCCAAGTAGCTCAGTATAAGAGAACCCCACCAACCTACTTCATATAGTCAATTATTAGTTCCATAACGTGTTTGCAATGTCCTTTTGAGGGCAGCATGTGGCTCAGCGGGCTCAGCCTGTGCGCTATAATCAGAAGGGCGCCAGTTCAAACCCAGCCTCGGCACATCTGCTGGTCCTTGAACAAGGCCCTTAACCCCCGGGTGCCGCAACAGGCCCTTCGTGGACAACCTACTCTACAAAGAGCAAGTTGAGGGAGGCGTAAAAAGAGAATTTCCCAACAATCAATAAAGTATCAATTATTATTATTAACCTGATCTTTTATTTTCTTGTATGCATTATGTACGTTCCTAAACTCCTTAAAGCCCTTTTATATTATGATCATAAATGATCAAAGGGGGAATTGTAGGATTTTGCTATTTGTTATATTACTGGTTGTGCTATTACTATGTAACACATAAATTCTAGCTCATGTGGCCTCCTTTAATAGTAATAGTACTTAGAACATCACCCTGCCCTCATTCCCTATTGAGACCAAAGGGCAAGGTGCTATGCAACGCAAATCAGCTCACAAAGGCCGAGGGATCAGGCTGCCACAAGGTAGGATGATCAAGGAACTGTGTCGTTCATCACCATCTTCTGGTTTATCTTGTGGCTCCTGCCTGGCTGTGTTCAAACATGGTCTATTGTCTTAGACTCTGTAAAAAGCCTGGTATCACACACAAGTTAGGAGAAGAAGGTTGAGAAGGCTATGCGTAACATCTACTGCACCAGAGAACACCACCTGGAAATAAAATCCTTCCTCCCAAAGAGAGTGCCTCTGGTCTGGTTCACTGCTTAAGGCTGAAACAACAAAATTCAACACCTTCCACGAGCCTAAAATCAGCTCTGCTTTCCCTGACTGTTTCCCCTCCTTCCTGTGAAACAGGTGAGGCCAAATAGTCTCCATTCCTTCTTCATGTTCCCAAAGCATTTGAATCTGTTTCAGGAAAATCTTACACTATGCATTTTGATTCCAAAGCATAACACCGATTCCAAAATGACCTTTAAGCTATACAGCATGTTCTATTTCTTGTTATTAAAAGTGTTGTCCTGAAATTTGATATATATCCAATTTACTGCAAATTCACTATAATCACAAAAACGAGAGGACTTTTATGGGCAAGTCTAAGATATTGTGTTGACAAAATTCATACCCACAGAGTAACCGCCTAAGATTAGTACATCACGAACAGAACTCGGCACAGTTATAGATTACGTAAAGAAGTTGAACATTAACTACTGATTGTTACATTCTGTTAAATATTCTATGCGATAAGAACGTTTATGTTAAGATTCTGTTCTCAGAAGGATCATTGTCATTTGGCAAAGTACATACATCAGTACATGTACCTTAGTCTTGCTGTAAAGACAATGTTAAACTCCATTTCTGTCCATTAAAAATGCTGTCTCTCAAATGAACTGCGATCATTTCACTTCCTCGAGTTCAGGATTGGCATTTATCCAGCTGTTAAAGCACTAAAGAAGAATTTATAAATAAATATATAAAAACATACATACATATATGGAAGTACAAGACAAAGATATTTCCACTATTGTTTTTAAAGGGATTGTTTTTACGCAGAAGAAAGTAACCAAACAGCATTTTGGCCACGTTGTTCTTTCTCTCCTGACAACCCTAGGAAAAGCAGTCAGAAGATGGACGGATAGATGTTCTCTCGCTCCATTCTCTAAACAGAAGATGGTAACTGCTTATCACCATGGCAACAGACTGGCAACAGGAAATAAGGAACAATATGAGTAAAGGGTAAGCCACCAGAATGGGGGACACAGGACTGTCTTCTGGCAACCCTCAGTATATGAACTGAAACCAACGTAAACATTAAATATTCAGAATGATAATAAAAATGGATGAAGCACAGACTTATTTATTTGATAAATGTCAAAAGTGCTCAATGATATTCATATGTTGTCAAACCTAGTTCTGGGATATCTGCTTTTTTCCCTAGCTATACTTAATACGAGCATTTAATTTTTTTATGTATTCATATGTTGCTTCAAAAGCAATGAATTGGAAGCACTATATCAGTAATCTGAGGCTCAGCACACACTGGTTTTATTCCTTGGAGATTACATAAATCTATATTTCTATAATATGCATTTAATTTTATGCAACACGTTCATGTGATTTGCAAAAATGCTGCATAGTGGTCTCAGTCACATACTAATATATAATATAGAGTTTTTATATAGGTGTGTGCGTGTGTGTGTACACTACCAGTCAAATGTTTTGCACACAGATTTTCTACAGTCTCATGTGACTCGCTTAACATTTACTAAAAATACAATCAATATTATTTGCTAATAAATACATTTACAATATGTTCACCATTTGAGTACCTTCACTAGCAAGAAAATGTCATATCTTCGATTCATCAAAGTAACCTCCTGTAGCAGTTATAACAGCAGAGAATATTTGAGGCATTCTTTCTACAAGGGACATTAAATACTGCTCTCATAGGAAGAAACTGCTGTAATCTACTACATTTAAAGTTAAAGGAAGACCTAGAATTTGAATAAGCTGTTACCACACAACCAGTCAAACATACACCCTTATATAATCTTTCCATGTTATAAAGGAAACTTGTTTTATTTGACTTATTCCCTCAACTTTCCAAAGCAAACAAAAATAAACAAATTCAAAAGTTTTTGAAATCAATAGAAGAGTGGCAAAACCCTGTGGTGTGCGAAAAACTTTTGACCAGCAGTGTATATCATACAGATACATACATACATACAGAAACCCACCCCTGCAGACAGACAGCAGGCTGACTTCAGAGATGCACTGCCATGACAGCGAATGCCGGTGACAGTAGTGGACAAAGCAGTAGACCACAGGCCCTGTGCAGTCTGGGAAAACCGCAAGCAAAAACCCACAACTGTTTTTCCAGCTGTGATGTCCCAGCCTGGGAAATAAGCACAAGCATTATTTAAATAACTGGCAGAGGGGAACCGGTGAAAATGTCAAACTTGTAATAGCACATTCTGCCAGCCTCAATTGCTGCGTTTTCCTGATAAGCCCCCAGGGGCAGCTTGTGCATAAAAAAGGGTAATGACAGAATCTTAGAAAGCTTTTGGATGTGTGGCACTGAACCTCTGTTTAAGAGAGACCAACAGTTTTTACAACCTGTCTGGCTGATGCAAGAGGTCATTCTTAAGCTGAGCATAACCTCATGTGGACAGGTTCGATTACAATTAATAAATCTCCACCTTGCATCCACCTACATAACATTCTCTTAGGAAGTCTAAGCAGCCAGTGGCCTTCAATGAAAATAATGGACCAACATATTTGTTGTCGAAATGTTCTAGTACCTACACATTCATGTAAACGTTCCGAAAAGATGAAAGCTTGTTAAACAGAAAAAAGACTGTGGTTTCAGAGGTAGGAGGCCCTCCTGGGATAAGAAAAAAACCTTCTGTAAGCCGACGGAAATGGCAGAGATGATCTGCCTGACCCTGGTGGGATGGCCGTGATTGGGGGGGGACTAAACATACAGGCTGGCAGGCATGGACCTGCGCAACTATCGTGGTTATATATTTTTTGCACTTTGAAAACTCTGCAACTTTTTTGAAAATAGTACACGAAATAAAGGGACACTTTCTTGCCAGGTATTTACCTTACAGCATGAGTACATTAAAGGCAGCGACCCTCTCTCTGGCTGTTATCACTAAGTGATTAGACCCCAGGCCTCGAACCTCGCTGCTCTTGCATGAGATGTCACGTAACATGAATCAGCATGAGCGGCTGGGGTGTCAAACTGCCAACAGAGGTCCCCCACCCCACCCCCGGATACACAGTGGACAAAAAGCAGCTCTTCACCACTTTGATTTCTCTTTTTTTGTCCAGCCAAACCCATTAGAGCTTTATGTTCTGTTAACGTTCAGAAGCCCATTTATTATTTCTGACAGTTCGGTTCCGTGCACATTAACAGTGACGTGCCGTTAAACACATGTTCAACAGCAGTGCATCCAAAAAAAATTAAAGTAATGACTATCATTTTTATTGAACTGCATAGGTGCGTTGCACAGCTTAAAGTGGAAGATAACTGACCATGATATAAAGATACAGCTTAATGACAGACCAGGTCAGCTGAGGACAAGCTGCATGGCAGTTCTAATTTTAGATACAGTTGACAAACAAGCTTTTATTGTATTATGATTGTTTCTAATAAATAAATAAATAATAATAACAGACCAATGGAAGGTGCATGAGCGGCTGTAATTATAAGTACACCTTTGAAGGAAATTAATAGGCAAACTATGCTATGTAAAGTCACACTGATAGGATCAGAAAAGCAAAATTAAAAAATAACGGGGAAAATGCAAGACAGCTTGGCGATGCGGAACAGAAAGGCCAGCAGCAGAGAACGACTGGCCTCCATTAGCCACGGGGCACATGGCTACCTTTACCAATTAGTGCACAACTTGACAGGTGACAAAGAAGTGTGGGCAAGCAGTATCAACAGTACAATCCAAACATGCTGCCAAACAGACCCATATGTCACCCCCCCATGTTTTTTTTTTTGCTTTTCTTGGGCGATTGCACCCACCAGTATTTCACACCACTCTACTAGTGCAAACATGACAAGAAAGAGAGAGGACCAATCAATGCCCAGAATAAATATCATAGACACTTTACCCTGTTTTAGTGTCGTAAGACCACTTAAGACCCTGCCCTACTTTACGCCTCTGGGCAATTAAGGATCTGATTTTGATTTCATGGGACAAATCGAGAAAGAAAATGCTAGTTTGTCATCATGGTATGAAATTTCACACATTACGCTTATTAAATGCTGGGTGAGAAGACAACATAAAAACACACATCCAAAACAATGCATGTCCCCACCATCAGAAAAGGGGGGGGCCGTGTTTTTCGCGGAGTAAACAGCAGATGATCCACATTCATTTTCCACTGCTGACAGTAATGAAAGGCAGGGGGAGTGATGGCGAGCTTGGAAGCAGTGCTGAATAATGCATTGAAAGCATGATTGCATCTGCAAATTAAAATCCTGAGGGAAAGAGTCACGTACACCTCCCTGTTAAAAGATGGCTCAAACAGCCTGCAGAAGCAGCTTTAGGTCGACCCGGCCCCGGGCAGATATTTGGAGATATGTGAATAAATGGTCCGTTGATAAAATATCATTGCAGAATATCTAAAAAATAAAAATAAAAAATTGCAGTGCATATATAAAATAAAAGGATAATCATCCTTCTAATACGATATTGAAATACAGCAAAAAAAACTATGGTATAAAACCTTTTGTAAAACAGGTTTGAACATAGAGATCTCTTTTGAGGAACAACACAGACATGGAATTCGGCTGGACATCAGTATAGTTATATCTTCCCCGAAATGGTCCTCAGAAACGCACACACATGCCCTTCCTGTAATCATTAATTAAGCTCCTGCCACTGTAATGCAGGGAGACTTTCTTCCTATACAGTTACATAAACAAGAGCCATTCAAGACAGATGTCATTGCAAAGGGGGTGAAGAAGGCAGTGAGTTTACAGTGAAAAGTGACTTCCTACAGAACGCCTTCCCTGACGGACCATAATGGGAGGTTACACGGAACACGGTGTGTGGAAGCCCACCATGCGTCACCAAGCAACGGTTAATTGACATAAAGCAGCACTTGGTAATAAAGAAATAAATCTGGAGGAACAAACTCGCACCTGTTCTAATTGAAAACTTGCCTGCTGTTCAAAAACGTTCAAGTCATTTTTATAGCATTTCTAATCCTGACACTGTGCAATATTAACTTTATGGTGTGTTTGAATATGCTCATGAAATGACTGGGAAAGTCATACAGCTTTGACGGATTTACATTCTGAAACCATAAACTGCAGTAAATGTAAAGTAAGTGTTGGAGTACTTGAGTCCGGTCATGGTCCGGAGACCACTTCATCACTAGGTTTTGTCCCAGAATTGGAGTCTTGAATCAGTCTCGGACTAGAGTGTCTATGGTTCAGACTCGTCATTGTAGGCTGTTTTCACACCTGCACTTCTTAGTCTGGTTAAATCTGACCCGTCTTCCCCCTTGGTGTGATTCATTTGAGCAGGTGTGAGCATAGTCATTGCACTTAGGTGCGCACCAACACAACCACACCAAGACCCTTGAGTGGTCTTGGTCTAGTCCCAAACTAACTCTGGAACGGTTTGTTTGTGCTGGGAATGTGATCAGACCATGATCTGACCCAACTACCAGGTGTAAGAAGTACTAAGTACTAAGAACTAGGATGCTGGGAGTACGCACGCTACGCTGCTGCACGGCGGGAGTAGCGACCAGACTAGGTGGAATTGTTGCGCAGAAAAAAAATAATTGATGTTGCGGACAGGAAACGGGAGCCCAGCGAACACAATCTGGACTTGCAGTCCACTTTGTTCGTATGTCTGAAAGTTCGTAAGTTGAAAGTTCGTAAGTAGAGGAGTGTCTGTACAATTAATAAAATTTAAAAAAAAAAATCACCTTTATTGTGTTCTCATTTTATTTAGTCTTGAAAAGATGGCCCTAAAGTGCAGCGCTACCTTACAAAACCCTTCAGAACAGAAAAAATGACAGTTTCTCTTCCATAGAGTAGCCACTAGGGCTGCCACTAATGACTATTTTTCTCAGGATTAATCTATCAGCTATTTTACCGAATGGGCAATTAATCTAAACAATTAATTTTCCTCCAAATCTAACTGACACTTTAATTTCATTTTGACAACAAACTGTATGTCATTGCAGGGCTCTAAAAAAGGAGATGTTGTTAAACTAGGTAGAAATCTACTTTTTGCAGATTAAAGTCAGACATCTTTTTTTGTAAATAAAAGGACAAAAGATATAAATATGCTCTCCATACTAATGGAAATTTAATAAACATGAATAGACAGCACTTATAGTGGTTTTGCCTACTATGGCAGTCCGTGCCTGTGTGTTTTCTTTTCAGGTGCTCATGCATAACGCTAGTGCTGCTGTGGTATGGCATCAAACTTTGCACAGTATACAAACCATCTTTTTGTTTTCTGATAATTTGAACTACTTCCATATTTACAGTGATATTTAAGAAAAAAAGTTAGCATTTTGAAGCTTTTTAGAAAATGAAGCATTTTAGAAATCATAAAGGTAATTTCATTTAAATAATTTTAAAAACGATGTGTCGATTTAAAATTCTGATGTTGGCGTATTTTCAGTGTCAACGTTATCGATTACATCAACTAATCTCTAGTCTAGTTGCCACCCACCAATATTAGTGAAAAATAAAATGCTGCGTCCCACCTTGAACCCACATCGGATGCAATCCACTCCACCCTTTAGAACCACGCGACCTGTCCCCCCACATTCAGCAAATCGTAGGCTTAAATTTTGGTTCAAACATTTCATGTCATGCAAAAATCTGCTGTAAGGACAGGGTGTGTGCATGCTTAAGAACCATGGAACCTTAATTAGTCTGTGCTAGTTATATTGTTTTACATTTTCAATAAACAGCCAGCATAACCAATGAAAATTTGCTTTAATTTTTAATTAGAACTCCTACAGCTTTTTACACATCTCTTATCCTGATGATTAGCTCACATGGAAATCTGACCAGTATAGCAGTGGTATAGTGTTGGATTTTTGTGATTAAATACCAATGTTTGAGATCTAAGGACTGTCATGCATAAATAATACAAGTTTGATTTAAAATATTATTAACATTAAATATTATTATGTTGAAGCTGTTCTCAAATGTTTTTGGGCCCGTTTGCTATCCAAGAATACATTAGTATGCAATTCATCAAGAGCAAGCTATTTTACGTTTCATTGTCTACATATCCATCAATCCATCAACCCATGTATAACTACCCAGGAAGCAGAGGGCTTGAGGCATGGGACATCATGGATGAGATGGCAGTCCAACACAGAAGGAAATACTTAAAATTAGTAATACAGGAAATGTGTCTAACGAATTACTTTAGAAACCAAAGAGGCTTATCACTAGAACCGCGGTTTCCCACACCTATGAATGTAAAATTCCTTTAACCACCAAGCAAGACATACTTCGGCGTATGCAGTCCTTTTGTTTGTGCTAATGTGCTATTAGTGTTAATAACAGCAGTGAATCTAATGTGTTCCATTTCCACATCAGTGCTGGAAATGACGTCTCTCTCTTACACACACAAAGTTTTTATGCACATTCCAGTACAGCAACTCGGAAAGCCATTTAGCAATACCAGAGACTGGTTTTAAAAAGCGAGATTTCTTGCTTAGCCGAATAATTCATATAAATTCATTTTATTCTATGTATAGTTTGAGTGTGCTTAAGTCTGTGTTGATATTCAAAATTCACCTCTATATGTATGTATATGAAACTTTTGACTTTTTCATATTTGCTGCCATCTTGGCCAGGACTTCCTGGAAGAAGAGATATTGTATCTCAAAGGAATCTTCCGGGTAAAATAAAGGATAAATAAAATAAAATAAAAAATTTCTCGGATTTAATTTACTCCAGGTTAAATGGCCTTTACCTTCATTAACTTACATTTAGGCCAGATTAACTTCGATCTGACAAGTTATCCAGCTAAGCAGGAAATCCTGCTTTATGAAACAGTCCCAGTTAGCAATATCAGTTGATAATAACACATTACACTGTATTTTGCACATAAAAACACCGTAGCAACACGTCCACAGATAGCAGTGGGACAGTACTGTGTGCACCATCGATTTAATGAGCCACAAATAAGACGTAAGTGCTAATAAACAGTATAAAACTACAGCTTTCACTTCTGTTGATAAAGGCCACAGCCATCTTGAATTCTGAGCTCTGGGATTCCTCCGACTTCTGACCTCAGGGGGCACTCCAGTTGAAATTTACAACTAGGAACTCGGAATTTCCAAGTTACAAGTTCAAATGGAACGCAGCATGACACACTCAACAAAAAAGCCGTAATGTTCCTAACAGAGCAGTTGCTCTCTCCTGATGCTGTAAAGCTGAAAAGTTACGCCATATACATTTTAGTGTTGGGCAGTATACCAATTCATACCTAAAATCGTTTTTTATTATTGTTATGATATGAATTTTTCTTATACCGCAATACCAGCTTAAATAGCCTACACAACACTCAGAAAGTGGCGCTGTTTAAGGGGGAACCGTTTTCACTGCTGTACTGCTAAAAATGTACCACGAAAGATGAGAAACGGAAGATATAGCTGACGCTGGAGTTAAAAATAATGAGACACTGGGGTTGTACCTATTAAACCCTTACCCATTTGTTAGCCAAAGTAAAGTAAGCATCTTATCTGTGTACTGGTTATGTTTCTGGTAAAGCATTCATAAGCCTTCTAGCCCATTTACAAATTTTGAAGACAAATCTAATTAAAAAAAAAAATCAGGACAGAAACGCTGCATGAAGTAAACATCTATATTGTTACAAACTCATATCTAATTGCAGTACATGGGCTGCACAATGTACAGCACCCCCTAGTGGGCCCACTAAAGTCAGGGCTGAAGAATTATCGAAATTAAAATATGTTCTTATTCAAGTCCCAAACTACTAAACGAACTTGTATTAAATGTGTCAACATCTCACATGAATACCTAATAAACGCTGTTACCATAACAAGACGAGCTTCCATAACAAAAGTCAGTTTTTTTAAAAAGCATGTATGTTACAGTATTTGATGTTCATAAGAATGTTATGCACCCGAGGGTTACTGCTTGGTATCCCGAAATGCAATAATTAAGTTTATTACAATTCAATCATAAAAAGTGCCGTTTCCTGCTGGAAAAATGAATTTCACTTACTTTTGACTTGGTGATTTTTTTCTGGGGCTTCTTCTCGCTTTCCGGCTTTGCATCTTTCCCTTTACTCCGTACTGGTTCCTTCTCGCCCTTCACTGGTGTCCTTTTGGACGATTTGGATTCTTTTAATCTTTTTGGTACTGGGCTCGCCTTTGGGAAAAGAACAACGGGACACATACAAATTGCCTATATGAATAACAGCTTAACTGGACCAGCAGACACCGGGTTATTTGGCACACATAAACATTTCATATATGGATTCACGAAATGTTACGATCATGTATACTCACCTCAGTCTTTGTGCCAGCCTCGCACTGTTTACGTTTTCCCATACTGTGCGGTTTGGTGACACCTAAAATAGAATGGAGCCATAGTGGAAAAACGAAGAAAATGTTAACTATTTTGCACATAGACTTAACCCATGTCAGTGGCGACTAAACCCTGTCACGACAGAAGCAACGTGCTGTACAATTCAACTCACTCATTTCCTTTCCATCCTGAAAAGGATTAGTTAACGTTATACTTTTTCAAATACCATCTACGTCTAATCCAGTGACCGAATAAGTCGTTAGCCTGCTAATACTGTTAGCCATAAAACATCAACTGAAACTGAAATGTTTTCAAATACATATTGTATCAGCGGCATATTACCACGTTTCAAGACGAAGTACGGGAAAGGATAAAGAACTAGTTGGTTAGTTGTGTGCCTCACTCAACGTAGGTTACTCCAGAAAATCTGAGTTTAAAGTTACCAACTTCCCCGCGTGCCGCGCAGCATGGATAGGCACGCATGCGGCGCTAACTGATTCTCATCTCTGATAGGCTGACGGTCCCTCATACTGCATTATGGGGTATGTAGTACGATTGCCACGTGTGTTCGGAACAAATCATTCCGTGTTTGACATGCCCAAACTCGTTTTGCGTATTCAAATGAAAAAAACAATTGAAAAGAAATTGTGATTGCATTTAATGAATCAATGGACTACCGTATTTTGCTTTTGTTACGTATGATGGTGTTGCATCCTGATTAAAATTGTCATGTCGGAATGACTGCACATAGTGCCTCAGTTTCCGCCGGTTGATGTTAAGGGTTGGATTGGGCAATGTTACATGTGTCACAGCGTTTCTCACGATGTTGAGATTGAGTCTGAAGGGAATACACGTCTTTAAACCTGCGGGATTCTGTTATGAAGCACTGTTTGGTGGTTCGAAAACAAAGCTAATGTAAGTATGTGCTGAATGCAAATGTATATCTGAATGTTCTGGTTTTATAGTTCGTATGCACGTTTGGGAGGAAGAGTCCTGATGAGATGTAGAAACTGTCTCTAAGTCAGGAACTTACCCATCCCGGTTAGGGTTCTTTCTAGCTGTGTTTCGGTCATTATTGTGACTGTTTTTATGCAGCTAGGGCAGTGTGTTCTTTATTTCGGTACACTCTAGAAATGGAGGCAAAGATGGAGGTAATACCCGTGACCTTGGGTATGGCCAGTGTCACCGGTTCTGATGTTTTTATGTAACAGCGGAAAAGACGTTATTTGCTGAGAGCAGAAAAAATGAATTTTGTTTTTTTCCAGAATCTTAGAAAGTATTCTATATTAGTTGAGGACAACTAATTTTTGGAGGATAACATTCTAAATTATTAGTCCTTTTGTTATGATAACAAAAACTTGTACAAAAAAACCTTATAGTACGTATTAAGATATCCTTGTTTTTAATGCAAAAGAAAAAAATATAAAATAATTATAGTCGTTTTCTAATTGCCATTTGCTGTCTTTCCATCAGGAGTCATGGCACGTGTCGGAGTATGTTCCTCACTTGTGAGAGATGTAGCAAGTCACAGAGCCCTGAAAACACAGAGGACATGGGGGAGCCTATTAAATTCTCCACCAGCAAAGCCAGCCACCGCACATGGAGGGTGGACCGTTCCCTTGGGAGCCAACACCAGCGGCCGTGGTGGAAAGTTCTTCCGGTCAGCCTGGCTATAGTTTGCTTCTTGCTTTGGTGTGCTTTCCGAGAAGAATCCGAAATAGACAAAAAGCTTGAAAAGCAACTTTATGAACACCTGTCTGGGTTGTCGCTAGAGGAGGACAAAGAAGATGACATGAATAAAAAAGATTCATAGTTGAAAATGGAAGCGCTTGAGCTACATTGGTGTGAAAGGATATTATGGGATAATGCATGTTGCTGAAACTGAAGGTTATCCTTTGAAAGATTCTTTGGTCGTTTTGATTCACACTGACTTGGAATACTGAATTGGGTAGAAGTTTTTGTGGTTGTCTGTCTTGTTGCCAAAAGGTGAGGAATTAATGACAAGCTATATGCATGCTAAGCTTACAGTACAGACACTGAGCTTGGTTTATAAATGGAATCTGACCGTTTGTCTTTGGAATGGATACCTTATAAAGATGCCATCTAGAAAGGGTTGGAAGAAGCACCATTCAGCTTTACACAAGCAGACAAATCGGAGGCGGATAAAAGGTGCTTTATCATTAACACATAGTAAACAAAAGCCTTTTACGCATATTTTTTAACTTTAATTATGAATGTTATTGTGCAGTAGTAAAAAAACATTTTTATGACCGTGTTGTCTGTGGAAAGCTTGTACTGATGAAATACTGTACATTAGGGAATCAAATATAGCATATGGGAGAAGGTGGCCCAGTTTCTGTCTTGTTCAAGGTGATTGAATTGTGGTGTGATTGATTTAATCACACCCAGTTTTCAGTGACTCTAAAAGCTGCTCATGATACACTACTAGGGAGCATATTGTAATCGCCTACCACCCTTTTGTGAAAAACAGTGCTTGACCATGTTTTAATCAGAGCCCAATAATCTGTTCCTGGAAACATGGTTTTGAAACATTTAAAGCTTATAACAGAAAGTTAAGTCAGTTTAGAAATGCCTCTCAATTTGTATTTGAATTGTATTTCCATTTACTACCTTTGCTCAAGATTATTGACCTTTACTACTGCTAATTTGTGTTTGTATGACAACCATTTAAGACCGTTGTTCTTTATTGAACATGATCTATCATCTTAGTGTCACACGTCCCTGTCAGGATTACAGAGAGCGCTGAACCTAGCACAGGGTACAAGGCTTGCTGTACACTCAGGGTGGGAGGCTGGTCTATTGCAGAGCACATCATACACTATGGGCAATACAGTGATGCCAATCAGGATCACCTGCATTTCATTGGACCGTAACACATAGAAAGCATGCAAACTCTACCTGTGCACTGCAGAGGCATGATTCCAGCTCTCTACCCTGGTGATGTTAGGCAACAGTGCTTCCACAGAGCCTGCCTGATGTACATTACATGGGGGGGAGTACAGAACCTTCTGGTTGCCCTGTGCCCCCAAGGAATAGTACTTGTGTTCTGTTTATTTGAAAGTGAACTGAGCCATGTGTACATGGATGGGTAGAGAGGTGGGAGTTTGGCTATTTCATTGCTGGGTCAGCCAGTGAGGGAAAGTGGGGGTAGCAAGTCACATATTGTGGGTGAGGTGTCCTTCATTCCGTAGACTAGCATGTTTCAATTAGTCTGACCAGAGGATTTAGAGAAAGGGAAGTGGATCTAGTTAAGTACAGGTCTAAAAATGTCAGCATACACACATACGTTCAGTTTATGAGGTACAGCCACTCACTAATGCAAACAGCTGGCTACTGTAAACAGTGAAGTTTGTGGCCGCAGGGATCGCCATAATCGACATCCAGTCCTTGGGGAGCCCCAGACAGTTCACATTTTTGCTCCCTCCCAGGTCCCAGCCAATCGTCAACACCAAATACCTGCTACAGATGAGTTGGGAGCTGGGAGGGAGTACAAATGTGGCCTATCTGTGGGTCCCTGAGGACTGGGTTAAGAAACAGTTTTGTGTTCATTGGTGCCACTTCTTTTAAATCAGACACGCGTTGGGGTTTAAAGGCTCGTTTTCCCCCATCATAACATTTGCATCTACAGATGGTTTATTTCAAGAATCACGCCTGTATCCTGAACAATTCACAATATCATGTCTGCATTTCTCTACATAATTACATATTCTTATATTTAATTGCGTTGCCCAGAACTTTAACTTTACAAGGGTAAACTTGAAATCCACCCTAAACCTCATCTTATTTCCACCTGCACAATTGTTTGTGAAATAGTGGCAACCAAGGGGCGTTGAGGGGAATTGTAACTCCCCCACTTCTGCTGAAACACGATTCGGTCACCTCATTGTTTGTGGGATTATGCACACCTATGGGGAAATTAATCACCCTCCTCTCCTAGACCCCCCCCTTCAAAAAGGTTGATTCACCCCTGAGGGCAACTGGATGCGGAGGAATGAGTCTTATGTAGGGCCATCCTTCACAGGCACAGTACAATACTGTAGTTCCTTATATATGATTTTGTACTGTATCATTTCAACTCACCAACAATTTCAAGTTGATGACAAACTTCAGGAATAGCTCCCATCCATAACCGGAGGATTGCCTGTATAGGAAGTCAACCGCTTATCCAGTGCAGGGTGATTGGTAGCTTAAATATGTGCATAGTCAAGGTCTGTGTCCTTTAGCAGTAATGTATATATAGGAAGGGTGCTCCGTATCAAATCGTCTTCAATTTCTGAGCATGTTTAAAAACCCTTTAGCAGGCACACCAGCAGCAGACATAGGGCTTGAGTCGATGAAGCGGAACAGCGCTGTCACTGAGAATCATCTGCGCCAAAAAAAATAAGCAACTGCCACATTTTCTGCATCAGTGCACATGCCTCTCCTCCTCCCTGGAATAAAGCCAGTCTGAGCAGCTGTGGATATCAACACAATGAAATTCATTGTTGCTTCAACAACTCACGGACGATACCTTTTATCATCCCCACTTCAACAGTTCCCCCTTAAACTGTACTGGAAGATTATGGACAGAACTGCAACACTGGAAGCAAGGTGAGGTAGTGGAAATTTTTATTTACAACCCAATAATCACAATGCAAAAAAAAAAAAAAAAAAAAAAAAAAAAAAAAAAGGCAAAGAAAGGGGGTGTACGGGTATAAAAAAAAATTAACAATTATGAAGCATACAAAAAAA
>JAODLD010000101.1:21742918-21779564 GCA_026781065.1 Mormyrops boulengeri | reverse complement strand
CTTTTATTTTTTTTTTTTGCCACTCCAGACCAACCCCTACGCCCGGTGGGTTCTGCTCATTTTTTTTTAACCACCCAAAAAACAAACCCAAAAAAAAAAAAAAAAAAAAAAAAAAAAAAAAAAAGGCAAAGAAATGGAGGTTACGAGTCTACAAATAATTTACCCATTATGAAGCATGCATACAACAACCTACTGCACATCAAGCTAGAGGTATAACAATGCCTGATACAAATTTACTTGGTAAAAACCTGAGAGGGAGTTTGAGGGAATGTTTTACCAAAACGCTTGCTACTTCTGTACTGTAAACCACTAGCTTTTTTTCTACCAATATCTAACAAAAATACAAAATTAACCTCAACCTCCATATGTAGATATATGCAGTTCAATAATCAAAAAAATGCTTATTCCCAAAAAGTTTAAAAAGCAGGCAGCGGAATTAAGCCCGCTCGCCGCGGATTCGCCTTGCCAGCTGGATGTCCTTGGGCATGATGGTTACTCGTTTGGCATGGATGGCACACAGGTTGGTGTCCTCAAACAGACCCACGAGGTATGCCTCACTGGCTTCCTGTTTGAGAGGCGGGGAAAGTTATGCCTGTGCTGATGGTATCACAAGTGCACTATACTGCCCCACAAGGTAACACACAGGCATCACATAATACTCCAAAAGACATTCATGCACCTACGCAAGTTCAGAGTGCACTATACTGCCCCACAAGGTAAAACATAGTAATTATGCTGACTGAGTAAAGGGGTTTTTCACCTTGGCTTAAGTGTGGGTTTCGTAATTACTGTAATTTTCACTCTTCAAAACTGAGCACAGACAAACCAAGACTGTCGTAACAGCCTTACACCTGATTTTGATCATAACTCAGTTATGATCAGTACCGAGTCTTAAAAAAGAAACATTATCAGGTCTTAAATATCAATTAAACTATACAGAACTTAGCCAACATACAGAAATAAAAATAGATTACCCATGAAGAGACCCAGATCATTTGATTCTAGTAACCTTGCTGCTCCCTGAATGGGTGAGACTGGACTGCATCAAAATGAAACTAGTGACATGCAAATCTGATTTCCATGAAAGCATTCCACAAGCAACAGTCTAACACTGCCGTACCTGCAGGGCACCAATGGCCGCACTCTGGAATCGCAGGTCGGTCTTGAAGTCCTGCGCAATCTCTCGAACCAGGCGCTGAAAGGGCAGCTTGCGTATCAGCAGCTCGGTAGACTTCTGGTACCGACGGATCTCCCTCAGAGCCACGGTTCCCGGTCTGCACGGACAAAAGAGTTGCCAGCATTACAAATCAAGAACCATTAAGTGTCAACATACAGGGAGGCAGACAATACAGTAGATGATTAATCCCCCATAGTGCTTTTCAAAAGAAAAGCATGTGCATGAAAAAAAAAAAAATGTAGGTGAGCAGACAAAACTGGGTGTGCTTGAAGTATTGCAGAATATGGCACAACTCCAAATATTACATGAGATCACAACTTATGCGAACTCCAGAGCAACTAAAAGAACATGCAAGCAAACCTTAAGCAATGCACAAAATGCTGACAAGTTCCATACAGTAAAATATATGCCACTGTACTAATCAACAAGACAAACTGCTTAACTTGTATAGCATAAAAAAAGCTCTTGCCTACACACAACGTAACATCTCACAAGTCCACTAAAATCTTGCAGTTTCACACTTGCGAAACATTCCCAAGACATGAGCAAACGAGCCAGCCCTACCTATGCATTCCCCAGATCAACGATCAATGCGCTGGAAGATCCTGTCCCCTCAGACAGATTATAGCGAAGTGCAGCGACCGACTCATTTTCTGCTGTGCCGTTCATACCTGTATCGGTGGGGCTTCTTCACGCCGCCGGTGGAAGGGGCACTTTTCCGGGCCGCTTTCGTGGCCAGCTGCTTCCTCGGTGCCTTCCCACCAGTGGATTTACGGGCAGTCTGCTTTGTACGTGCCATGACGTCTTAAATCTCACTTTCCCTACGTTAAAACGACACACAAATCAGCACGGGGGGGGGGCACATAGCAATTCAGAACTACCTCCTTAAAAATACGAGGGTTTACCGCCAGACCTTTCAAATACGCCAAATCTGAAATACGACCACGGATTTCAATATTATATTAAATACATTATATTATTATAATATCAACTATATAGTTGCAGTCGTTTTCCAGATAAAAAAAAAAACAAGCACTGGTAGTGAACGGCTCAGCGTCACTAATTGTAAGAGTTCGAACACGGAGTTTAATTAAAGAAAATCAAGGTAATAAATGGCAAACCTTACCCGCCAAGTGTAGCAAATAAATAAATAAATAAAAATGCCGGGTCTTTGTACGCTTAATGGCGTGGGCAGTCGACGACGAGCAGATGGCATAAAGACCCAAGCATGACATAAAATATGGTACCATTTGTCGTATTTTGGATTTAATATCCGCAGTCCGCTTAAGCGGAAAGCCTTCATAGTAAACAGAAAACCATGAATTAAGAAAAAAAAATGCATTATTTTAAACCAATACATTTCTTTTAAGAAGTCGCGATATGATATTAATAACGCCGGTTTAAAATCATTCAAAAAAGGTTTTAATACTGCCAAGCATCTTTTACATAAAAATTACAGACCGTAGAGTTAAGCTTCGCGGTGGAGCATTGTAACTATGCCAGCCAGCAAATTTAAATTGACTAGGCGGGAGATCAAAATGATATATGTAAAACTTAATTCGCCGAGTTATCATTAAAGACGAGGAAAACCGATCGTCCAGTCAAACATTCCCATCGTTTTGTAATTTTTTTTTTTTTTAAGAAACAGCGTTAAAGTGTTTTTTTTTCACCCTTTTTCTAGCCACCATTACACGATGTCGGCCAGACACGTTTCGTTCCTTTCTTCTGTGCAAAATCTGCTACAACATGGCGTCTCTTTCAAGTGAACAAAAATCAACGAGCGCAGATGCTTTGTCTGACTTGCCTTCTACGAGCCGTGAACCAGTCGAGCTGCGAGATCCGACCCGGTACGACGCGCCGCCGAAAGAGCGGACTACACGCAACACTTCAGTCACAATTCCGGTAAGAAAAAAACACAAGATCGATAAGAACTCCCAACAATTAAATCGAAGACGACTCGCTAGGAGACGAGCTTCGGGTAACCAACAAGGGGAAAAACAATTTTCCGCATCATCCCCTATGCTCGATTTTAAATACGGTGGAGCATCCGAAGTAAAAATGACACCCGGCAACCGTAATAGGCACAGATAATTTGTCTTAGGGTTCCGATGTCATTCGACGAACGGGAAAAATGATCACAAAAACATTAAACACGTACCTAATAATCGTAAGGTTCCAATCCCCCTCTATTTCTTCGCAAACTTCAACACAACACTCAGGAGCAACCAAATAGGAGGCGCGTGGCCTTCTTTATAGCCTTTATGACGTTGCTTAATACGTCACAGAGGACAGGATACCGCCCCCAGAAAAGAAACCGCTGTGGGAACCCATCGCTATACACCGGAACATACAGATATTAGTAAAACTGTACGCATTTGTTTTTTTTGCAAGCATAAATATGATAGATTTATGTTATATATGCGACGTGTGTGTGTTTCGATCTCCATACTAATCGAAATATGTCAATGAGCCACTATGATTGATTTTTTTTTTAAATTTACCAACCAACCAGTTAAATTGAACAGGCCTGCCGTGAAATCCTTGGTGAAACTAAATAGTATTTTTTTTCTCCCATAAAAGTACCAGGAAACACCTGATATATATTTCTTTTCATTCTTTTAAGCGATCATAAATATCTTCCGTAATCCAATGTGGTTTATTTTCTCGGTGGGTAGCGCTGTGGCATCACGCCACCAGGGTTGTGGGTTTGAATCCCGCCCCCGGCTTCGAGAGTGCGTGGAGTTTGCATGTGTTGGCGCGTGAGTTCAAAGTCCTGTGGTCTGGGTGAATTGGTGTGTAAGTGTGTCTCTAGTGATGAACTTTTATTGCGTTTATATGTGTGCAATAAATACATGCGCTCAGCGCTCCAGTTCTTCTGAAATTCATGCGCGGTATCATCCCCATTAATACACGTTAAATGACATTCTATCCTAATTTACATTCATTTTGTCTGAGACAAAATAGTAATCGTTTCAGCTGGATCGTCCAGCTGGACTGTCAGCGAAGTAACTAGTAAGTAAAAAATCATTCCCATGCGTTTACTCCACAGACATTCAAATCGGCGTTTTGGAAGGTAAACATTGAACACCGCCACACAGCGGTAAGTTGATTACATTTCCTGTTTTACTATGCCCCTGTGTCGCTCAAGATCATTTAATATCGACTAACTGCGTATTTTACGTACGCCATTGTTTTTACGTTACATGTCACATGTATCACCATAGGTTCTCGTTAATTTTCCGTGTTTTAAAGACTTCTATAAAAATGATCTATATTTTATATATGAATTTTCATTTTTAACGAATGGAAGTCTAATGTTAAAAATGCAGTTAAGACGCATCATATATGGACGAGTACCCGGTACGATTCATAAACGCGTTTTAATCCAGCTTCCACAAATATTAATGAACAGGCTTTGTTTGCTCGGTGTTTTAAAAGTTGAGGTTAAACTTACGGGCAACGTACTTCATATTTTGCTCAGTAGCCTAGTTCATACGGTTATTCTAAAGGAACTTTCATCGCTTCCTAAATGCTTAGGCCACCCATTCTTCCAGGTTTGTTGTTTTTCTTTCTTTTTTTGCATTAACACGCAGCCCGTTTCGTTCGCCCGTCCGTCCACCCACCCGCCCGTTGTCCATATTGCTCTGCAGCGGCCTCCGAAGTGCAGGAGTGGAAGCAGACTGCGCGCATGCGCTTTTCATTGTTTTGACTGAAAATGCCGTCGGTTTCGAAAACTGCAGTGAGCGCCTCTCCTCAAACAGAGAAACCAACCCACTATACGTAAGTATAGCGAGAAAGTAAAAGGAGAACATAAATATATATTACATGTCCTCTGCAGTGCTGTATACGCACGGCCTGTAACTGCTAAATGTAATTTAGAATGGGTGCTTTTCCCATATGGAGCAAGATAGCTGCTCTTAGTGTACATAACGATAGTAGCAAGACAAGTAAAAGATTGATAAACAAATGCATTTAGTTGCGTGTTTTTGAAAAATCGGCCGCTTTTCATTGCCCCGTTGTTTAATGTGCTGCAGAGTAGAAAGGGGTACAATTTGTTTGTGCCCAAGGCAGCGAAGTACCACTTTCGTTTATTTTCCACGAAACGTCTCGGCCTGATTTGAAGTGTGTACGCAACTTTCCTGTGCACAGTAATACTACTCGGCTGTTAGGGACGCATCGACGTCGTGAAGTACGTGTGCGATTTGATGCACGTTTGCTATTAAATAAGAAATCGGTATGTTATCATTTCCATTAGTCTAGGGAAGTGGATGCAATCCTGTCGGATTGTTGTTTATTTGCGCGCTTATCTTTGCATGCATACTCAGAAACATGTTACAAGGCTTTTGTCCGGAGGATTCAGCTAGACGGTAACATAGCTGCGCTCCGACGGCTGCATTGTGTCAAATCTGCATTATTTACACCGACATAGATAACAAGGACAGTGTTATTTCAAGACCAAGTCCTAATAATCGCATTCAATACTTTGCAGCTATTTAAAGGAGTTTAGGACCGAGCAGTGTCCACTCTTCTTGCAACACAAGTGCACCCAGCATCGACCCTTCACATGTTTTCACTGGCATTTCCTAAACCAGCGGAGAAGACGCCCCATTAGGAGAAGAGATGGCACATTTAACTACAGTCCCGATGTTTATTGTACAAAATATGACGAAACTACGGGCTTGTGCCCAGATGGAGACGAGTAAGTATTACGTCCTAATGCATGCTAATTGATTAAAATAGAAGTTTATTTCCCAGAGTATTTTAAACGTCATAGTTTTGAAAGTATATTAAGATAAACGTTCTTTTTATCGAAGTGTTAAATTGTTATATAGGTTAGTCCTTTGCATAAATTTCATACATTTCCAAATAGGTCCTGTGCTAACACGAGTAGGTAAAATGTCTGTGTTATCTGAATTTATTTTTTTTAACGATACAATCAATTTCCCCTGCGCTGTGTAAACACCATGGCTTTTACGGTGCTTTGTAATACGGAAGTTTAGGGTGTCGCTTGTCAGTTTCATTTTATTTATTTGTTTTCTGTGAAAGCGTGGTAACGAACCTTTTTTTCGTTTTATTTTTCAAGATTACGTGTAGGTAAAATGCTATGTAATAATTCAAAGGAGCCACGCAGAGTTTGTTAGTTTGAGAGTTGATGAAAACCTATGTATAGTGGGAAAGTAAAGTAATGCCAGCGGATTTCTTAAGCGCAGAGATTCACACCTCCCTCTTCGCCTCAAGCAGGGCTGTTCTCATTGTTTCGTTTACTGATTTGAAAAACCTTGATTGTTATTTTTGTTCTTTTTATTGTGTGTTTTAAGATGAAAAGGAGAGTATGCCACTATAAAATTTAGCATAAAACCGACTCGTTTGTGTTTAGAAAGTTAAACGATCTTCGTAAAAACTAGTTTTGAAAATGTGTTGCTATCGAAAAAACCCTAAAATAATTATTTTTATAATGTATAGGGTAACACTTTGATAATAAGATTGGGAAACTTGCATCACTAGAAAGAAAAACGTTAAAATAGTTTTGTAGTTTGACAATGTTATAAGTAAAATGACTAATCTGCTTCTCAGTTTTGGCTGTTGAGTACACATATTTGAATTTCATATTTGAAATTCTATAAACTTTGAGTTAGTGGTTAGATTTTGGCATTGAGGACGTGGCTCTATAAATGTATGAATATGGACTTAAATACGAACCCCCATATTTCATTATATCCGCTTTATTTGTTTCCGTTTGTGTCTAGGTGCCCTTACCTGCACCGGACCACTGGTGACACAGAGAGAAAATACCACTTGCGCTATTACAAGACTGGCTCCTGTATTCACGAGACGGACGCACGAGGCCACTGCGTGAAGAATGGGCAGCACTGTGCCTTCGCACATGGGCCACATGACGTGCGCCCCCCCGTCTGTGACATCAGGTGTGCCTCTCCTCAGTGAATATGTAACTACAGATTCTGGTGTAATGTAACAACTGAGTAAGGGTTAATCTGATGATTCTTACCTTGTACTGGAGGGTAAGTCTACAGATTTATCAAGGCAGAATTCTGCTGATCCTGATTTATCTTTACACCTCCTCAGTGATGTACAGTCAGTGCACACCATTGTCATACAGGGATTATGCTTTGACGTGAGTGACCCTTATGTAGAGTTACATTAAGTGCCTGCACTGTTATAATTTAAATCGACTGTAACAATTGTTTGTGCACCGATTTTCCCCAAGTTGTTCATGGTCACTCTGCCTTTTATTTGTTTGAGGATTTAAAAAAATGCCCCAGCTAAGTCTGCATTGTACATAAACTAATCTGCAATGTTGTAGAGTCTCGCATCTGTAGAAGTAAAAGTAGCCTGTGAGCCCCAAGTAAGACATAACGTAAGTCCTTCGATCATAATTTAATTTTAGATAGCCGAAAACCTGTTCGAAGCCATGGCTTTCCAAGGTATCAGATAGTATTTTGAAAAATGTAAATAGGTTAGTTCTTCCATGGTTCTCATTAAGCCAGCTAGAGACACAATATGTTTGTCTTAATCTACATAATATGTCAGGAAGAAAATGACAGCTGTGTGTTATCATGCCCGCCTCGGAGCCAGTGCATATTTTATCAGTGAGTCATAGACCAACTGTAATTACGTTATATGTTTGCAAAATAAAGTATTGTAACATTACCTGGCACATTATGCAATGCATTGAAAATGTTTGTATTGATTACAATGGAGCAGCCATTGAACTGTTGCCTCTGTGCTTAGGATTTCACCCTGGGTGAAACTATGCAGTATATACTACAGGTATGAATGATACCCTTGGGATAAGCGTGTTACAATGCTCAAAAAGCATTTAATTGTAAGCAAATTAGCTATTGATAATTTATTATTGAAATTCACATCCCTTATAATTCCAGAACCAGCAGGAGAGGTTGTCCTGCTTCTGGCGGTCCATTTTTCTACTTCCATTTCTTGCCTGAGGTGACATGAAAATGCTGCAGGGGGCTAGCGCACAGTGCTAACACAAATGCTAACCGTGTATTATCCCATTGTAATAGTAGGCTTGTACATAGTTGTGGCTCGGAATCAGCTGCATTGTTATTCTCGGAATATTTGCCATTCCGCCAGGCTCCCACACACTGGCCCTCGAGGAATTAGCGCGATGCTTTTCTTCGTTATGAAAGAATCAATGTCTAATTTCCGTAGGTATCAGCGTCTTTCTTGGGTATTGTTTTAAAATGGTCCGTCATCTTTAACTTATGCCTGAGAGAGATATGGCGAATATAGGTTTTCAAATTAAGTTAAATGATATGGTGAAATGCAGTTTACTGGAGGCCATTTGTGTAAGGGAGATTAGTCTCAAAGTGCTTCACTGTGATTGATGTAATAATAAACTGTAATGCAAAATAAGGTGATTGAGCAAAACATCTGTAGAATCACAGCTGAAGGACATACAGCTAACGGTTGCAGTTTTGTATAAATATACATCGGAAATAAGTAGTCTCTGATAATAGTAACAGCTAATCTTGATTAGTGATGCACCAATTGCTTATTACTTATAATGGGAACTATTTTTGAATTATGGTAATATTAGATGTCTTCGGACAGTTGTCATTGAACGTTCGATTGTGCATGTGTTCCGTTTCAGAAAATGAAAACAAAAGATTTGCTTGGTGTCCTGAAAAATCCAGGTTTCAGTTTAAGAGTTACTTTTCACTGTATCACTGCTCACTCCTGGCTTGGGTCTTTTTCTGCCTTTTTCTCTCACACAATCTTACTGTCAGTATTAGACCAGTTTAAAGTGACGTGTGTACAAATTACCTGAAAAATAAATGTTTTGTTTTTGTAGAGAGATACAAGCACAGGAGGCCCTCCAGAATGGACAGCTGGGCACAGGTGAGGGAATCCCTGATCTTCAACCTGGAGTACTCGCTAGTCAGGCTATGATTGAGAAGATACTCACTGAGGACCCCCGTTGGCAAGGTAAGGAACAGCAGGGTGGACAAGCGTAAGGTGCTATTTTTTGACATTTCAAAGGGTGTGGAAGATGGTTTTGTCAGTGGCAGTGTATACAAGGGTTCATTGTTTTTCTGTACCCTGGTTCAGATTCGACCTTCGTCTTGGCAAACTACAAAACGGAGCAGTGCACCAAACCACCGCGACTGTGTAGGCAGGGCTATGCGTGCCCACATTACCACAACAGCCGAGATCGAAGGAGAAACCCGCGGAAATTCAAGTACAGGTTCGTGGCGGAGCCCGCCCGAACTATGATGTCACGATTGGCGGTCGCCATGACGATGTCTAACCAGCTGCTCAATTGTTGTGGCAGGTCAACCCCATGCCCGAACGTGAAGCATGGGGATGAGTGGGGAGAGCCCACGAAGTGTGACAGTGGGGACAATTGCCAGTATTGTCATTCACGCACTGAGCAGCAGTTCCATCCGGAGGTGGGTGGGTCAACGCTGCTCTCCCACATGGAGTCAGAACTAGCAGGGCTGTGTTTTCAGATTTGCTCTGTTTTTTTCTGTACTTTTACATAGTTGATATATGGTAGGATTGCAGGCAGCACTAAGCATAAGTCAGACGGTCACACGCACTGACTACTGGCAGTTTTAAGGCACTAATATTTCTAATTTTGTGTGTTTGTCCTGCAAGAGGAAACCATATCTTCCTGAGGGGTCCCACACAGCACAGAAAATATTTTATTTAGCAGACGCTTTTATCCAAAGCGACATACAGTTGAGAGAGCAGGGTCAGACAGTCCATGGAGCAATTGGAGGCTAAAGGGTTAAGGGCCTTGACTGAGGACAGGAACAGTGCCAGTACTGGGATTTGAACCGGTGACCTTCCGATCACAGGCATTCCTAATCCTCAGAGCCAAACACCAGCCCCAGAACATGCAAGTAGGGTTTGAGTATAGGAGTTTCATGCCTTCTTTTGGAAACTATGAAATGGCAAATATTACAAAAAATTCACTTTATAAAGCATTTGCCAGAGAATGAACTGCAGTGAGAGACGTACCAGGGCAGTAGCATTCATCATTAGCCTGTCGTGAATTTTTACTGTAAGAAACTGTTGTGTTTGTGGTTTGTAATGGGTCTCTGTTTTAGTTTTGGTATTGCAGTTTGCTTGTGTTTTAACCACTGTGTTCTGTCCTCTTTATACACAGATCTATAAATCCACAAAATGCAATGACATGCGACAGACCGCTTACTGCCCCAGGGGACCCTTCTGCGCCTTTGCACATGTGGAGCGTATGTTCTGCAAGCTTCTGCTTTTCCATCTTCTATTTCTCTGTTGAACAATGGCCCCGGAACATTCTCTGCCTTCCTTTATCTAGGAATCCCTTCCACAGAAGAGACACTGAATTCACTGCTCTCTTCGATAAACGCCGGCTCCCAGTTGAAGTCCTGTTCCCAGTTTTCTGAAGCTGTGGTCAGCGACTGGGGAGGCACCACCGCAGCTGGCCCTGGGGGCCGCGATGTCGTAAGTGACACCTCCAGGCTGTTCTGAATGTCCCCTGGTGTGTGCGCTGATAGCAAAGGGAGAAAATGGCCTCCTCACCATAATTTTGCTATTGTGAAGTTAATGAAGTCATTGCATGTATTCTTCCCGGAAGCTCAGTGTGGTCTTTGGAAGATGGCATTCATTGGTCGGTGGCGTAGTTCTTCCTTGAATGTGAGGTGTTGATTGGCAGCCAATGAGGTAATAGTAGGAGGGTACTGCTTGGCGCTGTTAGCGAGTTCGCGGCATGAGCTCTGCTCCCAGTTGTGCACAGCCCACTGTGTGGGATTTGTCCAGCTCCCGTGCTGTCAGTCGCGTTTTTTGTGACCCATTAGAAACCATAAGAGGCTCAGCATTGGCCGGATAATAGAGCCTCATTCAGTTACTCTGTCCCCCCCCCCAGGTCTCCTGCTCTGATAGCCCTGTAGCTTCAAGCTGTGGAAGCGACAGCCCCCCATCTGCGGTCGGGCCCATCGGCCGGCCCTGGTGCCCCGCTAACGGGGGTTCGAATCGTAGGCCCAGCCTGTCTACCCTCTCTTCCCCAACATCCGACTACCGCAAAGCTCCCGGTTTCGAGCGTGAAGATCAGGTACCGAGGAATGTTCCCTTTGCCTGATCGGAGGTCATTCGTAGACCAGAGAAAAATTTTTAAATTCCAAGCATTATTTTTCTTTCTTTTCTTCACTATAAATTCACATCTATTTTTTGTTTTGTTTCAGCTCTCTTATTTTAAATGCTGTTTGGATGTTTCTCTGCTGACAGTTTAATGAGGCCCTGACACATTTCATATGCGTGCTATTTAGCATTATTATTTATTTCGTGTGGTGTGGAACCATAGACGCCTTCTCTCAGTGAGCTGGAGTGAGATCTGGAATTTCCCTGAACATTCTGTGGATGGTGCAGTGTGTTTGGTCTGTGTGTTTTACTTTACTTGTTCGTTTTTTTTTGTGGTATATGTGCATACATGGAACAAAGATATGTAAAAACTGTAAAATAAGGAACCATACCTTTTGTGTTGCCGAGATCCCATTTATTCCTTAAATTTATATTTGCCTCTGAATATTGCCTCTTAATGTCCAAATGTTTTCAGAAATTTCTTGCATCAGGCATGTGTGAATGAGCGAAAATGCATAGGAATCATTTGGCATATTGAAGACCCCCTGTGGAGGTGTATGAGGCTGCATTGTAGCTGCACTGTTCGTTGTAGATTTCTGAACCCTTTCAGTCCTAGGCACAGATGCGCATGTAACGCCATTCTGTTCAATATGGACATATCTGCTTCTAATGCCTGTTGAAAACTGGCTCTGGATACAGTCTCTAAATCAATTGTGGAGGTGTACCAGTAACAGGAGGTACAAAACTGATCTTCGTTTGATAAATTGTCTTCTTGTTGTACAACATTTTAATTATATTTCAGTCTGTGTTTCAGGGAAAAATCCTCAAGGGTTCCCCCATAGACTGCGATCACAAGCGGAACTCAGACAAGCAGGTGAGGATAGACTCGCCACCCTGTGTTTGCCCTGGGAGGGGGGTGTGGGTGGCGAGAGCCTACGTTAGCATTTTAACGGGGCCAAGGGGGGCTACACTAAAGATGCCATTAATCTCAGAGTCTGCAACCTGATGCAGCCCATTTTAGCGGCAGTAGGCAACACTGAACTTGTTACGGATTCCCTCTGTTGCAGAAATCTGAAGCACTTACTGTTGAATAAAACAGCTTTTGTTGTCACAGTCAAAAGTGAAACATGATACATTATTTTGTTCCTTGTTTTATTGGTTGAGTATCAGTTGTGATTTTAGCTAATAATCTATTATTTACAGTGTTCATATATACTGCTGTGCGCCTGATGAACTCTAATGAGCTCCTCTGTGTCCTGTAGCATTGTGTTTCTGAATCAGGATCTTTCTGTTGAAGCGGCTTCAGCTTTTATGAGCACATGATCAGTGCCTAAAGCGAGCTCTCACCCACAGAACCTCGTGAACCTGTTCAACCCACTGGCGAGCGGGATCACATCCAGTCTGGCCTCCAGTGTCGGCTCCGACAGCTGCTCGCCCACCGCCTTGTCCACGATGAACGCCAAAGCGGTGCCATTCTACCCAGCCAGCAACACCGTAGAGTCAGTTGTGGGTATGTCAGAGTCTAACCTGGTTAAGTAGTTCAGCATCACAGAGTAGTTGGCCATCAACAAACAGCTGCAAGGAATGTTCATTAATTAAATGAAGGAAGCAGTAGAACTTAGAAACTTGTTTCAAGTTTTTTATTGTCACTTGTTCAGATGGACAGTGAAATTCTTGTGCCATGGTTGCATGGGGAGGGAGCAGGTGCAGGGTGGGGGCAGGACAACAGCCATGCAATTAGGGACAATAGTCCAGGGGTCTTCAAATTTTACCCTCGATTCCAAATTCAGGCCGCGTTTTCAGTTCTCCCAGGTAGTGACTGATTCTGATTGGCCGCAGAGGCCTCACACCTGGCTCATGGGTAAAGGAAGGCTGGAAACTCAGCAGCGCTCGGCCCTTGGGGACCGTGACTTGAATAGCCCTGCAATATAAGAATTAGTGAACAATGAATAAGCAGTAAATAGGTGATACAACTATTGAAACAATTCCCGTACATTAAAGTAATGATACGATGTATTTGAAACTAGCCCACGGTTCAGCAGGCTCTCTGAGGTCACTTCCGGATACACAGACGTCCTTCCTGTCTGGTGGTTTGTTAACACGGTGCCAGGGGACCCCGGAGTCTCCTGGGCTTTGTCACGGCTGACTGGGGTCTGATCGAGCTATTCCTACGACATAGGTGTTTAGCCATCCTGGTAGCACACCGTTAATAGTCTGCTTGTTATTCCAGGCTGGTTCCCCATCATTTGAGCCGCCCATGCCCCCCTGTGGATTAATCGCACTAAGCTCTAAGCTGACTAATTGTGGGCTCGCCAGTGTTTTCAGTTTTGAATGCTAATTTGTGCTAATATTTAATTTTTTCCATTTCATTTAAAATTAAATCAGTCTTTGTTATTTCAGTTGATTTATGATTCAGATTGTTATGAGCCCCTGAAGAACTGGGTAATTTTAAGGGGTTTGCATGTTCTTAAATGAACAAATATCGGGGGTATGTATGTATCATGGAGGCATGCACTCGCCTGTAATGCATGTTTCTTAAGTTTTTCAATATTTTGAATGAATTCGGCAAATTCAAAAGAGAAACCTCATGCTTGATGTGGTAAGACTGCAGGATACTTGAAATAACAGCATCCAGAAAAAAAATTAGTGCAGTTAATACCACCAGTTTGCCAAACAAATAATAAAGTCTGAACTTGGATGGCTTGTGTTCTTATTAATAAATGATCCACAGCGAGTATGTCATGACAGATGTTTCGGTTTGGTGATTTGTTAATTTAAAAGGAAACAATGATAGTGAAACTCCATGGATGCCATTTGAATGTCTTTGTGAAGTTACAGTTTTGTCCTCTAGGCTCCGCTCTTGACCTGAATTTCAACGACATTGACGTCGTCTTGCTGGATAAGGAACTGGAGCGACATGAAAATGGCGACCTTAGTTTAACAAGTTAGTGTATTGGTTGTTTTTGTCTGTCTTGCGTATAAAATTCTCATGTCCTCAGTCAGAGATGTTTGTGTTATTTGTGAGGCCTGCTAGCATGTCCCACCCCCATCTCTCCCCCCCAAGGTGAGCAACTCCTGTGCGGCTCGGCCCCTGTCAGCATTCCCGGCTCGCTGAACCGCCCTCCCTCCCTGCGCTGCTCCTCGCTGCCGGCTTCCCCTCTCGATTCCCTGCCCCTGTCGCTGCTCTCCGGCATGACGGCCTCTCAGGGCCAGCCCCAGACCCCCCACGCTGGCGCAGAGCACACGCTCATGGGGACCTCCGTCAGCTCCCCCAGCACCCTCGGTAGGTGCATGTGACTAGAATGTCACTGGTTCTAATCTCGTACTCAGCAGAATAATAATAATAATATCACCACTGGGCCCTTAACACCTGAAAAACTATCCAGGGGAGCTGGATAAACGGCTGATCAGGAGTTTTATTCTCGCCTGCAGGAGAGCAAGATGGGTGATATGAAATGTTTCCAGTGTAGCTGAGCTCATACAAATGGCAAATAAAGCGTCATCATTAAGATCATTCGATCAGGTGGCCTCAAGGAAGCGACTCTGAAGAACTTGTAAATAATACCATGCCGTGATTGGGAGTTGACGGACATGTGCTGTGCATGCTCCTCTCCATAGGGTTAAATGGGGCTGCAGGAGGTGGCATGTGGGACTTTGTGAGTGGAATCTACCCTCCCAGCTCGTCTCCAGTGGCCAGCAGTACCGGTGTGGACCTGTGCCGCTTGCGGAGGGAGCTGGAGGAAGCCAGAGGGAAGATCACGCAGTGGGAGATGGCGTGGCGGCAGGCTAAGCAGGTCAGGGGCCTCCGCTTTAATGTGTGCGTAGGCAGTGCGGTCACGACCGAGATATTCGGGCACACGACCTGGCACTGCCTGACGGCCACACCCATTTCAGGCTTGCGAAGCTTGCCAGAAGGACGCCCAGGAGGCCAAAGAGCGGGCGAAGGTCGCCGAGGGCGAACGGCAGCGGGCGGCGCAGAAGCGCGAGGGCGCCGAGCGCAAGCTGAGGGAACTGCAGGAGAACTTCGACATGGTGTGCCGCTCGCCGAACTCGCTGCTGCTCCGCAGCTACGGCGAGTTGGACCAGCTCGCGCTCCCTAAACTACTCTCTATCCAAAACCAGCTCTGCACAGACCTTGACGTTATAGACACGGTAAGCAGATCCAGACGGGGAAACCTGCTAAGATATCAAGTGCAGTATTTGCAGCTAAAGCTTAGCTAAGATTCAAGATTCATTTACTTTGCGATGATGTACTAATTGCATCATAATTTTTCCCCCCAATACACAGGTAATATATCAGCTTCAGTCAAAGACATGCATGGTTTGCCAAAAACGTGACCGTTCTATAGTTCTTCAGCCCTGCCAGCATTATGTACTCTGTGAGAGCTGCGCACCAAGCAAAACGGAATGTCCTTATTGCGAGACTAAGATACTGAGCTGGTGATGCTGATCTATCCAAGGTACTCTTTGTAGATCTATACCTTTGAAAGATTACGTATTAATCAGTGATGCTAACAGTCTGGATTTAGATTTTCTGTGTTAGTTAGGATTTCACGTAGTACATATAAAGGTAACAGTGTTTGACTGATGCGTTGACATTTTTTTCCAGATGGGAGATGTTTAACATGAAAAACCCAGTGCAGTTTTCAAATGGCTCTCAGTTCAATGTCAGATGATGCCCTTAATTCCAAGTAATGACTTTAAAAGTATCAGCCTTGCACTGTTATTGTTACCAAATATGTGAAGATTATTTGTTTAATATAAAAGCACTTTGTTAAAAGTTTTTTAGATTTACAGAATTGCCTTAGGCTGCTTTTAGGTTATATGTTTTTCACAACTTGCTATAGTTGAACTCTTGTTTGTAGTTTTTAATAGAAGATATTTCAGAATCAATATGTATTAAATTCAAGAATGTATTGTTACAGTACTATAACTAGTGTAGAATTTCTGATTTAAAAAAATGGAAACATAACCAGCAGATATAACACAATAGAGCCACTAGCTAGCATGTAATGGATCAGTTGTTATTTTTCTGATGTTTTTGTACACTAAGCTGTTGTTAGGCTCATTTCTTCTCTGTAATCGATTTAACTGGCTGCTGTAGATATTTTTGTTGTAGCCAAGCAACATGGTTGTTTAGGCTACAACAGCACTATAGGAGTGCCTTGTCTGTACCGGCAGAGAAAAGCTTCAAAACGGAACAATTCATTGATTTTCGTAATAATAAGCTCCTAATTAATCATTTTAAAATCTCCTGATAAATTTCAAGAACTGATACCAGCTACATATTGGCTCAATTTTATAAAATATATAAACTGATATGCATATATAGGAATTGCTTTGTGTCCAGCACAAACTCATAACAATTTAACTTGGTCTGGACTGCCTAATTGGTTTAAAATCACTTAAACTGTCCCATTTGCAAGATTAACCAGTACTCACACAAAAAAACTACCACTGTTATACTTTTATTTCAGAAACAACTAATTCCTTTTTAAAAGTGTACATGTGAGACATAGTTTTACAAGTGTGTATGCATTTTCCCAAATGCCGCTGGTCCGTGCAGCTTAAACTGATTGAAATCTTGACCTCCAACTGTGTTGAGACTAAGTCATTAAGTCCCTGTCTGTGCACGTTGTGTTTTAACACTCACTTCCTTAATTACTTATGAGAGTAAAACGGTGACAGCCATGTAGTTGTTAAGGAGCTTCGCACCCCCTTGTGCAGTTTGAAAAGTTCATCGAGGGCATGAATGAAGCATATTTAGTTTAAGTGAGTGAAAAGATAGTCCTGGAACTTGTTTAACTCAATCTTAGCTTGTTTTCTGTACAGTGCACTACTACATGTAGTCCTTGTGTTTAATTAGCAAAGTAATTCACCACATCTAATGTTCTCTTAGGAGCTTAATTATTTTTTGTTACATAGAATAGTTAGAAGTTTAGATTTTTTTCTTCTGTAGTATTTTTCCCCATAAATGTTGAAATTCCCCATAAATGCTGAAGTGTTTCCAAAATCATTCACATATAGGGCACAATGTAACCCAATTATGTGTTAAACTTAATAACAGAGTATGATTAAGATGATTTAATAATGATAGTGCTGTAATTTCAGTTGAAATAATGGAGGAATGTAAAAATTACCGTACAGTTTTAACTTTAATCAGCAGAGGGGGTGAAACACTCTGCATTTGCATATAAGAATAATGGTTTTTGCCATCTTCTGTGCTCTGCCAAAGACATTAACTATTTAACAATATTTTTTGATATATTACATTTAAAAATACTTTATTTCTGACATTCAGATCTAATGACCAAATAAAAAATCCTAGACAAATTGGAATGATGTCATATTCTTTTTTTCCTTTTCTTTTTTTTTTTTAAAGGTGTTTTCTGTATGAATGTTGAACGTCGCTCTACAGTTTGAACATAATGAAATGCTGCAGAAGGTGAATGACACTTGTATTTAGTGTTTAAAATGTATAAATGCCTTTCTTTTTTCTGGTGGACTGCATTCTCATCGCCTGTAGTAATGATTGTACACTACAGTTTGTCATGGTCATGTATGTTCAAACTCTCTTATGCTTCCTCCTCCCCCACCTAATCATCAGCATTTTTCCGATACCATGTACAGCTTGTGTGTTGATACAGTGTCCTTCACATTGGTTGATACAGGCAGGTGTGATAATTTAATTATTCACACTCTTGATGGCAGCTCCCATTGGTCGGGCCTTATTCCAGCTACCCACCTGATTGGCTTGTCTTTCTACTGTACCTGTTAAATGGATGTTACTATTCTAGCAATGGCACTGCAAGATATCCAGTGGTTGTGTGCACCTTATCTGTATCTCATACTGGTCCGTGGCTGATAAAGTATTAGAGTACACCTATAGCTATAACCTGCTCTTCAGCCTAACTACCTTTTTATGGTCGGACTATAAGTTTATTGTGCCTTTTTAAATGTATTTGAGGCCCACTGGCACAGAAATCGGTCAGGCTATAATTGCCAAGAAAAATACTTTCTGTTTACCTGAATTGCTAAAAGGTGATTTAACTGTTTTGAGTATTGCTGTTGCATTTGATAGCATTTTCATGTACAACATGATAAAATGTTATATTTAAATAAGATGTAATAAAAATGAATCTATATCTTATAGCTGCCGTAAAGGCAGTTGTATAACAATGTTGGCAATTTTTTTTTCTGATGTTTTTCCCATAACACCCAGGTAGTTTTTAAATTTCACTTAACCTATAGTTAGACACCTAATTTAATTTAACAGTTTATATTCTTTTCAAGGCTAACTCATTGTCCGTGTTGTATTGTATTTTTAATTAACTGAACTGGAACTTTTACTGTCCCATAGTTCTGTAAAATAGTTGTGAAACTGTAGCTTTTGAGCCGTATGTGTACCACTATCACCTGTCTGTATCAGCCATAATTTTAGTGTGCATCATTTTTTCTCTTCTCATTTTTGTACATTTTGTCATGTTTTTGAAAGATACAGTACGGGGATTAGTCCGGGGGAAAGGGCAGCTGCAGCTTAAATAAAGCACTGATTAGCTAGTTTTGATGATAATTATGATGGCAAAGATGATGATGATGATGATATTTTGGTGTGAACAATATTTTTACATAAGTGAAATGTGTTTTTTGTAATTATATTGTAATTGTTGGCTCTGATGATGTTTATGCAAGCGTATTATTCGTTTACTGTGGAAACCCTGATATTAAATGCGCTAACCTAAATTTCATTCTTATGACAGGAAAATGTTGGAGAATAAGACAGGGTGTGGTATGGCTTAAAATGATGTTATCAGATTATGGGTTTCAAATCAAGTATGAATGTTTAAGATTTTTTATGCATTTGGCATTTTCTAAAGATTGCATATTTGTTAATCTAAAGCCAGAGAGGACAATATGGAAGTAAAGTAATTTCTCAGGGTTTAACAGTAGAATAAAGAAGAAATTTTATTCCTACACAAAAGGTTCAGCTTATTACAATTTTTAGGCTAGATATTTTATAATAGCGCAAGCATCCCAACAGCAAACTTATCACTTATGTTTTTTGGTATGTATTGCGTTAAAAAATATCACAGCCATGTTGTAGTGTTTTAAAAGTGTCTGAAGATGTTAAATTCTTAGAAATATTACTGTTAGTACATTTTATATTTTACATCTAATTACATATGAGAATTTATGGAAACCTTTGCATTGCTGTGTGTCTAATATTTAAACACAAATGGCATTCTTCAGATATGGTATTTATGATGCATAATCAGTACTTTTACTGTGTTTTAAATTAACATGTTACAATTTACATATTACAGCACTTATGAAATGGTTTACAGAATTAATGGAATTATTTTTACTATGGAATTAAAAAATTGATCTCGGTCTGTGTTTTGGAAGTTACTTACTTTCTAGGCTGTATTTTGGTGCAGAGGGCAGGAATGTTGACATCAGAAATGTCTTTCTAAAATAAATACAAATAAAATTCTGGAAATTTTACCAGGTGACTAAAAAGTCTGGAACCACCAAGGTATTTTACATTTGGACTGATGTAACCAACATTTGTTCTAGTGAGGTGAACTGAAAATATTCCACAGCCTCTTTACACAAGACCATAATATTATGGGAAATTATAAGATCATGCATAGGTGCTGATCCAGTACAGAGTTGCAGTGAACATGGGGCTTATCCTAGGAGGCACAATGCAGTGCCCACCCTGGACAGGATGTCAGTCCATCTCATGATGCACACACCCAGAATTACACGCTCAAGGCAGTTTAGTTATTTCATATATCAACATGCTTTAGATTATGGGAGGAAACCAATGCAAAATTGATGCACGACAGCTGGCAGTAGGAATTGAACCAACAGCCATAAACTTTTAGGAAATAGTACCCATCTGTACATTTGAGGGTAATATTACTTGTCTCTGGGGCTGTACATAAGAAATTTACAAACGAGAGGAGGCCATTCGGCCCATCAAGCTCGTTCGGGGAGAGCTTAACTAGTAGCTCAGAGTTGTTAAAATCTTATCTAACTCTGATTTAAAGGACCCCAGGGTTTTAGCTTGCGCTACACTAGCAAGAAGACTATTCCATACTCCAACTACATGCTGTGTAAAGAAGTGCTTTCTCAAATTCATTTTAAAATGTTCTCCCCCTAATTTCCATTTATGGCTACGAGTTCTAGTATTTAAACTGATATTGAAATAGCCATTTTGCCGAAGAGCATCCAGACCTGTTAGAATCTTATATACCTAGACTCATGTCCCTTAGTCTCCTTTGCTCGAGGCTAAACAGATTCAGCTTAGCTAACCTCTACTCATAAGACATTCCTCTAAGACCAGGAATCATTCTTGTAGCCCTACGTTGAACCCTTTCCAAGGCAGCAATGTCCATTTTAAGGTATGGTGACCAAACCTGTAAATCTGTACTCTCAAAGGTCTGCCAATTGTACCCTAGCTGTAGGAAAATGTATATTTTAAGCTACAGAAATGGACTGAGGAACATTTTTATACCATTGTGTGTACATTAATGTTTCTACCTTGGAGAAGAAAACTCTACCAGGCCACTCTTTTTTTTGTGCCCATACTTTAGTGAATATCAATAGTTATTGCGGTATTTTCTGCCAAAACTGCTAAAAACGACAACTATTTAGGTACTGTAAGGAGAACCAATGATAATCTAAAATGGGGTGGGGAGGGGTAAGTTTTGTCTCGCCACAAGAAGCTAAAACCATGTACGGCGTTATAGATCGCATCCATAGCGGAACCTTTTTTATATGCAGCTTTGTACGGAGTGGGGGAATAAGAGAGAGCGCACACATCGTGGTGTTACTCATTTCTGTGTCTCTGATTACATTGGAACAACTTATTAACGAGTACTTTTGCGGGAATTTTGGAGGTAATGTATCGCAAACTGTTTCTTACAAGCTCGATGATTACGGACGAGTAAATTGTGTATTTAATAAGTAATCGTGTGCTTTTAGTAACCTGCTGATTCTCTTTGAAAACGCGAATGTTTACAGTTGCGTGATGTGTCACCTGTTTCTGTTGTGGCTTACCAACAACAAACTAATGAGCAGCTACTTACGTGCTGTGTTAAATGAATGTGCTTTTTTCCCGTTGTGAACGCAGGTTGTCCAACAAGAAAGGCTATCTCGGCTTGTTCTGGCCCGATGTAAATAATTTTAGGATGGAAGAGGTAAATGTCAAATTTAAGCTGAGTATGCTTGACAAGCACATTTATTAAATATATATTGGAAACTAGGTTGATGGTATTTCACAGTTGAATTTGACCAGATTTTGCATATTTTATCAGCCATTCCCGTGTAGAGAAACTGCAAAATGTGTTCTAGAAATATTAGTAAACATGAGTACCTATTTTTTATTTTATTGAAGGCTCCCTGGGGAACTTTTCAGGATGAGCTTGACTGGTGTATTCAGCAACTTCAGACAAACTTGTTGATGCACAGCAATCCACAGGGAGGTGAGGCGCGCCTCGTATTTTTTTTTACCATCTGGTGACGTTTCTGGTGCTACAAACGTTTCTTCGCTTGCTGACAGCTGAAGAAAATAAACGCGTGCTTAGCGTGTTGCAGTCAAAGACGACACCTTCTATGAAGAAGAGGCAAGTTATGCAGATAGTTTTTGGAGAATACAGGCAAAGAATGACAGATGACCACAAGGCACAAGAAGACACAGGTATGGAAAATGCCATTTTTTTTGTGAAATTACAAATATCAAACACCTTACTGTCTTAATGAATGCAGCCTGAATATGTGCTGTATGAAGTATTTACTAACCTACATGGACATTACAGTCAGGGAGACCATCCACAAGAGCAATGAGGGAAGTGGCTACAGTTGGGTGCCCAGCAACAGCTCCTTTATGTTCAACTTCTTCCCAGATGGAACAGCGGGGCAACTTGAGGAAACCTCAGTGACAACTCAGCTTCCACGGGAATCAGGAAGTCCGATAACCTCGATTCCTTTAACAGGAGAAGGAGCAGACTTCGCTTTCAATTTCCAGATACCCTCAGAAAGACCTGAGACTGAGAACAGGGGGGATCCGGTCAGCCCCACGGACGTTGCTGTAGCAGCAGATGGCAGAGATACCAGCTCTGAGAATCTGCAGGACGTTGAACTAAACACCACATCTGCCAAGAAAAAGAAGCCCCGGAACAGGAAGAAAAAGCAAGAGGGATGTGAAGACCAGAAGAAACCACCACCAGCTTCTCAGGATGCAGCAACCAGCAACTCGGGGCAAAGCGTGCTGGTAAGTGTCAACACTGGTCCAATCTGTTCATTAAATGATAGCAAATCACATCAGAGACACCGGTTACATGTCTATGCATTACAGAGTTCAGAGCAGCAGCTGGTCAGGGAGCTTGACTGGTGCATGGAACAGCTGGAACTGGGCCTAAGGACTCAAAAGTCTACTCCTAAACAGAGTAAGAGTCATTTACTCAACTTACTGCATTAGAAATTGTATAGGAAAGCCGTGTTTTTAAAATAAGCAATGGAACACCTCTTCTGTTCAAAGTAATAGTTCTTTTTGTGTATGTCAATCACAGTGGAGGAGGCCTCTCGTGCACTGAAGACTTTGCATAGCAGCAAAGCTCCTCTGGTGAAGAAGAGGCAGGTGATGAGGTCAATGTTTGGCGACTACAGGAAAAAGATGGCGGATGAAAAAGCCAAGCAGCTTAAAATGATTCAAGCTGGTGAGAAGTTTTGAGGAGAAACGGCATGGTGGATTCGTACAGAGCAGTGTGAAATAGAGCTGATTTGCCAGATGTTGCATGTGTCATCAGTGTTTCTCAACCGAGTCCTCGGGGACCCCCACATGGCCCATGTTGTTGCTAGCGGGAGCTGGGTGGGGAGCAAAAACGTGAACCGTTTGGGGGTCCCCGAGGACTGGGTTGGGAAACACTGATTTATATGGTGGAGTATTGATATACCCAAAATGGCCCCTGCTTTCTCCTAGACATGAAGTCAGCCCACGTCACAGCAGTGTTAACACCTGCCAAGAAGCCGGTTTTCCATAGGAAAGCGGAGTGCAGAAAAGAGGTCAAAGAAGAGAAGCTAAGTATGCAGAGCCAGGACATCAGCACTGAACCCAGCGGGAAGGCGTTTGTTTTCACCCCTGCAGAAGAAGAGTTCCGCTTCAACTTCTTCTGATTCTGACCACAAATATCTCACAGAAATGTTTTTTTTTGTTTCTAGTTAATGTATAGGATTTTTTCCTTAAATATAAAATAAATATTTTAATTGTTTGGTTAATGCGCCAGAATCCAGAGTTATTGAAAATCAGAAGCAATGAAAAAGAAATTTGTACCTCACAAACAAGTTTATCAAGTATGAAATAACAAAGTGGTTTTTCTGCATCTGATCACATGTGTCTTTTGTATTTTCTTGTAATTCAGACAAACAAAAACATCAAAGGGTTAGGGTTAGGGTTATTTCAGTAATGAGGTATACCTCAGGCTTTTGAAATTTTGGCATCAAAATGATCTATTCTCTGTCAATTTTATTTAGATTTCAAAATATTGGAATAGCGTTGCTTTTGAAAATACGGTCAAAATAACTTCATAATGCATTATAATGTCTGGACAATATGGTGGTAAATAAGATACCGTCCAAGTCTTCTTCTGGCCTGAAACTTAGATGATCTACTTAAATACCACAAAGTACAGAACAAAATCAAGTGATCAGCTTGGCTATATAACAAAAATAATATCCTAAGATTCTGCTCCAGAGGGAATTAATATATACAAATATATTTTTATGGCCTTCAGAGAGATGAGATGGTACCTTATTGATTTGCAGAGAGAAATTAGAACAATTAGAATGGGGGGCTCCAACTTTTTTACAAAAAAAAAAAACCTGGTGAGTTGCAGGGTGGGGGAGGTATAAAATTAATCCTTGCACGTCTACTTTGCAGCATGCCATGACATATACATATGTACAGTACAGTGGGGGGAAATAATCTGCTGAATTTCTAAGTTTGCCCACTTACAAAGAAATGAGCAGTTTGTATTTTTTTTTTTATTTTATTGGTGAGAATATCAACCAAAAATCCAGAAAAAATACATTGCATAAAAGTTATAAATTGATTTGCATGTTGTTGACTGAGATAAGTATTTGATACCCAAGCAAAACATGACTTAGTACTTGGTGGCAAGCCCTTGTTAACAAGCACAGTGGTAAGACTTTTCCTGTAGTTGGTCACCAGGTTTGCACACTCTCAGAAGGGATTTTGGCTCATTCCTCTTTACAGAAACTGTCTAAATCCTTTAGGTTTCTTGGCTGCCGTTTGGCTACTCGAAGCTTGAGCTCCCTCCACAGATTTCCTGTAGGGCTGAGGTCTGGAGCCTGGCTGGGCTGCTCCATGACCTTAATGTGCTGCTTCTTTGGCCTGTGTTGCCCCCTGTATACACACCACCATAATGCATTTATGCTATTAACTTCACTATATTAGGTATCATGTTGTAATAGTTTTAGTTGGCTAACATAATGCTAGATGGCAGATTTTAAAATAGTTCAAAACTTTCCCTAAATTCCTTACTGTGTGCCAGCAGTTGACACTGTAGTCCCTATGGTTGTACTAACATAACTTGGGAATATGTGCCTTCCATCATTCTCTTGTATGCTGTACTGCTTGTTAGCACTCGCTGATTTGTACTCCACTCTAGATGTACACATCTGGGCTAAGGCAAGCTGGATTTGCAGTGTTCCTCATGTAACTGAAAAAACCTCCCTTGACATCTGACAAGCTTCATACATTTTTGCGAGATGTATGGCTTGTTGGGTTAAGACTTGTGTCTGTGATCGGAAGGTTATTGGTTCGAGTTCTGGAGCCAACAGATTGATGTTGCTGTTGGGCCACTGAGTAAGGCCCTTCACCCTCATCTCTGGGAGCACTGCATGGTGGTTGGCCCTGTGCTGTGACCCCCAAGCCTCTTCTCCCCTGTCTGTGTGTTTCAAGGAGAGCCAGATAGGACAATTTATCCCCAGGGATCAATAAAGTATAACTATTCAGTTATTATATTGTAGTTTTGTGATAATTCAGTTGTTAGCACTGTAACCTGACACCTGGTGGGCTTTGGGTTTAAAGCTCTCCCCAAGATCTGTGTGTACATAGTTTGCATGTGACCAGTGTTTTGGTAGATTTCTTCCAGAAATCCAAAAACACATGGTTAGGGGATTCACGTGTCTAAATTTCCAGTGCCAGTGTGTACCCTAAAAGGCCTGGAATCCCATGCGAGGTGCCCCATGCCTTGCCATCTGTGGTACCTGGGATAATCTCCAGGATCATTAATATAACATATAGAGCGAAAATATGTATTTTGTCTAACAGAAGTAATCAACAAAATACATTCATTGTGACTGATAAACTGATTTCATAATTTAATGTGATACGCTTTGTCACATTGTCAGTTCATTTTGTTAAATGACTTATTGAAGAAGTTTGTGAACATACAGGGCCCTAGTCATATGTACTAATACTAGATAGCTATTTCTAGTTAGATATTTAACAAAATAGCATAAAAGTATACAATTTACATGCTTCGGGTGGCCTGTGAGTCATACACCAAACAAAACCAAGGAACTAATCAAGTCCTGTACACTGAACAGCATAGGGTTAACAGACCATGAGATTAATTGGTGTTCAAGCGATACTTCTGGATGCAAATCCTACTGACCTTGGAGGTTTATTTTTGATAATTGTCTGTTTTATTAGTATTCGGCATAAAACAAACATTTCCAAGACATATCTCTCATGTCAAATGCATGAATCATGTTTGCCATCAGTCTCACTTTAATACTTATCAAAAGCACAGGTACATAGACAAAAGAATAAAAAGGGAAAACTACAGATAGGGAGTGATCATTTCTTTACAACACAACCATTAATTTGTAAAGATAAAATCTGGCCTATGGGGCACTATATAGTTAACCCATTTTCCCAGTGTGAAACAAATTATTTTAGTTTATAATTAACAAATGCTATCATCCTCTCCATTGAGTAAATGTTCAATGTAATTTCCAGTCATGTGTTTAAAGTTGGGGTATCCTTTAATAGCCATTTCCTTATAAGTGTTTTTTTTACCAGCCACCTACAGTATATTCATTAAATTTTTACATCCTTGAGGTACACCATATATCCAAAATATGCTCTTACACTTCAAGTATATTTTACATTTAAAAATATCTTATAGGGCATTGTGCATCCCTCTGCAATAACAGAACAGTCCCAGAAAGTATGGTAGCATTTTGATTTTCACTTTTTCCCCAGCAAACTGAGAAATTACTATCATAATGGGATTTTTGAGAGTGAGTAATGAAATCCATAATCAGGCTTTTCCAATCAAACTCCCTCCAATTCTGTGAACTGGTACATTTCCACACGTTTCTCCATATTATTGTCCATCCCTCCTCAGATATAACTATCCCTTCTTCCTTCTCCAATTTTGTTTTCATATATGAAGTCGAGTATGTTTTGAGATTTGACAGACTTGACAGAGATTTTACAGTATTTGTATAAAATAATTCTACTATCAAAATCTGAATTATATGCTTTCCTAAACAGCTCTAACAAATATGCATTTGCCTCAGCCATGTTTTTTATCTTCATATTAACATAGTGTCATAACCTCAGATATCGATATGTGTTGTTTTTTTAAATAAGTATTTCTCTTTAGGCCTTTCAAAACTGTAGTGTTTCTTCTTTTATTATTTTGCACAGAGCTGTTATTCTCATACCTGCCCATTCCTTAAAGCTAATGTTCGGTTTATTTGGTGTAAAATCGGAGTCATATGTACACCATTTAAGGATTATGATATCTCCCTCTAATTAGTGTTATTTAATAATAATTTTCCATAGCTTAAGAGTCCATTTCACCCATGGGTTGTCAATAATATTTATGTAATTTTGAAGGCTATCATCAGCTAAGATTGCCTACCTTAGGAGTTTAAAAGAAAGACAATAGAGTATTCGTAATATGTGCCTACAGTTTCGTAGTAGAAATGTACAGTGAGTGAGTACGCTGGAAATTTACCATAAGAATTTAATTATCAGATGTGCTTCTGTCAAAAAGGCCGTAACATCCATCTTCCAAACCGCTTATCCCATTGGGAGTCCAGAGCCTATGGGCACAACCCAGGATGGGGGACAAGCCCGTCACAGGGCACACTCCCACACCATTCACATGCACACCTACGGGCAACTTAGTAACCCCAATTAGCCTCAGCATGTCTTTGGACTGCGTGGGGGGGGAGGGGGCCAGAAGAAACCCCACGATGACATGGGGAGAACATGCAAACTCCACACACGGAACCCGTACGGAGACTCAAACCCTGGTCCCAGAGGTGTGACGCTGCAGTGCTAACCACTGCACCATCATGCTGTCCGCAAAGCTTTAACAATAGTTGCAATATAATATTAAATCACATTATTTCTCAAATACCTTTTAAAATTCTACATTTCAAAAAGAAATCGGGAACTTGGCGCATTATAGCCAGTTTTAGTTTTAGACAGTCAAGGAAACCATAGTATTTAAGTGTTTAATATTTTTTAGCAAGATCTTAAAATCTTCGTCGTCATCATTATCATCTGGCTAAACACAACCACGTTCTTCTCCGGTCCTCGGTAGAGTTTATGGCTAGCCGCAACAACTGGATCTCTATTTGGTTACGCATAACTGTACAGCTGTTGTTGAAGTATGACGCCACTGCGCCTCGACTTTCCATTGGTTGCGTATCACATGACCAGTACGGTGGCTTTTTTGTGGTTTTTGGGAAATTGAGTTCATTTTACAACGACATGACTTATGGACTGCTTGAGTTGTATGACTATTTGACTACAGAACCCAGATATTGAAAATTATGTCGTATTGGGGGATGTAACGTGGGTGCAATCGTGTTGTTTGATGGTGTTTGTATTACAACAAGCGACTCAGTGATTGAAGTCGTGAACGACTTACAAGGGTAAGTTAGATTTAACTGCGCTGGTTGCTCTGTAGTGTTTGTAAAAATTATTTTATTATAATTTGCGCCAAATCTCCACTAGAGCGATTTGGTGAAAGATTATGAGAAGTTATCAACCGTCTCTGTTTGTAATATGCATATAGGTCGCACTTTATCTAGGGTGGTAAACTTTCCCCATAAGGTTCGGTGTTGTATCTCTTTTTGGTTATTGTTTCACGAGCTCGCTCTTTTTTGTGTTTCACACAGGTTTGCAACTGTAGTACTAACTGTTTTCGGGAATTTAAAGCGCCCAGGAAAAACTTAGAATTACTGTTCTTCTCTTTCATTAGAATATGCATTATACCGAGATTTAAAACTCAAAATTAAAAGTAAAATTGAAATTTATAATATTAACATTATTATGTAATATTTTGACTGCTTTTTCATTTTACTGAAAATTGTAATTTAAGCTGTGCTTGTAACTTTTTGGAGAGATCGTTGGCATGGTATTTTACATTTCCGAAATGTTTCTCTTAAGTACCTATATAAAACAGGAGCCGGTTTGAGGATGTCTGAATTTAGTGATGAAGCCAGTGAGTCTGAACAGCTTGGAGCCAGCCTATCTCTGTGGTTAGGGGACGCTGGAGGGCAATTAGCGCATCGTGAAGAGCTGCATGTACCTCTGGATCTTCACACTGCCTGTTCCATTGGCCAGTATGATGTTGTAGCAGAATGCATTCGCAGGTGGGTGTTCCGTTGTAGCAAGCCTTCCCCCCCACACAGCATTGTTCCAATTTATATAGAAGGAACAGTTAAATTGATGAATGTCTCAATGTGGCCAATATAACAGAATCACTACATGAAAAAGGACTTCAACTTTGAATTCTGGCAGCCCATAAATGTATGAGTTTTGAAAATTAACATAAATCAACAAATGGTTGTAAAGGGGCCAAGTACTCAGTGTTGTGTTGTAGGTGCACTTGTCACAAAAACTGCAAGATTATTTAATGTGCCTAGGGAAATGGTCGACACCAATCACAGCATTTGCTAAGCACAGTCACTTAACTGGCAAGAGGAACAGTGATTACAGTTTGAGCCTCACTGTCGAGGATAGACAGACATTTAGCAGGATAGTTAAACACCATAACACTACAGCCTCAGAAATCCCCACTGAAATGAGCCAGCGGCTCTGTGACTCAGTCTCAACAAAAGCTGGACTTCATGGGAGGGCTGTCCTTCACACACTGCTTTTATCTTGGCCCTTTGTACAAAGATGCATAATCCAGTGTACAGAGCACAAATCTTTTGGAGAAATTGTCCAAAATCCCAGTACCTGCAGTTTGGTAGTTATATTGTAGTGAAATTGTATGACATATGACATTATTTTAAGGCGATTTGAAGCTGTTCTGAAGGTGACTGTAAGTTTTCTTTTGTCTTGCATCTATTTGCTTGGTTCAGAGGAGATGTTGACCTGGATGCTAAGAATGTAGGTGGCTGGACACCGCTGATGTACGCTGCTTATATTGGGCATGACAACATCGCTAACCTTTTGCTTGAGACGGGTGTGGACGTGAACGCGACTACTGCGAAAGGACAAACACCACTTATGCTGGCAGCAAGCTGTGGAAATGAGAGCATTGCCTACTTCCTGCTCCAGGTCAGGACATCATGGGTTGACATTTTCACTTTTTGCGTTCATTGACCTTTTCATTGACCTTATTGGTTGAAATGAATGGTGGAATGGGAAATTTTATCTGCTAAGTTTAGCCCTTCTTAACATTACCATTGTATGACCTGTAACCCTTTTTGCCCCCAACAAAAAAAAAGCAAGGTGCAGATCTGGAGATAAAGGATGCAAGAGGCTGGACAGCTTTTTTTCACTGTACCAGCACTGGACACCAGCAGATGGTGAAGTTCCTATTGGACAACAATGCAAATGTTAATATCAAGTAGGGTGCCTCTAATGACAGCAATGCCCAGAGTGGCTACTGAACATGAATCAATGTATTTACTACAACTTCCTCGTAACAATGTAAAATAACATTTATTCTCAACAGGGAGCCAATATCTGAATTCACACTCTTAATGGAGGCTGCTGCTTCAGGTCATGAAATAATCGCCCAGTATCTTCTAGAACATGTAAGACCCCATTCACAGAACATGAACTTTTAATTGCTTTGCTTTGACTTGGTGCTAAAGATCCTGCCCCCCCTTTCTCAGGGAGTAAAAGTCAATGAAAGAAATGCTAAAGGAGAGTCTGCTCGTTCCTTAGCTATTTTATATGGCCATACCAAGATCGCCAGCCTCATTGACATGCAGTCGGCCAGGACCAAACCAGGTGGGGGATGTTACTTTTCAGGCTATAAAGACTTGATGCCTTATTCGTTATTTTACATTAATTTGTTTACTTCACACTTGACCAAAGCGATACAAGTGAGGCAGATAATACATCACAAACATGAAGCTGGCAAGGAACCAACTTGGGTACAATAACTCCTATGTTGAGCTTCCAGTTAGAGACCAGTAATAAGTGCTAGTTGGCACTGGAGCAGAAGCTACACAAAACATTGTAAGAGCCTAACGCAAGCTATTCGAATCAGAATTAGCAGTAGATTCCTACTAGACAAGCACAAGATACAAGAGCGTCCACTGTTGCCTGAAGAGTTTAACCTACGGACAGCCATACGACTTTATACATTTTCATTGTTTCTCCTTTGTCATCAGGGCACTATGAAGACCTCAGCTCATCTGAAGACTCAGATAGCGGCCCCCGGAGGTCGCGTCTTACCCGCAGCAAGGGACAAGTCAAGGGACCTAGCATTCATGATGGTCCACAGGCAATAGCCAAGTTCCGGGTCGGAGCTCCCAGCAGGCCTCGTGGTAGAGATTTTCCTGGATATCTGAGTGAAAATGCTATTTTGCTATTTCAGATGTAAAAGAATAATGTATAATACCAAAACTGGTAAATTGATAGTTATTAATAAATAATAATAATTTAAAACTCCCTGGCCAGAAGAATGTAGACACCTTACCATCACACTTATATGTGCTTGTTGAACATACCATTCCAGTGCCATAGGCATTAATATGGGGTTGGCTCCATTTTGCTGCTATAAGAAACTCCACTCTTCTGGGAAGGTTTTCCACTAGATTTTGGAGTGAAGTTGTGGGGATTTCAGCCCATTTTAGCCACAAGAACATTAGTGAGGTTTTAGTGAACTAAGGAGCCTAGATCAAACCATCAAAAATAGCCCCAAACCATTATGCCCCCTCTAGAGGTGGATAGTTCAGGTCCAGAAAGTAAAACTCTAGACAAAGATTTTGTTTCAACCAACCAGTTAGTATAAAGAGTCACAGAGTACTGGTTGGTTGAAACAAAATCTTGGTCTGGATTTTTGCTTTCCGGACTTGAACTATCCACCTCTGCCCCCCTCCACCAAACTTTACATTTGGCACTATGCACTCAGGCAGGCAGATTCTTCTGGCATCTGCCAAACCCAGATAGTGAAGCGTGATACGTCACATCCGAGAACGCATTTCCACTGCTGCAGAGTCCAATGGCACGGCACAGCAACTCGGCCATGGAACCCCAGTCCATAAAGCTCCTGATGGACAGTTCTTGCCCTGGTAGTACTTCATGAGGCAGTTTGAAATTATGCAGTTAGCATCTCAAGCAAGGAAATGCAATTTTTACTCCTCACATGCTTCAGCACTCTGCTGTCTTGCTTGGTCAGCTTGCAAGGCCAGCCTCTTTGTGGCTGAAGGGTGGTTCTTCCTAGATGCTTCCACTTTGCAACAACAGTATGACAGATGAGCAGGGAAAGTCTAATAGGGCAGAAATATGACAAACTGATTTGTTGGAACGGTGGCATCCTATCCAAGAAGGTATGACCTGTTTTATTACCAATGTTTGCCTATGGAGATTGCATGGCCGTATTTGATTTTATGCACCTGTTAGCAATGGGTGTGACTGAAACAGCTAAATTCAGTATTTGGAAGGAGTGTCCACATACTTCTGGCCAGGTAGTGTAGTTGTCCTGCAAGCATCTGTTTAGTCATTGTAGGATTCGCGGGCTTCCTGTCTTCTTTGACCACTGCACTTTTCTGCCAGAGACGAGGGTGGCGCCACCAGGATATGTGACCTTCAGAGATACAGGGGAGCAGAGTGAAGGGATTTGTAACCGTGATGTCACGTCACCCATCAATGAGCTGGATGGCCAGAGTAACGGCAGCAGAGGTGAAGCCGGATGCGTCTCTTATTCCTAGATTATAATCCCTGCTCTCTGATGTTTACAACCTTGTGAGCTGTAGAACAGCAGTAAGTTTATTTGGCAGACAGTTTGGTTCGAAGCAACAGTGAGGAGGGTCAGACTGTCTCTGGAGCAGTTGAGGCTAAAGGCCTCCGCTTAAGGGCCAAGCTTGGATACTTTGCCGGTGGTGGGATTTGAACGAGCAAGCTTCCGATCGCAAGCTCAGAGTTCTGTCACGCAAAGCCCTTCTCTGCTTTTATGCCGCCTCGTGATACCCGTCAGCCCCCTCACCTGCCCGAGCGACGTGTCTCCTGCAGATGAGAGCCCCTTCTTCGACAACGACATGCCCACCATGCGGAGCAGCAGCGGCAGCAGCGACTGTCTGCCACGGATGGCGGGGCTGAGCCGCGAGGCATCACTGGAGAGCAATGAGGTGAATCGCCCTGGGGAACCGCCCGCATGCAACGCGAGAGATTTTCTGTGGAGACAAGACTTCAAACTTAAATACAAATATCCTTCACATTTAATGTAGTGTATATATTTATACAAGCACTGAATCATAATGCTCTTGTATCCCATTCCATTAGTACATTACACTTACTGTTCATAGTTATTTATTCTATCCACAGCATTACCTGGTAATGTATTCTTATATGTCATATATGCTATATATACCTTGTTCTCTTCTGATTCTATGTGGCCTGTTTTTAGTTCCATAATTGCACTATTCATCTTGTAGTTTCACTGTTGGAGGTTGGATGTAACTACTGTTTGGACCTTAATCTTCCCTCTGGAATTAAGGTTTTATCTATCTAATATATCCGTTTGATCTGTGTTTTTATTTTTGTTTTTTTTGTAGGATTCTGACCAGGCGAAGAAAAGCTCTGTGCGAAGGGTGGGCAAAGGTCACCATCACAAGGGGAAGAGTCGCCACAGTAGCATCGAGAGCGCTCTTAGTGGCAGCACTGGGAACTGCGGAGGACAACAACCTTCCAGCCAATCAGCTGCTTACACAGGTCCCAAGGTGTGTCTGTCAGCCCGCTGCCTCCCTCTGGTACAGCTTGTTCTGGAGCATTCAGTACTCTAATGGGCATGTTCACAGTTTTAATGACATCTTGCCATACTGTGGCATGTTCTTCAGCTTCATTACCTCCTGTGCCCTCTTTTCAGGATTTGGCGGAGTTCCTTGAACCGATAGGCTTCTCCAAATATGTCCCTCTGCTGGAAGAGCAGGACATCGACCTGCGGATATTCCTCACCCTCACTGAGAATGATTTAAAGGAAGTGGGCATCACGTAAGTCTGCTTACATTTTTAATGGATGTCAGCGTGATGCTGTGGATCTGGTTAGTCATGTGGAATAGTCTGGTTCTTTTGGGAGCAGCTTAATTAAAAATGATTAAAGACTATATGGTGAAAAGCATGCTGACACCAGCTTGTCAAGCATCTCGATCTGAAACGAATGGTATGAGTATGACGTTTGTCCCCCCATTGTTGCTATGATAGCCTAGGCTTTCCATTAGCTGTTGGAACATAGCTGATGGAATTTGCTGCCTTTCAGGTTGGGGGTCGATGTTGGGTCATCAGGTCCTTGTATATCAGTTTGTGTGTCCCACTCCTTCGCAGCTGAAGTTGCTTCCAGATGTTTCCACTTCATGATCACTTCACTTGTGATTGACCAGGGTAGTAATTTGTTGAGCTTTTTGAAAAGATGGCATCCTATGATGCCAGATTGAAAGTCATTAACCTCTTGTGTACAACCATCTATTCTCCTGCCAGTGTTTGTTAATGGAGACTGCCTGTCTGTGCGCTTAATTATACACCTGTGTCATCAATGGGTGTGGTGTATATAGTCAATTCCTTTAATAATGTCTCATACTTTTGGCCATATAAGGTATTTTTTTTATCTCCTGTTGCCTTTTATTATTGGTAAAATAGAATAAAAACCAAGAACATAAGGATTCGGATAGAAGGTGGTTTATCTGAAATGAGTTCTACATCTGTATTGGCTATTGGGATGCGTCTTTTGATGCAGTCCTCTCTTGCCTGTCAATGTGTCCTCTATAGCTATTGCATCCAGCCTCAGTTGACATGGAGAGAGCTGGTGTTCATTCATGAATGACATTGTGCTCAATAACCTGTAGATGCCATTTGCCATGGCAAAAAACAGCAGATGTGAGACTGCATTGAGTGGCTGTGATGGAGAATTCCTTAGGGGAGCGCCGGTGACCTTCTGGGGTGCCTGATTGTTCCCGATGCTCTGCCCCGTGGATGCCAGACTGTTTGGGCCCAAGCGGAAGATGACGTCAGCCATCGCCAGGTGGCACAGCAGGGCACGGCCACCAAGTGACGCCCTGGAGCAGGCCTATGCCGACCAGCTGGAGGCAGAGATGCAGGAGATGGCGATCCAGTTGCACAAGGTAACCTTCTACCCTCCTGCTTCTGGAAGAGTGGAAGGAACATGAAAGCAGATGAGTGGAAACCTGTTAGTCTGGCTGATCCATGTATGTGTTGGTAGTATTTTAATTCAGAACTTAAGGACTGTGCTTTCACCATAGGAAGAAAAAGCTTGTAACCTAAGCTGATTTTAACTGGTTTCCAGCTAGTACCTAAGGTTTGTAAGCTTGTCCTAGTAATATTCATCTGGTGATCAGTTATTCTTCGGAGGCTTCCACCTCCAGGAATCGGTGCTGTGTGACCTTTATCCCGCTGGGCTCTGCTTCCACGGCAGCGCTGTGAGGAGGTGGAGAGTCTGCAGGCACAGGTGCTGCAGGAGAGGGAGCTGCGTACCGTGATGGAGGGCTGTCTGATGGAGGATAAGGTGCCCTGGAGAAGAGTGCATGCCGACCTGGTGGAAACCCACAGGCTGGCCCAGGAGCTGAGCTCAGTGCTGGACACAGTGAGGTGAGGGGCACACTGGGCAGCAATTCAGCAGCCCCCCATCACCGTCATGAAATGGTTTGACCAAAGAATTCTAACATTTGGGTAATTCAGCAGAAACCATCAAGGAGGAGTGTGTCAGAGTTTTGTTCTATGGCTAAGACTTCGTGAGGCTATACAGAGGTTGACTAGGGAATCATCAGTGATTGATGACACACTTGTACTTGTGTGATGATGGACAGGGCCTGTCAGATGGAGCTCTTCTCCCGCCTGCCAAGTGATGGAGTAATTGCACATTGTGATGAAGGCCTACGCGAGCTGCTGGGAGAGACTGATGGAAAAGGCAAGTTTTTTTTTCTTTTTCTTTTTAAAGACGTGCCTACAGATTATGTAAAACTGTATTATTTAAAATGTTTTTGGCTCTAAGTGTGACACAATACATTGCTGCTTGGTAGGGAGCCAGATACTGCTGGAGTTGTGACTTTGCGTTGTCTTACAGGAAATAATGTTCTGGAAGATTTTAAGTCCCTCAGCCTGTCAGAGCTTATGCTGAAATTGGACGCTTATGAGACAGAGATGGGTAAGTCTCAAATCAGTCCATGTCAGGCCTAAATCGAGATTGATGAGTCAGGCTTGCTGAATTGTTTGAAAGCAACTCTTCAGGCTTGACTGTATGATGCCCAAGTAATGATGTGGTGTTTTTCCGTACTAGCGATGCCTTAAGTACCTGGGATTCTTTGGTCTTGTAGAAAAAACTGTCCACGTGGTGACCAAAAACCTGAGGAGACTGAGCGCTGCTGAGAAGCTCACCCAGCAGTGGGAGTCCTAGCTGGGACCTGGTATTTTAAATGGTTTGTTTGACAGTATCGCCCTCGATATGAGACTCCCGATTCCTCGCTTTTTCCGGAGGTATCATCGTTCTCACCATGTTCTCAGGTTTTCCGACGGAGGGTGACGGCGCCACCCTGAACAAGCTTGCTGGAGAAATGTGGGTGTAGCGGCAGCTCACCGAAGAGAAGACAATCGGGCTGGAGGGCAGATGTGGCCCTACCTGTCAGCCCGTGCTAGCGCCACCTGGTGTTGGTGGCTACAGTGTGGAACACGGAGCAGGAAACGTGATCTCAGCAGGCTTCAGCCAGGGATGCTTGACCTGCCGGGTATGACCACTGCCCGGGTCTGCTGGCCTTCTGCTCTGTGCCAGTGTTTCTCAACCTGGTCCATGGGGACTGCCAGACAGTCCACCTTTTTGGGGGGGGCGCCCCCCC
>JAODLD010000101.1:21707797-21734636 GCA_026781065.1 Mormyrops boulengeri | reverse complement strand
GTAAACAACTTTAGTAAGATATATCTTAAGAGTCTTCTTAGCACACTAACAGTGTACGTTATCGGGAAACCGGCCCCTGGGCGGTATCTAATTTTTCATACCATTCAGACATTACACCGCATTATATGTTATTTTGATGATATCTTCAAAAGCAACACTATTCCATTTTTTTTAGCAGGGTGTCTTTACTGTGGCAAGGACAAAATAAACCCGCTAATCGATAAGATCTTTTTTTAAAAATAAAAACGTGGAACACCCAAAAGACTGTGACATACCATACTACCTTAACACTGCCTGAGCATAATCCAATATAAATCCTACCTGTTCATTAAGGGCAGGGCTCCCAATTTACTAATATTGTGGTTTGGTGCTGCTGTGTTGAGGTTACCCGGGTCTGAAAACATAATCCTTAACATCGTCCATGTCGTCGAAACCTTTAAACATGAAAAAAGCCAGAGTATATAACTGTACCAGAATTTTCTTTGGTTCAGTGAACTCACACATTTAGGAGCGAGGGTGTGTGTGGTAACCACCTGAGGGCGGTTGAGCTCCTTGGCCACCTTGGCATTGTGTTCGCACAGCTCGGTAAAAGGCTTCCCGCTGAGCAGGTACAGCCGGGCCGTCTTGACGAACCAGTCCATGCGGTGGCTCTCTAGGTCCGTCTCGAAGACACTGAGCGCGCTGGAGACGTGAGCGAACTGCTCGGTGAGGTCAGGTTTCTTGAAGAAGAAGATGGGGTGCCGGCGGTCGCCACCGGCGTAGGGCTTGCGGTTGGAGTCGCTGCTGATGAGACTCTCCTTGGCAGCGAAGGCGAGGTCGCCAAAGAGGCCGAAACAGAGGCCCTCTGGGTTGGCCTTGTCCTCGGGACGACTGGCGTCCTTGAACATGTGCTGGTAGAGGGTACTGTCCTTGGAACCTGATAGCAGGAAGTTGGGGTCGTGGAGGTGGCGCCACACGATGCCAGTGGTGACGTCCTTGTGCTCCTCGAAGGTGGCAAAGGGGATGTAGGGCCGACGCACGTCCCACACGTAGATGTTGTGGTCCACCATCATGGAACACGTGGCCAGGTGCCACTTCTTCTCTGGTCGCCATTTGACTCGGGCCACCGAAGCGATGGTCTGCACGCAGTATATCTCTTTTGCCCGGTTGGTGGTCATGTCCCACACTTTGACCATCTTGTCACGTCCTCCCGTGGCCAGCCAACCCCTACATAAGCCAGGTCACATGGCATCGAGTCAGTATTGGCAATACGCAATCATTAGCCCACCTGGCTTTTTACTTAAGCGCCGAATGAGAACGAGATAAGTAGTCACCGACCTGTCCTCCGGGTGCCAATCGCAGCAGAAGACGGGTCCAGTGTGGGCAGTGAACATCCTCTCGTACCGGTCCGGGCGCCTGATGTCCCACAGCTGGACATTGCCGTTCTCAAATGACGCGGCAAACGTGAAATAATCCCGGATGCTGAACTGCACGTCTCGCACACTTTCCGACTGCCCTGTTATTGAATGATAAAAACATGGACACAGATGGACGCTGCATGTTCTATTCAGACATGGGGGCAGTGTGCGGTTTAACAAGTTAGGCCTCTGTGCCTGTGATCACAAGGTCACCGGTTCGAATCCTATCCCCGGCAGAAAAGTCAAGTCTGTTTTGGACCCTTGAGTGAGGCCCTTAACCCTCCAAGAACAGTGGGTAAATGGGTGACCCAGTTCATTTCAGTACCTATACTGCAAATGGCAAATAAAACATCATTTCGTTTCACTGGGGTGATACAGGCCGCATGGATGGAGGTACCTGAGAAAGTGCTGACGGATTCCTTCTTACGGAGATCAAAACACTTCATGTAGCCGTCCTGGGAACCGCTGAGTAGCATGTAGACCTCCGTGGGGTGGAAACACACTTTATTGACCGTGCGCCTGTGCTCAGTGAAGAGCTGGTCCTGCTTGTTTCGCGATGGCTTGCCCAGGTTCCAGGTGACCACAGCGCCGTTGGTGGCAGCCGTGGCCAGCAGGTTCTCATCCATCTGGTGCCACATGACGTCGGCACAGCTGAAGTTCAGTGACGGCCGGCGTCCCACGCGCAAGTTCAGCTTCTCCACGAACTGCTCCTCCTCCAGCGTGAATATCTTAAAGATGTTGCGGCCCGCCACCACCACCTGTGCTGCGTCCCGGCACACGCTGATGGCGTTCGCTGGCGCATCCAGGTGGCAGAACATGGTACGGCCCGTAATAGTGTTGTTGCTCAGGGCTGTGGTCACACGTGTCATTTTCTCCATTGTCTGCAAAGCCAGGCAGACAGGAGAAGACGCAACAGTTAGAATACATGCGGTACCCAGAATGGACCAGAGGAGGGCAGCATAATTACAAAAGAAAACATAATTGTTTTTTTAAGATACTGTTTTATTTGTATACCAACTAGTCATCTTGCTTTTATTGTTCGACTTACGTTGTGCAAGTTATACAACCCCAGCCTCAACAGATTAAGTCGTCACTTGATAGTCCTTAGATTTCATCTGAAAAATATATTTAAAAGGCAGTCGTGTTGTCATTCCTGTTATTTCAGCGTGTAGTTTGCGAACAGGGCGGTATTAAAAACACTTTCTCATATCGCTTAAAATGATTAGACATGTAAATGTCTGGCGCTTACCTCCTACGCTGATCCAGAAGAAAACGTATCGCCTTCATCTTAGGTTTGTGACGGTGAATGGTCAAAGCTGTGTCCGGCTACTTGCACGCACAGATGCCTGCAATGTATGCATGCATGTCTGTCTCAGATCCTCAACACGAGGTGTGTGCAACTTCACTGTACACACTGTTCTCAAACGCTGGCACCAAAGTTACCCAGTCGGATAGTACTTATATATGCACCACAACCATCTAGTCTGAAATAATAAAAAAATGAATCGCTCTGGTATAGCAGACGTAAAACGCCGTAAACCGTAGACCAGTCGTATTACTCGTTTATGGCTGATTAGCTCGCTAGCTAAGCTCGTTACGCTAAGCTCGGGACGGGGCGGGCAGCTAACATGCTAACTCGCTAACATTCGATCCGCGGTCACGGTGGCTCAGGCTGCCGGGCCATCGGATCGCTTCGTGTCGCTTGTAAACACCCAGGGGGAGTGATAAAAATGCTCGCTTGACAAGTATAAAAAAAAAAAAAAAAAAACTGCGAGACTGACCTTGCTGGAGACAGGAGCATCCTGCGCAGGAAGGAGGAAGCGGAAGCCGGCTGAGATGTGCTATGGGGACGGCAGTATGGCAAATTAATTAAAAAAATAAGCTGATCGCGGCTCGGTGAGACGTTTTATGATCAACGTGTGGTGCAATTAAAACCAGGAAAAAGTGCTCGGTGGTCTGGAGCCCTGAAGTGAGGGCAGCTGGGTCCATAGTTAAGGGGGCGTGTGGTAGTAAATCAGGCTTTTCCTATGCAGGGTGTAAAGCGTATGAAGGTCTGGCTGGGGGAGTGTGCATTTAATTGCAAAAGCTATATGTGATTAAATGCCTTTTATTCGAGACGCGCTTAATGGTTGCTTGTTTCCACATTATAGCGGAATAAAAAATACCATCCAGCCGCTGGGTGCCCGGCCTGTCCCTGTGTTCCGCCCCCTAACATGTCCGAGGACGGGCTCCCGTTTTCCTGCGAGGATCCAGCGCTCTGGAGGCGGATCTATAACAGATACTGGCGAGTGGTGGAGCTGAAGTCGATGGCTAAGGGGAAGAAGCCGGGCAAACTGCTCCCTCTGGATAAATGGTGAGCCCTTTAGTATCAGCTCTCCACGACTGTCATAAGCGGTGCTTTTCGCACAAGATGGAGGCATACTTAGAGCAGGCGGGGTGGTATTTAATGTCCGTCCATACTCCAAAGCTTTTAAGGAAGACTTCATGCAGTGGTGTGGAGCAAGAAGTCTAAAAATAAACGTATTTAATTAAAATCGGGTAAAATAAGGATTCTGGATTAATGAAAGCAATGTTCCATACCTTCTTAATAGCCCATGCATGTTAGCAATATTTTATACATAAAAGTAGAGTTATTAAACCTCCCTTATATCGTTTGTATTAAAAAAAAATTGTCATTTGGTAAAATTTTGAAATGTATGATAAGTAAAAACAGTGTTAAGATCAAGGAATGCATTGAAGAGTACTACTTTAACTTTAGATGGCATTTGTTATGTTTATGTGTATGTATATATACATGTATACAGTGGCAAGAAAAAGTATGTGAACCTTTTGGAATTTCATGGTTTTCTGCATTAATTTGTAATAAAATGTGATCTGATCCTCATCTAAGTCAAAGCTTTTGACAAATATAATGTGGGTATAATAGTAACACAAAATAAATCTGATCTTTCATGTCTTTATTGAGAACAACCATAAAAAACTAATAGTTCTAGTGGAAAAAATAAGTGAACCCTTGGAATTAATAACTGGTTGACCCCCTTTGGCAGTAATAACCTCAACCAGGTGCTTCCTGTAGCTGTGGATCAGACCTGCACATCGTTCAGGAGGAATTTTGGCCCATTCTTCCTAGCAGAACGGCTTTAGCTCTGTCATATTCTTCGGACGTCTCTTGTGTATGGCTCTCTTCTAGTCATTCCATAGCATCTCTGTTGGGTTGAGGTCTGGGCTCTGACTCAAAGTGGTGGGTTTCGTTTTAGTGTGTTCTCCGGTGTTTTGGGACATTATCCTGTTGCCTCACCCAACTTCTACAGAGTTTCAGCTGACGTACACACATTCTCACATTATCCTGAAGATTTTTTTGATTCACTTGGGAATTCATCTTCCCCTCAATGACCGCAAGCTGGCCAGGCCCTGATGCAGCAAAGCAGGCCCAAATCACAGTGTTTCCTGCACCATACTTCACGGTTGGGATGATGTTTTCATGATGATACCATTTTATGCCAGATGTAGTGCTGCGTGTTCTTTCCAAGTAGTTCAATCTTAGTTTCATCAGTCCACAAAACATTTTGCCAGTACCGCTGTGGAGTGTCAATGTGCTCTTTCGCAAACTTCAGGCATGCAACAATGTTCTTGTTAGTAAGCAGCGGCTTCCTTTGTGGTGTCCTGCCATAGACACCCTTCTTGTTTAATGTTGTACGTGCTGTAGACTCATTAACACAGATGTTAGCCAGTTCCAATGACGCCTTCAAATCTTTGGCTGTCACTTCACGTTTCTTTACCTCATCGATGAGTCTTTGTTGTGCTCTTGGGGTCATTTTGAGTGGGCACCCACTTCTTGGTAGAGTAGCCACAGTCCCAGAGTGTCTCCATTTGTAGATCGTTTGCCTGACTGAGGTCATTAACTCAAGGGTTCACTTACTTTTTCCACTAGCGCTATGAGTTTTTTATGGTTGTTCTCAATAAAGACATGAAAGATCAGAATTGTTTTTTGCGTTATTATTATACCCACATTATCTTTGTCAATATCCTTGACCAGATGAAGATCAGATAACATCTTATGACAAATTAATGGAGAAAACCATGAAATTCCAAAAAGATCACATACTTTTCTTGCCACTGTATATGTCATATGTATGTACAGTATGTATATATGTGTTTGTGTCTGTAATTGTTCTTTTATTTCTCCAATTATTATATATTATGTAGCAATTGTAATATATTTCGTGTAACCTGGCCAATCAATGAATGAATCAATATATCAATCTTGTAAGCAATTTATTAATTGTGGTATGGTGTTTACAAATTGTATAGCTGTTTGATAATTGTATCGAGAGTTGATAATAATAATTATAAAAAAGATATTTGATGCCCAATAAACATACCTGATTAGTAAACTTTCGTGAATCACCATGGTCTTTGCCCTACCTATTCTGTTCTCTGTTGAGGTATATGCTAAGTAATCATTATGCCTTGCAGTGAAATTAAAATAGTCTGCAAGTGTGTATATAATAAGTAGTATAAGAACTGGTAGTTCACTTGGCTGTCATTGATCGGTATGCCGGGTGTCTTCTGGCTCAGGTATCAGGATGAGCTGCCTAAAGCGATTGCCAGCCGACCACAGCGGTTCCTGACGCACCCAGAACTGGTCAAAGTGATGGAGTGGAAGCTCACTGTACGTGTGCAGAGAGCGGGAGATGCTCGCCTGTAACGTTCATTAACCTCTTACTGTGTTACACATTTTACTGAATGTTCCTCTATTTGTATATATAGGTATAAATTAAGTTGCTCCAACTTGGTTGAGTGGTCTTTGAGCGTTGTAGGTTATGTTGGTTTCTGCCTGGCCTCTAATTGCTTTGTTGCAGTAATTATTTGGTCAGTAAGTGACTTCACCTGCTGTTTAAGGTTTGGGATTTGCTCAAGTTAAAATGCAATTTCCAGTGTCATCCCCTGAGGCCTGAAGCTACATGGCCCAGTGTGGAATGTGACCCTTTTCCCATTTTGTTGCCCACATTGGTCCCAGAGGGGGAAATTCCGGCCGAGGCTACAGCAGTTGGTAGCCACCAATCCCAGTGAGACCGTGGAGAAGTGCACCAAGAAGGCCTTCAGTTTGCTGCCGGACATCCAGGCGGCCATCACGGAGCTCAGCTCTCTGAAAGCCTTGGGGCCTGCCACTGCATCAGGTTAGCAATTAGACAAATGTAACCAAGGTCCTGCTGCATCAGCAAAGTCAGTAGTTGCTTCTTAGGTTAGATAAAAATATTTAAAAAAATAGAATAAGTCTTAAGTCTTTTTATTTGTTGTTACTCCTGGTTGTTGATATTGGAGTATTATATTTATGGTGACAGTGCTTCTATCTGTCAAATTTCCCACCATTTCATCCCTACCCATCTAATCCCAGCGGTTTTGGCTGCTGGCGCCCCTGAGCTCGCTGCCTTCATGGCTGACGAGGCGGTGGAAAGCATTCCGTACTTGAAGCCCATCCAGTACACAGCCAAGCATTACTCTCTGTACCTGCAGAGGGTGGTGGAGCGGAGCTGCTCACTCAACAAAGGTAGGGCTCTCCCTCCCATTATCTGCATCTGCATTTTTAAGTCCTTCCTTCTCCTTTTATGGATCAGAAATACACAATATATTTTCCTCCATAGCCAAAGATTGCAAGTGATGGATTGGTACAAACTCTAGATCTGGGTGTCTAGATCTGTTCCTCCTCCCTATTTTGGCACCAGATTTACTACTGCAAGAGGAATAAGGAAGCTGCTTCAGCAGTGCATATCTGTGTTTTTTTTTCTTACCCATGCTGTCCAGTCTGTTCTTCACTTTTGGGTCTCCTGACAGAACAAAGAAACACTAAAGCTTTGTTAAGTGACTGGTCACTCTCCTCTCCTTCCACCCAGCGGACAGTGAAAAGAATTGGACGCCCCACAAGGTAGAGCTCTGTCTGTGGGCGTGGGCTGTGGCCGGTCAGCTGCAGCCCTCTCTGCTTCAAGAGCTCTGCAAGGAGGAGAACCCTGAGGAGGGCATGGAGAGCAGCAGGAAACTAACCAAGAAGCAGAGGACCGACTAGACTGTACCTACCATGTTACTGCTCTGTTTTTATCCACATTTAAAGAATAAATATGTGAACAACACTTACAAACATTCCTGAGTCAAAGGACTGTCCTAAAAAGTCAAATGTTGCACTAAAAGCTAAATACAGTTATGTGTTTATTTTTTCAATGCCCACTTTAGTATAATAAACTATTTACAGTGCAGACATTCTGACTGCCTGCGAGTTTTGCTTTATTTGATTAAAATATGCAGCCTTTGTTGAAAAAGCTGGACCGTGGTTGTTGTATGTGGAATTGATTTGTGCTGAAGATGGGGGACGGTAAATTGGCTGCGTTTGGAGGTTCTGCAGACGCGGGCTGGGATGCAGCTATTCCTGGAGCGTGGTCTGCATCGGTGCTTTCATAATAAACTCGGGCAGCAGGCAGCTTGGGGATGCTTCTGTGTCAGCCACGGTCCTGGACGCTGTCGATAGTAGTAGCAGCTCCAGCTGGGGCGTGCTGCGCTGAAAAATATGGCCATCACAGGCAGGGCACGTAGCGGGTCCCGCGAGCGGGCAGATCATTAGCGCTGGAAGCCCCCAGCCCGGGAATCAAGGCTGCCAGAGGACAACGAACAGACCTGTGAGAAATTGGAAGGGCTTCTCCACGTCTCAGCTCTTTATTTGTGTGGTTTCTAAATGAAAGCAAGTACAATGAACAGTACAAAAGAAAACAAAATTATATACAATATAAAATCGTTAAGTTACATTTATAAAGTACAATACGCCAATAAATAATCGTAGAATATAATATAAACTATATTTACATTTTTAATTTGTAGCAGTTTCTGAATCAGAAAAAAATACTTTTTTTTTTCTTTCCATAGCACAAGATTGTAAACGATGGGTTGGTACAACCTCCGGATCTGGATTTTTAGATATGTTCATCCTTCCCCTTGTCTTGGCACCAGATTTATTACAGCAAGAGGAATATGGAAACTACGGTAGCAGCGAATATATACACATATATATGACTTCTCAGCAGCCTGTCTCTCTGCCTCCCTTGCAGTCTGAGAACAGGTAAACACAATGCAGCCTCTTCAAATGGCCTTCCCTACCATGGTTTAAACTGGCCAAAATGGGAGAGTCTTACTGTGAAAGGTAATCGTTATGCTGGTTTGCTTTGTGAGTTTTGATCAATAATGTTTCCTTGAGGTAAAGGTATCTCTTAATAGGCTAGCAATAGGAAGTCGTCAAACATGGAACCAAACTCAAGGATCTCAAACGGACACCAGGAATTCTTACAGTAAATGTGTACAATACTCCAAATTAATTCAAAAGACAGAGGTTTTAACATTAGGAAGTAACACTTCAAAAAGACAAGTCAAAGACTTTTAAACCTTGAAAATGACAACACCAAATTACAGCAGTAATTACATCAAAGAATTACACTTTGCACAAGATGATTAAAGCTGATAAAGTGAAATCCTGATCAGGGTTTTCAAAAATGAATGAGGTTTTCCCAAATAGTGTCAGTGTAGGTTCCTCTGTTTTATTGTGAAAAAGCCAAGAAAAGGCCTAGAAAATCCAGATTCTGTAAAGTCACTGCCTGTTTAAATCAACTGATTTTTCATAAATATGGCTACAGTGTCAGATGTTTTCCGTATGCATGCTTTCTTTCTCTAAACATAGTAATCGCTAATTTAATTTCAGATGTAGTTGGCTACAAACGACCATTTCCTGCGAGTGTGCCTCAAAGGCAGTGGTGTGTTCACCTAAAACAGACAAATGGATTCGTCTCTTGGAAGCATAAATGTGCTTCAATACCTCCATGATTCCATGTCTGCTCTTGTACCTCAGCAGGAGCGTTCAGTAAAGAGATCAATTAGACTGTACCATTAGATTAGCTGAAGATAGCCCCACTAGCTATACACCTTGTATCTGACTTGTATAGCACGCCCTATTTCCAATAGCTGTTGTGTAAATGCTGCTCTGGATTAAAAAGCATTTTTGTAAGATGAATATCTAGGAGATCCCGGCTCATAGAGGACGTTCCAGTAAAGCTGTGTTAGGGTTAGGGCCTAGTGCCAGGTAATTAGGCACATCAGTAGTGGTACATCAGTAGCCACATTATATTTTCTTAACAGATGCTCAAATTCCCCCATAATTTGAGCCATTTTCGAACGGAGGCATGTCTGACTCATTCAGTTCCTTAACCTCACTGTAAATATTTTCCCTCGAAAACATTCTCAAAAATTCTGAAAATAAACTGTACAGTTAGGAAGAAGCCACAGCTCACATCTCTACGAACAGTATTTCCTAAGGTATACAGGAACAGCCTCTCTCCTCCTCACTCCCCACCCCAGCTGATTTTTATTTTTTTTTGCAACACTTTCTCATGCAATGAAAACACGAAACATAACAGGTCTTGTTTCACGCCATCACTGTTTTCTCTGTAACTCTGTCTACCACTACAGTCTATGGAGAGGCTAGAAGGTGTTTTTGGTCTTTTTCTGTATTTACATCGCATTAATTGTGTCATATGCAGGGCATCTGGCTCAACCCGTTGCCTTGGAGTCATCAGTACCGCTCATGGATCAAGACAATCGCTCTTCTCCTTACATCCAGATCACCGAGTCTTTGCGATAGAATCAGATATGATGGCTGAAGATAGGTAGTGGCGGTATTCAGCCAACAGTACCGCGGAAAACAGTCTCTGCATGGTGGTCATTGTAGTATCATTAAGTGTTCAAGTAAAAATGCCAAAGCCCTAATGTGTACAATGACATCTGACCCTTGAAAAAATACTATAAGGAGATACTAGGCTTTGAAACCAACAATGGGTGGAATTTTTGTGAGAAGTATATCACAGCGGGTTTAATTCACCTCCCAATAAACACTTTAGTGGTTTGCCTTTGGGCCATACCAGGCAGTGTTTAATAGTGCATGATAATCCAGTCCACTATGCTTTGAGCTCCTTGAAATCCTCCCAACACAGACCCTCTCGCAGGCTTGAGACCCTGCACCCTCATAACAAACAAACCTTAATCATAAACCGCATCTGGTCGCCGTTCACCTCTTCCCATTTCTTCATTATTTAGTCAGATTTATAGGGGATTAAAGGCATCCCATAATGTGTCTAGCCCTTAACCAGTTTTATTCAGAACTTTACTTGACGCTAATTTGACCAATGATTCCTGAATTCCGTCGAATGAATAATTCTACAATTTTGTCAGGAATTTTGCTTCAGTGCATATATTAATTTACATTTAACACGACATCAAACTTCTTCTGCTTCATTGTGATCAATTTTCCTTTTTATTTGTCTTTAACTATACAACATGAATTCTTGGCCTCCATTTTTGCTGCACACCTTTCCTTTCAGAGCAGAATTCCAAGCATTCGTCGAATTCTCAACGGCATTCTAACCACTTCAGTCCAATCCCCCAACAATCTCCATCACTCTGCATTATTGCGCAGTAGAAGATGGCGCTCTGCATTTCAGGAGCATGTTTATAGTTAGAGCAGATGCCAGCAATTTCATCCAACACAGACAGAGACGTCCACACTTTTGAAATACATTTCTGCTAGAAAGGTCATCATCACCCTGCAGTCAAACAATCAGAGGTCAGTGTTCGATGTGAGAAGGGCAATGTGGCAGTATGCAACAGTACACAAAGTACCTCCCCAGGACGTGAGTCATGTGACATTGATGGGGGAACTTTCATCGAATCGCTAATTAACAAGCCCTTTCTGACCTATGAGCAGGAACAAAGAAACATCAAAGGAAAGTTAAAAGTTCATTAGAGATTTGTAGAATGATCAGTGCAATGCCAATATTTTATTGGTGTTGTGATCATTGTCAGCTGACTGACAATGTTAAAGTTTCACTAATGTGAAGCTTTAAAGGTATAACCTTGAAGGTAAATTAAACTAAAGCTTAAAGGGCACATTTCCAATGTGCCTGTGACCTTTGCTGGTTTCTGTTACCTGCTAATTTACACCATTTACTTTCTGGGAAAATATTTAAATCTTTTGTCGCTGTAATATGAGACTCATAATAAAAAATCTTTACATGGAATTCAGTAGACCAATATCGTCATGTTTATGGACATTTGTATTGATCATAGTCCCATTTTGCTAAACAGAAAAAGGTTCATTAAGAAATTATGAAATATATCTCGTAGCACATGCATGTGTTTTGCTTATATTCTGTTATTAAATTTTTATGAAAATTTTAAATGTGTTTAATATTTGACCTTATATGCTGTAACCAATTTTAGGAAAAGGCCTAAAATCATTTTCTGTCACTTTTGTTGTTTTTCGTTATATATTTTTTTTCCTTACTTGCTGCAAAGCTGTCGAGATATGTCCATGCTGATCTCCCCAGGCTTGTTTTGATTGTTTTTTTCAAAAAGAAAAAAGAAAAAAATGGAATGATCCAAGACTATTATTTGTCCAAGTATTTGTAAATTTATCGATATTTTCTTTTTTACTGGATGTTTACTAAGAATCATAGAACAATCCAACAGTAACAGGCATAAGAAAGTAACAATTTGGCACCATTTGAAACATCATCCCTTTTCCTCCGAAGGAAAATAATGAAGTATTGAGGACAGTGAACAAAATACAGATATGAAAAAAGAAACCCAAGAAATAAGATGATTAAAATAACTTTCAGTACATTCCTGTACAAAAGTATACAGTCCTTAGGACACTGAGGTATAAGTTGGGCACTAATGGCCTCTGATGTGGACATGGAGGGTTTAGGACAGCAGGTGGCGTGTCCGCACCCCCTTGGCAGGTCTGTCAGTGGCTGAGCAGGCAAAGCAACGGTATTTTGCATATTGCCCCATTGACGTAAGAAATCAGGCTGATCTGATGGTACCACTAAAGGAGCTCCTCTGTAAATGTCCAACGACTTTTGGCATCTGGGGTGAAACCGGAGATGATCAGGACATTTTAATTGTCTTCGTAATCATTATTATATGGTCTGAGTATGGGCGTTTGCAGGTCTGCTAAAGCATCTGGCAACACTCACTCTAAACTGAAGATACAGATGTGCTGCACATGACAGTATACACTGCTTTCATTCTCCCTCGAGTTAATTTCAAGAGTGTCATATATAATCATCTCGTTTTCTCCTCCTGCTCTCTTCCTGCTCTTATTAATCACGACGAAATCTGTATAGTACATGTCTCAGGCTGTTGATTAACACAGTGAGTTTGTTTTTACCTTTAGTTTAATACCAAAAACCATCATGCCTCGAGAGTCAAAAGTGCAAATGCTGGATCCTCAAGGCTAAAGTAACTAGTACCTCAAGAGCTCCCTCCCATTTTCTGACATAAAGTCACTTCATGTATCGGCAGACCTTCCTTTGAAATCTACAGAAACTCCAAGGAGAATCTTCTCCAAATCTGCCCGGAGAGTCAGGATCAACATGAGAGGAATGAGGTAACCACAGTGAAGAGGGAATTGACTTTTTAGTTGGTATTATGGGAAAAGTTTACAAAACTACAGATCGCATATATTCCCATGAAAAGTACCCTCCACCCCCCCTAAAGATATTGGTAGAATGAACTTCTATCCTCGGACAATGATTTTCTGGTTGTTTTCTTTTAAGAACCTGTTCCAATGTGTCTGGGGTTAAGAAACCAAGGAGGAGAACAGGATGAGGTTAGTCATAGAGTGCACTGGAAAGGTGAAAGAAGGGCGTCCTCTTCAGGGCGGAGGGGGTATCTGTACCCCAAGGAGTTCATAGGCAAAGATGTTCCAGAATATGGCGAACAGAAGGAAAGTGATGAAAGAGAAGACGATGACCCACCAGGAGCACTGCTGCTGCAGGCTCTCCTCGTAGCTGCGCAGGATGAGCAGGCCCATGCTGATACCCACCACCGCTCCAGACAGGTGGGCCATGAAGCTGGGTTGGGGGCCGGAGGAGGGCAGGGGCGGGGAGAATCGTAGCCACACTGCGCGGCCGACCTCCGAGCTCACTGCAGGGGATGAGAGATCAGTCATGCCGCATCGGTGATTCCTCCACGACAACAGAATCCTTGATTGCATTTGCCACGGTCAGGTGACCCACAAATGAAGTAAGAATCCAGCCATGAGGGACATCTGCATGCCTTTGGCTGGCATTTGAAAAATAGACCTATTACATGTTACACACAGCAGACTTCAAAGCATCTGATACACTTACTGCACACGAGAGCCAGGATCATCCGGAGCAGCTTGTATGGACAGCGCATTCCAGCCCAGTTCTGCAACGCAGCATAGCGGATTGTGGTCATTAAAAATGTTTTTCCTCCAATTCTAGCCTCCTGCCACTAGAGCACACCACAGTCACTGAGTGACTGAAATGACAGGATAGGTGGAAATGAAGTACCACAAAGAGCCCACAAGACTGGACACAAGACTGCCAACAGTATCTTCAACAGATCATGTTGATCCCCCATAAAATTTATAGAGGATGCAATGGTTTCTCTGGATCTGAAAGTCGCCTAACATAAGCTCTGAAAGCAACAATCTACTGCTGCAAAAGTTTGACTGTGCTTGAAGAATCGTCACAATCAAGAGGCCAGCTTAGGCTCACAAAAATTTTTTTCTGCAAAAGACATGGAGTAAGCAGCATGCAAGATTAAAGATCCTGGTGAAAACCAATAAAGAAAGGACCTATTAAATATCCCCCCGAAATGTGTAATAAGCCCAAGGCAGTGCTCATAAATTTATAATAATGTCCACAAATAAGTGATAAGCTTGTCAGGGAGGCAGACATTCCATAGTGCTAAAGAGAGAGGACTTGCTTTGTGTACTAAATCCAGGCATTTTATCAAAGCAGGAAATACGGAGCCACACGCCCACACGCGGCCCACTGGGTGCAGCTCTCGAGGACTGAAGGCACAACATGCATAGATCTGAGAAATCATTCAGTCTGTGCATAGCAACTTGGGTCAGGTCGGTGTAAAACTGGAATTTTTCAGGGCATGACAATAGCATGCACAAGATGTCCATTTGTTTCTCATTAAGCTTAGAATTCTCCTTCTGAATCGCTTAATTTTCATTTCCGAATTTCCCACAACGTTGCAATTACGCAAGACACATGACATGCCGGTATAGTTATTCAGTGCACCATTGTACAGTGGTCCCATTATGAGGAGTAATGAGTAGACAGTCACATGATGTCAGAGAGCTCTGCAGGGGCTCAAAGTCACATGGCTCCTCCCCCCGATCGATCTATCTATCTATCTATCTATCTATCTATCTATCTATCTATCTATCTATCTATCTATCTATCAATCTTTGTGAATTGTATTCACAGGAGTACAGAAGGAAAATCTGGAATAACTAAAAGCTTCCCATATTCACATAAAAATAATCCAGAACAATACATAAATCATAAATATCAGTGACACAAATGATCTGTTTTGCTTTAAAAATAAAATAAGGAATCCTGTTCAATTGTGGCTATGAAGATAAATCAGAACATTTCTGCAGGGGTCCCACTGTCTGTGATTTAATACTCAGCTAAATGCAAATGACGCCATTGCATATCCAGTGGGGACCATCAATATGGAGATGACACCCGGTTATATAGCCGATGGTGACATTATTAGAGCAAGATAGGACATTGCAGCAGCCAATCTGGGCTGTCAGCTGATAATAAATGACAGGGAAGCCTCTCCCCAAACACGTCGCCCAAAGGCGGGCGGGCGGGCAGAGCGTGTTTGTGTCCTGATTGCTATGATGTTTGAGAAGCAGATAAATGCGTGTCAGCCGTTTTTCATGGCATCAAAGGAGCTGAGTGCGTACCCTGCGTCGGCACGCGGACCGCGATGAGCCCGACACTACGGCAAATAAGTGCAGGAAGGCTGGCCTGCCTGAGCGAAGCAAATAAAACCTCTTCTCGCCCGGTTTCCTCCAGGACCCCCTGCCCCACCCCTCGCTCACTTCCAGTTAATCCCAATAACGGCGATAACGATGGCAGTTACCATGACGACATTAGCCAGGTGTGCGGAGCACAGCGCGTAGACCCCGCCGGATCCTCCCACCACTGGGGCTCTCATGTCTGTGATGGACACCGTCAGGGAGCCTGGGGGCAGAGAGAGAGAGTAGCGCCAGCTGGTATGACATCACGCCCCTCAGAGGGATTCCCTCACCAAAGAGTATCAGACCAGAAGCACCCAGCATGGATTTTCCCATGTGACAGGGCTGACCTGCTCGTGTCCCCCTGTACATGTGTATGTCAAACGCGAGCAGCCTGTATTATACATAGGAGTCAGCCAGCCTCATCCACTGTGTGTGGCTTTCAGGAGGTTCAACAGGAGCACGTGGACTGTAATCATGGAAAGAATATAAAATCAAATTTCAAAAAATTAATTAAAACATCTGGCATAATCACCCAATTATATACAATTATACCGTGGATTTCCAAAATCAGTGTGGAAGAGAATTGTTTTGCTGGTATTTGTTATTTGTGACAGAATACTATTTAAAAATATATTTGCTTATATTTATTCTCTGAGCAGAAGACGTGGATTATTAGTGAATAATTTACACTTCAAAAGAAACTATTTGATGAGAAATTATTGCAGCAGAGTGCACAAATGAGAAAATGGTCTTTGTTCTAATACGACTTTTTTTTTTCAAAATATAGATTTACACTCTGAATAAAACCAAATTCGTTCCATGCCTGACTGCTGAAATTTTTACAAGTGTAGGCAGAAGTGCAGAACACATGGTACATTACAGCGATAATTAGTATGAATTAGATCAGCTGATCTGGGTGTTAATTTCTATGTGAACCTGTTAAAATAATAAAAACAAAAACGACACAATTTTAAAAGATGATCTAGAATTATTAAACTAACACTGTATTGAGTATAAATATACCTGTTCTGTTGAGCCCACGCAAGCTTTTGTTGGTCAAAAAGCAGCAGTCAATGGAGGCAGAATATTAACAAACAAAGACCGCTTTTCGAATTGAAGTCTGTACCAATTTGCAGCTATGTAATGTGACACCCTTGTTTTTATGTTTATTAAAAAGTAGTACAGTAGACATTAATTTAGACAAATAAAAAGCGGGACGTTTGTGCTGTTTATGTGAGGTTGACGAAATGTACACAGGCTGAGAAAACAAAGCTTTGCAAAAGGGCACCGCTGCAGGAGATATGCGGATTTTATAATTAGAAGTATCTGAACTCGCTGTTCATGTGCGTCCAGGGAAATATCAAGCGCCTATCGAGTGACTACGCTGTCTGCTGTCTATCGCAGTGCATGATGGTCACTTGAGAACACTCCCCTGACTCATTTCTCCCCGTGGTTTACTTAACATCTTTGTGGTTTGGGGATATCACGCAGATGTTTGTAGAAGGTCATGTTCTGATGATTATTCAGTCCTTTTTGGCTCATTGCAATGGACATGCTGAGCTATATAGTATTCATGGCATCCTACACGTGTTCCGCATGTTGAGTGTAAAAGTCCACGAGTGTGTGATGTGCCGGGGGGGGGTGGAACACGAGTGATTATGTAACAACTTGAGCATTAAAATGTGTTTAATGGGTGAGTCAGATTTGAGGTTCTTAATTACCAGCTTAACCTCAGCATTCAATATTTACGAGGCCCCCTACCATTTGTGTCAATAACATTAAAGTAATTTGTTAGACCACAGGGAAAATCTGTAAATTTCTCTGCACATGGAACTTCAGTCAGATCAGTTTATGCAGTATGTCTTTCCAGAATTTTATTGGTCAGGAAGAGGATACCCTCCATTTATTGGCAGGAAGATCCAGACCTGTAGCCAATCACATGGAATGACAGCTCTCATATTCTTCTGCCGTCCAGTGAATGCTCAAACTAAAATGTACAAAATGATGAAATATAACAACAACTGGATGCCATCATATCTGGAATGACCTTGCAGATGAACACAACACAAAGAATTATGGCGGTGTTTTGTTCATGCAAATCTAGTTATGTGCTCAAAAGCAAGACATCAGCCGAAAAGGTTATATGTTTTTCAAGCTTTGTACAGGCTCTTTGGCATCACATGACTAAAACAAACAAATGTGTAATATTTATTTTATGTCAAAGTGGGAGCAGTACTTATTTCAGATTGCCACGTAAAAGATTTTTTTTTATTACTGGGCTGTGATACTCATTATCTTTGTTCCTAATATTATAGACTGCCTAACCAATGAGTGCATTTTACCTGTATGCACAACTTACTTGATCATTCTCTTTTATTTTGTTCTTAAAATGTGGAAATGCTTAAACGAGGACGTAAAATTTTCAAAGAGCTTGCTGAAGTCATCAAAGAATGAAGAAAAACAATTATGGGGATTCTTTTGTTCATCATCGTTTAGTTTGCCTTTTCATATGTGAACAAAAATAAATTAGTTATTTGTAAAAGTAACCCTGACACATGCTGGTGATAGGAGAAGAAAATCATATTTTCATATTATATATAATATATGATAAGGAGAAAATAGGCATCTTTACGATTAATGAAAAGTTTCAACCTCGAGTGTGGACAAAAGTTAAGGAAAGTTAAGAAAAAGCAATACACAGAAGACCTCTTTAGTTAAGGTATCAACAACCAAGATGCAATCAATAAGGTCATATACACGGAAGAACCTTCAGTAATGAATGAGTAGGTCAGATTAACCCTGAGATCGCTACCGAAAAGGCCATGGGTATTGATGGCATCCCCACAGACCAAGGAACAAGAGACATTTGATATATGATGGGTAATAAAAACGAAAAACAAGGAATAACAAAAGAGGTCAAAAGGTATTTTAAAAGTATAGCAAAGCCTGTGATTGCGTTGACCATGTCAAACTGTGTCCCAGGAAGCATGTTCCCAGGAAAAAGGGTGTAACAGAGCATCTCTTGGTCCTTTTAAAGAATGTCTACACTGGACAAGAAGCCACAATCAGGAGGGAAAATGGTTGAAATGTCAGGTTCTAGATTACTAAAACAGTCAGACGAGGATGCATGCTATCACCCTACCAATTCAACTTTTAGGTAGAATAACTGGCAGAAGACAGTTGTGATTCAAGACTGATGGAAGAACCAACAGTAACCTGTGGTCACCTGTGTTGATGAGACCATCTTTATAGAGGAAAATGAAGATTTGAAGCTACTTCTGAGTGCAGTGAAAGGACAGAGTGAAACATTGGGTCTTTGGTTTAATGTGAAGAACACACCAGCCTCCTGCCTCAGTGCTAATGGTGAAGACACTCCTGCTAATCATTTTTGTTCTAGGAACGTTTATCGAACATTACAATTAAAGTATGGAAACATTCAAAGTATCCCATTTTCCTGACATTCCCACAATGATACTGTTATTACAACTAAGAATAATTATATATGAACAAACAAAGGACAGGATAGAACAGCCGCTAACACTGCCCCTTTGCACACTGAAGATGATGGGCCCAAGGCTGGAGAGCACAGTCTCAGTATAAACATATCGCACTTTTATAAAATTATACGTTTATTTTATATAAAAATTTATATATTTTTATTATAAAACAAAATTTTTCAACAATAAAGGATGTTTAGGTAATAATTTTATCATGCTGACATTGACAGAAGCTTTGTTAAAATGTAAAATGTGGAAATAACGTTACATTAATGTTACAGTGTGAATGTTCTCTGCCATCTTTTAGAGGACTGTTCTCTGTTAGCTAGGACTGAGGTTATTGACAGCTTTTTCCTTCTAGAAAAAAAATCACTAGTGTAGTGAGCAGTCAAGATATATGATGCAGACTGGCACTTGCCAGAGATGCAATGAAAGTTGTGGAAAAATAATACTTTAATAGTACTGCCATAGCTCTAAGAACTAAGATCAGAATTGCTCAGAATATAGTATTTCCTGTCACCCTTCGTGGATGTAAAAACTAGACAATGAAGAATTTCCTTGACGTAACCTAAAAATGGTAATAAAATGATACAATGCCTCCCAGCTACCACATGTTTATTTCAACAGGATCTGGATCTAAAACATTAATTTCTCACTTGGATAGATTCTTCAAGAAGATTAGTACAAAAGACCAAATAATTTTCAAATGAATACCCACTGTAAGTTATGGCACTAAATAACTTACAGTATTCGTTAAAGTATTTCCATCCATCCATCCATGTATATTGATCAGGACTGTAGGGGGCCTGGAGTCTATCCCAGGCAGCACAGGGCACAAGGCTGGGGTACACCATGGGTGGGAATCCAGTGTACTTCACGACACATACAGTACAGTACATAAACACACGCACATGTTAGTATTCATTTCTTTGTGGGGACCATCCATTCATTTCCATGAGACAAACCCTAATCTAAGTAACGATATCCTTAATCCCTACCCAGTCCAAACCGTAACCATGAGTAACCAAACAAAATACAAGACTTTTTTAGTTTTTTGATTGCAATCACTAGTTTTTGCATAATTGAGTTTCCCCTTGTGGGGACTGAAGAAATGCCCCCGACAATGTAAAATATAACAGGTTTTTATCACATTGTGGGGACTTTGGACATTCAAACTCCACAGACAAAGACAGAAAGGAGGCAGGATTCACATTCCCAAATGTAGAATCAGTGCTATCGACTCAGCAAATGTGCCACTCTGATTCAAATATTTCTATTTAAAAATGGTTACAAGAGAAACCAATGATTTAAACAGCATAGCAGTGTTTAGTAAGTCATTCAGGACATTCATTCACTCAAACAAGTAAAACTATCTGTCAAACGAATCTCATTACACTTTAGCTAAAAGCCGCCGTGTCATTCATAGGCTGCTGCCGCCAGTACAAGCTGGATGAATGACTCACTTCATTCTCAGTCCCCACCCCCCAACCCAACCCCTCCTCCAGGGTGGACGTGAGATGCCATCTCAGGATATTCTGCCAAGGCTGTAGCCTCACAGAGTGACAAAGCACAGCCTACAAGATACTTCAATGAGACATTAGTAGCCCTGTCAGGGCCCAGCCGAGGTAGAATTACGGTGACACAAAGAGGATTTCTTTTACGAGTCCCTTGTCAGATTCACTTATGACTCAACACCCAGGTAAGTACAGAAACAGACATGAGCAGGCTAAACCCACTGGGAATCTACAGACAGACTCCTGTCTGAATGAAACCTTAACCAGAAAGGCAAGACTATGCAACAATAAGGTTAATCCAGAGCCAAGCAGAGAACAGCGAGAGCACTGCCCCAATGGATGTATTTGCTTAAACTTATAAGTGGAAGTTAGGATTAAAAAAAAATTTAACATATTTTAATTTTTGGTGTCAGTTACTCACCCTATGGGATAATTTTTTATGTGTATGAAAGAGAATTTCTTTCTTGCCATCAACTATGGGACGGGCAGCTTATACACAATAACCTTAGAATGAATCAATTGAAATATTCAAAAACTGCTTGTACTGCTATATTCCACTGTCAGCATTCTTTTACCATGTGAGTTGGGCTTCCTGGTGAATATATCTCAGCACTTATTTTTTCCTGATTTGACTTATTTACAAATGAAAGCAGGGAGTCTGGTACTTTGTCCTTCACTGTAATGTTGTTTGTTAACCAGGTGGCACCACAAATGATTTGTGGGTACAAAATTTATCTTCTAAAGCAATAAATGTATGATTGAAATAAACCCCTCAAATTCTATTATTGGAAGATTTATCAAATGGTAAGATTGTTAGTATTCCATTATTCTGGATGTCTGACAATAAGGTGATGGCTCAGGGGGCACCATTGTTAGCTCACATCAACAGGGTTGGGGATTCAATAGAATAGAAGAGTGATACTTTGTTAATCCCCATGGGGTAGTTCTCTTTTTGCCTACCCCCTCTTGCTCTCCCTGAGAAACACATACAGATAAGAGCAAGCTTGGGGGTCACAGCAGTGTCAGCCAATGTGCAGCATCCCTGGAGCTGGGGGGGGGGAGGAGGGTCTTGCTCAGGGGCCCAAAGAACTGTACTATTCTGCCAAGGCCAGGGCTTGAACCAGCAACCTTCCAATCGCTACAATAGAGGCTTAGCCCACGGAGCAAAACACCACCCGAAAGCCGTGTCATGGAATTGCATGTTCTTCCTGTTTGCATGGGCTTCCTCTGGGCACTTTTCCTCAGCAGTTAAAAGATATGCAGTTAAGCAAACTGGCGCCATTGCAAGTGTGTGTGTTCTATGAAGGACTGGCAGGGTGTTCACCCTTCCTGCGATTCACGGGACAGGCTCCAGGCCCCCAATAACCCGGTTCAGGACAAGCGGTTGAAAGAGAAATAGCTGCAGCAAGACTGGAGTTCAGTACAGTACCATGGGTAACACACAAAGAACAGGGACATCTCACTCTCCCCTTTCTAATTGTCAGCCCCTGCCTTTAAAACCTTCCCCTTAATGGGAAACGCACCATAAACAGATAATCAGCCTTCACATTACAAACGGTAAGGACGCCACCTTGCTTTGGAGGGCGTTTTCCACCCCCAGGTTCAGAGGGAAGCCCCTGATTAGCCTGAGGTGTGTTTAGCTCATTTCGTGTAGTATCTTAGAGTTCTATGTGCGCTTTTGCAGAATCCAGCAATCTGCTGACTAGTCATGGTTGACCATGTAGATGAACAAGGAATTGAACAAACTCAGCAGTCTATCTGTAATTAATCTCTTCAGACCTATAACAAACAGTATATGTGGCTTGGTCAGGAAATATCGCTTTGGAGTATATGCTGAAAACCTTGGGTAAACTCTTGCAGCCCTTAGACTGAGTGGAATCGGAAAAAGAGCTCTTGAAAATCACTTTTAAACGGAAAGTGGACTAGAGTAGCACAAAGAAACTAAACATCAGTCAAATTCATGTTTTTACCTTTAAATCTTGCCAGAGAGAGACCACAAGAATCTTGCCAGAAAAAAAGACCACAGCTAAAAAAGGTACAATCAAATGCTGAGCCGCGCTCTCACAAGAGACGAGTGGAAACCAAACTCAGCTGGAAATCCCAGTGCGGTCCAATTAGACTGCTCCGAGAAAAAAAGCCCCCCTTTTTAGCACAAGTGCAAGCAGTCTTACAAGAACCACTTGTAACCAGGTTGAGCCGTTGAGGACAACCTTGAGAGACGTCTTCAGGGAGAGGGATGGCAAAACTTATGATCTCATTTCAGGAATGGAGAAGACCATCAAACGTGCAGGACGGCGGAAGCACAAGGGTCAAGGTTTTCATCCACGGTGTCTGGTCATAAATACAGAGCTCATTACGGAAGTGGCGTGTGGGTACAGATTTTTTAATCGTAGGAAACAACAAAGGACATCTGTATGTATGTAACTGTCTTTGCACTTGGGTGCCAGTTTTAAACACAATACTCACACAGTCTCACACATCTCCATCCTGGTTCCTATTCTGCTTTATAGGTAGGACACAATAAGAGATATCAAGGAAATATCACATTTCTATTCCCAACTCTATTTTTTACTTCAAATAGCCTGACTCAATTTCTCTTTTTCAACGAAAAACGCTTTCTGCCGCATCAATAAAACAACAAAAAAGAAAACTTTTAGCTAACCTTGTCAGGGACAAGAAAGTATATTAGGTATCCCATTCGCATTTTGAGGAAAGAAGTCGCTGTGAGAATGGAGTCTGAAGATACACTGAACATCAGTCAAGTTCCGATCTCACACTGATAAAGTGCTCTGCAGCACTGAATGTATGGAAGCAGGAAGGGCAGAGAACTTATGGCCTTGAACTCATGTCTAAAATAAAGCAAGTTTAAGTACCATGCTTAAGGTACTTAGTGGTCCTTTCTGAAAAATACTACTGTTGACATACTTGTGACCATGATGGTACTGCCTGAAATGGGCAAGTGGTCACATTGAACTGATGATAAATAACAACTAAGGCTTCGTCATTGTCATGAGTCGCATTTAGTCATATAATAAATAATAACCAGTCTGGCTGAAAACCAAAATAACGAGCCTGATGTTCCTCAACACGCTAATTTTCACCAGGTCAACAGGCACATCAATTGTCGCTAACTTCAGTTCTCAAGCTGTCCTTGGGGCAGGGAGCTGGGAGGGAGCAAAAACTTGGACTGTTTAGGGGTCCCTGAGGACCGGCATGAGAAGCACTGTTCTAGGTCAATCAGGATTTAATCAAAATTTTTAGTCAAAGTCAACTCATCAGTTTCTCAATTCTGCTGAGGTGGATGATAAAGTGAAATACAAAATCACACATTTATTCAGCTTAAATTATCTGGTTGATACTCAGATCTGTGAAGAGTCATACAGGGGATCGATGTTCCCTGTTGGACCTGCACTTGTCGGGGACTTAATGTTAGTGTATGGTCAGTACCATTACTACAGGCTTTAATATCCATTTGTCACACAGGGGGTTGGCGTCGGGGTCCTGGAGTGTCACAGCAAGAGTGTGACAGCTGAGGGAAAATGATGCCTGTTTCCTTTGGGTCTCTTCCCGCCATCAGTCACCTCCTCCCCCATGACCCATATTCTAAGGAAATGGTTCTCTGTTTAAATTAACAGCTCCCTTTCAAGCCCCAGCTGAGGATGGTGTGGCAGCAGGAGCATTAATATTGCTGTAACCTCTCCACCTCCGCCTTCCTAAATCCAGATTCTGCGACTGGTTTGGCCTTAAGTGTGGCCAGGACCTGGGGCTATGGACGTCCGTCCGTTTAGAGGTCTATAAACATCTCAAAGCGTCTTCAAGATGCTTTGCGAAGGTGTTGTAGTTTTGAGTCCTGTTCATTTGAATATTTGGCTCTACTTACATGTTAAGGCACAGGGCCTGGGGTCACCCTGCTGCACATGACATTGTTTTGTAAATGATTTAATTAATTTTACAAGACTGAACACAAACTGCGGGTGGCACTGTGGCTCACTGGGCAGCGCAGTTGCCTCACATCACTAGCACTGAAGGTTCAGATCCTACTTCCATCTGTGTGTGGAGTTAATTTCCTCTGGGTACCTTCCACTCCTGATACAGTCCAGAAACATGCAGCTAGGCAAATTGGTGTCGCTAAACTGCCCATACTGTGCGTGTGTACCCTGCAATGGACTGGCATCCTGCCCAGGGCATCCCCAGCCCAGTGCTTCCTGGAAAGGTGCCGGGCTCACTGCAAACCTCTACTAGATATATGGTTGGAAGGCAGATGGGTATCAGTACTTCTGTCAATAGTAAATATTTTTCATATTCTGTTTACTACGCTTGTATATTTAGCAATATGATGGAATGAGGTGTATATATAAATGGTGTGGGAAAGAAAGCTGAAGTCTTCAGAAACCTGCTCTGGGTCTGACACGTGCATTTGGCACTAAAAGCAAAATGGCAGAATGTTACATTTCCACTATGAGCCCATACCCTCTGCTTTTACACTCTGCAAAAGGGCTCGTCAACCTGTCATGACCCACGCGCCTGACGCGCCCCCTCGGGCACTGCTCTCCACATCAATCCAGTCAGAGTGAGACTCTAATTGCCTCTGGATCACCCCTCTGAGCTGAGCCCCCTGATTTACAGTCCTCCAAAATACTGTGGGGGAGGGGAGCACTGCTCCTGGACCCTCTGCATAGTTCCCTGGCCGTCCTGATTTAAGGAAACCATTACCGGGGACGCCTGGCAAGTTTCATGCGAACTCAGTAATTCTGTGTCTCAGAACAGAAAACCACTGGAGGACTCTGGGAATGGAACAAGAGCCACAAAAAGACTCAAAGGTGCGAGAGACCCACTCAGCACATCGCTAGGCAGACTCTGAAGAAAATTCCTGAAGACAAGGCAATGGAAAATAGTAGAGTATTACCATAATCTCTCGGCCTTGTACTATAAAGCTTCAAGGTGACCTTGTCTGTCTAGAATATACTCCCTTATCCTTCCACAGGCTTATGTTGAGAAAGTCAGAAGAAACACCATTGGCAATACTGAGAGGGAGAAGCGTGGCAGGATAAACAAACAAGCCAGTTATTGTGTTCAGACCTTCAACCAGACTAGGTTTGAGTGACAGGGGTACATGGGCTTTGATCTCCTGCGCCCGTCTCCTCTCTCTTGCTGCTAGGGTTGGTCAAGTCGCTGCACGTCTCAGACTTTCAAGGCTGAGACCTGAAGCCTGAGACACAACTATGACACTCAGACTGATTTATTCAACTTCATGTTCTCCATCTCTGACCGCAGGACCGCCTGTTCTCTCCTATCATTTCTGATGCTAGTGTCAAGCACTGCTTGACTCTTTTCTCCAGCAGCAAATTACAGAGAGAAGCACTGTCTGCCTGTATGCACCAAGAGCATTGGAAAAAGAAAGAAGGGCATTGGAATGGCGAGGATGGCCCTGCTCGAGTGTCTCAAAAAATACAAACAATATTTATGAAACTTTATTTTAGCTTCAGCCTGTTATTGATGATTAATTTGTTATTAATTATTTATTTGTACTGACAAATACCCCAGGAGAGGAATGTGGGGGGGAAAAATCATGAATAAATACATAAAACTATAGCTGGTAAAACTTGGAAAACCTAAGGGGAAATTATTAGAAGCTTCCAATTAGATTTAAGAGCTGCAAATACAGTTTACATTACCAATCCTAATATTATGGGGTCTGAAGGCTCAGGAGATGCCTCACAAAATTATGTGTTTTAGCCGTTAATGAAATACCATTGTGCGTTTCTGTGAGCTTCAACGGGCGTGTGGGTATGCAGGAGAAGTGCAGAGCTGTGTATTCAGTCTACCCATGTAGTTTAATGATTATTTCTTTCTTGAAGGTCTTGTGCTATGATCTTGGAAGAAGAACCGATATAATGTAACGTAAGGCCAAAAAACAAATCGATTTCCCACAATTTTGTTTTGTTCTCAGGTCCTTATAGCGCTAATGATCGAGCCATTACCACCAGCCCCGTCAACAAAACAGTTACACTGGGAGCCAGTGGTAGATCTCGGATCCAGAATTCATGCAACATCACAGTAACATCCTGCTCTAAATAGCTGAAATGGTCTCTCTCCTGTTTTGGGTATTTCCATAGGGTACACCACAAATTGCAACCTTCTCTTACTGGACCAAAGAATGGAAAATAAGTCACCAAAATAAAACAGCGACGGATGTAGTTACTCTCATTAGACTCAGAAGTCAGATAATATAAATGACCTTTAAGTTTAAGGTGGCGATTCTGGACCTCAGAAATCAATGCAGCGCCGCTGAATGCGGAGATTTAATAATCCTGCTGGGTCCCTCATCTGGGCGTATTGATTACAGGGCCTTCTAGAATGAGCACTCCTAAATGCAGCCGGTTTGTCATGCATGCGGCTGAGTCACCAAGCAGATGCCTCATTACAAGGGCCGATTGACAAGACATGAAATACACACAGCTGCCTATTTTCATAAATAAAATTTTCGATTAACAAGCAATTGAATTTTTTAATGCATATTCACCCTGTTCTTGTGAGCAT
>JAODLD010000101.1:21687025-21706272 GCA_026781065.1 Mormyrops boulengeri | reverse complement strand
CCCCCCCACATTTAACATAAAATATTAGTTCACCGCCAGTGTGTCCCCCCACATTCAAAATGCTTCTGACGCCCCTGGTTTGAGCTAAACTAGACTTCTGTAATAACTAGTAGCAATAATAATTAGTGTAATAATAATTAGAGTAGCAATTAGTATTTATGACCATATGGAATATTTTAGAATTTTTGACACATCAGTTTTTTGTTGATTTTGATAAATATTATATATTAAATTTATACACCAAAGCCCTGTCTCCACATTGTGAGGCCTTCCGTAACACATGGAGAGACGCCTGGAAATTGCGGCCTGGATTCTCCTCTGAATAACGCCTGCCAGTTCCTTACCCCTTCCAAAAGGCATGCTCTTTAACGCTCGACAGACCCGCCCCTTTGTCTTCTTTGATCTGGCCTCTTATGTTACAATGGCATTAGGGTTACCATAACGATGAGAGTACATTATTCCAGAACAGGTCAGTAGGAAAATAACCACAAAATTTTGTAATCACACCTTATAATCTGGGATTTCTGACCTATGCTAAAATAACATCTCAAACAGAATGACCTAATGTTACGTTCTGTAATAATATATAGACAATAACTTCCTTATAAGCTATAAAATATCTTACTGTTTCTTCATTAAAAGCAAATGAACAAACATAAGTAATTTAATTCTTTCTTACTCTCTGCTTCTTTCTCAGGCCTCATTATATACTGCGTCATTACACTTTGTACAAAAAGCCTTACTGAGACCTAAGAAGTCAACCTAAAGACCTGCCATCCTAGTGTATTTGTCAAGCTACCAACTCTTCAGCCCAATTAATCTTCTGTTAAGACGCATTGTGAAAGACTAATGATACAGGAACAGACTCGTAGGTGAAGATCATGCCACTGGAAACAGACACTCAGTGCACTTTACCCTATTAAACAAAACAGGGCCGACAGCCTTATATAAACCCTGCACAACTGTGTTGACTAGCATATTAATGCCACAAAGACAATTACTTTAGACCAGTGTTTCCCAATCCGGTTCTTCGCAAAAATGTGGACAGCCTGGCAGGGAGCTGAGAGGGAGCAAACATACGCACTGTGGGTCTTCAAGGACCGGATTGGGAAACACTGTTTTAGCCTATGTAAGAGGAAATTCCATTATACTTAATGTTTCTTGGGTCACGTGTGCCTCAGCAGGTTAGGATGGCTGTGCTTGTGATCAAAAGGTTGCTAGTTCAAATCCCAGAATTGGCAGAGCGTTATCACCATTGGGCCCTTAACCCCCAATTATTTCAGTTGCCTTCCCCATTGTATCTCACTTTGGAAAAAAAGCATCTGCTTAATGAATAAACAGTAAATGATAACTACCTACCTAATTACCATCATCATATTTGCATAAAAGTAAAATGTATATATATTTCCGCAGCTCTAGCAACCTGTTCGGAATTGATCAAGAACAGCAGATCTCATTGCTGCTTGAAGTTTTTGGTCATCTTAAAAATGATGTAGCTGTTATAAGGTGTAGCGCAAGTGCCTCACACCAAGGGTGGTGGCTCAAATCCCACCTCCGCTCCGTGTGTGCAGTTTGCATGCCTTCCCATGGATTTGCTCTGGTGCTCCGTTTCCTCCTGCAGTCAGGCTAACCGGTGTCTCTAAATTGCCCTTAGTATGTATAAGTGTGTCTGTGATGGATTAGCATCCTATTCAGGGTGTTCCCCCGCCATGTGCCCTGTGTGCTCCAGGTACTCGATCCGGAACAGGATGAGGCATTTCGAAGATAGATGGAGGGATATCGTTAATATATTACGGCAGATCACTGAGACAATACAGCTTTGTTTTATACTGCTGCAAATAACTCTGTCCAATATTTAAGGAAAAATTGGAGTTCCAAATCTAAATGGCCCTTTTCCTGACTGTTATTTTTAAATATATTTGCATTAAACCATTTTCACATAACCCACTGATCTGTTTTTTAAATCTCTTTGCTCCAACAAAAATTCTAGGACAAACTATTCTGACAACAACAATGTTTATAATCAGATAAAAAAAGATGGCAGAGTGTTCGTTCCTGACTCTGGACAAGCCACCCCCCACTGCCATCACTAAAACAATTCAACTGAAGCACAATGAAATGTGCAAGAGCCAGTCATTTTTACTTTGACTGCCACACCATAAATTGCAGAATTTCTTATGTAGAAGTGGACAAATGTAATCAATTACATGAAACACTATAAAATGTTTATCTTTACAGAAAACATACTAGCGAAAGGCAGTTTCAGAGCATATATAACCTTAATTCACCGCCATACTGTACAGTATGTATGTTTATTATTTACTTCCATTCAAATGACTTGCAAACCTGCTTATCCCTATTATCTGGTATATCTCATTCATCTTTTTTTTATGATATAGGTATCATACGGTATTGGACCTGGCTCTTTATGTGGCCTACATGTTCTCCCTGTGCTGCATGCGTTAGAGACTCCGGACTCTAACTCAGCCGTATTATGGGATAGTGTAGACAGAGTATGCCCTGCCTCAAGGTCATTGCTGGTATATACTCCAGGCTCACTGCAACCCTGTACTGGAAAAGGGGCAATGGATGGATGGATGGACGGGTAGATGGATGGATGGATGGATGGATGATTTAGTGTACTGGTATGCAATACGTTTTTTGTTGTAGGATTATCATTACTACATCTAATTGGCCCTATTATTTTCCACAACAGCATAGGTACAGCACTCTCCACAATTATTGGCACCCCTTGTAAAGATTTGTAAACAGGGTTAGAAAAAATCCATCTTTTTGGTGAAGCAGCTTCATATCACACTGAAGAATTTAGAATTTATCCAACCTTTCATTAACACAAATGTATTCCAAGAAAAAAATCTTTCATCAAGAAATAATTATCTGTAAGAAAATCACATGTGCCACGATTATCGGCACCCCTGGAAACTTTAGTGAACACAATGTAACTGAAGCATGTTTCCCCTGTAAATTGTACATCTTTGAGTTAAGTTGAGTGGAGTGACTTCCTGGTTAACAGGGATATGAACATGAGGTGACACAGAGCCCAAATTCACTTAGTCATCCATCAACATGGGAAAGATAAGAGAACATACAAACCAAATGAGGGAGAAGTGTGTTGACCTTCATAAGTCAGGGAATGGGTATTAAAAAATAGCTACTTGCCTTAAAATGCCCATTTCTACTGTTTGGGCAATGATAAAAAAAAGTGGACAACAACTGGAATTGTTACAAACCTGCCTGGAAGAGGACCCAAGTTTATTTTTCCCCCAGGTACAGTGAGGAGGATCGTAAGAGAAGCAAAAAAAAACCCAAGGAGGTGAATTACAAGACCAAATAAAATCTTGGGGTTACCACGTCTCTGGAAAAACTATCAGACGTCCCCGTCATGCTAACAGATTATTTGGAAGGTTTGCCAGAAAAAGCTTTTTTTGTCAGTAAACCACAAACTTAAGCACCTGGAGTTTGCGAAACACTACTACGACTTTGTCTGGAACCAAATTCAATGGTCTGATGAAACAAAAATGGAGCTTTTTGGCAATAAACATAAGCATAAAAAGAAGGACGGCTATAATGAAATGAACCTTATCCCAAAAGCAAAATATGGTGGAGGTTCTGTGATGTTGTGGGGCTGTTTTTCCTCCAGGCTCTGGAAACCTCGTTAGGGTACATGGCATTATGGACTCTGAAATACCAGGACATTTTAAATCAAAATTTCCTGCCTCTACCAGGAAACAAAAACTAGGCCGTCATTGGATCTTCCAGCTGGACAGTGATCCTAAGCACATGCCCAAATCAACACAAAAATGGTTAGCTGACTGTAGAATCAAGCTTCTGCCATGGCCATCTCAGTCCCCTGACCTGAACCCCACTGAAAACCTGTGGGCTGAGCTGAAGAGGAGAGTGCACAAGAGAGGGCCTGGGACCCTGGATGATCTGGAGAGATTCTGTAAAGAGGAATGGTCTCAGATGCCCAGCTCTGTATCTCCAACCTTATAAAATGTTATAGGAGAAGACTCAGTGCTGTTATACTGGCAAAGGGAGGTTGTACAAAGTATTAAAAGCAGGGGGGCCAATAATTGTGGCACCTGTGTTTTTGTTAAAGATAATTATTTCTTGATGAAGGATTTTTTTTTTTCTCGGAATACATATATGTTGATGAAAGGTTGGATTTTTCTCATTTTTTCAGTGTGAGATGAAGCTGCTTCACCAAAAGGTGGATTTTTTTCTAACCCTTTTTACAAATCTTTACAAGGAGTGGCAATAATTGTGGAGGGTGCTGTATCTATATAGAGGAAAACAAACTGGCCTGTGTTTAGTAAAGGGGGCAGAGATAGCGTCAGTCTTTCAGTGTTTGCCTGAACTCTGTCTTTGCCTTGGGCAGCCTCCGCTGCTTGACCTCAGGCCGACTTCTTCATCCTCACCATTTCTACCCGGCTGGCAGAGTTTGAGCTCTTAATTACGGGCCAGCCCTGATGGATCATTAGCCCTTAAGCAACATGTCTGCAAACCCATCCTCCTGTCCCATTGATCTCCCCCCACCCCCCCCCCCCCCCACGCACAGGCTCCCCTAGGCATTCAGCACAGCCTCCACTCCTAGTAGCTCCATCAGTCAGCCGATCACCGTGACGCCCCTCCCAAGGCATTCCTCAAGCGTATTACAGGATGAATCTTCCCAGTGCACCCCCCCCATCTCGCGCAAAAAACAAAGGAGCATTTTTCATACACAGGACGGCACGAAAAAAGTGTGAAGTTACTGAAATACAGCAAGACCTCTTAAGGTTGAGCATTTAGGTCAGAATAAACAAATAAGGATTGCTGTTAAATACCTCCAAAACGAAACCAAAGCATTAAACAAGGAGAGACAATCTAGCTAGGCCACTGGGTGCCCTACTTTGCCCAATATGTTGTTTTGTATAGGACACAGAAGACGAAAATAAGACAATATACATTTGCACATGACTTTTTTAAAATAAAACACAGCTAAGCTAACATTCTGGCATTGGTGTCACCTCCCTGAAAACAGATCCTGTACAATGGATAGATGACTTTTTGCCAAAGATGGCAGGAATGATAAACACTTTCTCCATTACTGGCTGTAAATCAAGGTCAATAAGCTGGAATGGAATGCAGTAAAACTCACACATGCCATTGACATCAATTAAAGAAACGAATATTCGCTAATCAAGGCAACAAAGTCGATGGCAACGTGATTTTTATTACCTTCGATTTGGAAATGGAAAAAGCCCTTTCTGCTTCTTTCAGAACAGCAAGGTGCAGGCTGGCTTTGATGAGGATCAAGAGAGATGAGACCTGCTGTCAACAGACCCTCCTAGTGCTATGCTGAATTTGAGAGATGCATCTCTGGCACTCTCAGCTTGAGTGTTTACCAGGTCTGCTGCACATTGCAGGAGGATGAGCACGGAGTTGGCTTTTCTGTCAAGCCTGGGCTCTTTCAGTACAGCCCGAAACACAGCGAGGAGGTAGAACAGTGCTCTATATGTGTCGTTAGCACATATGTGCAACTGCATTTACATGCCTATTCAAATCACCACCCAAGTGAAAAAAGCTTTGGGTCAGAGCACAGGGTTACTCACCACCCCAAATTCCTAGAGGAAGTATGTCTTGCTCAAGGGCTCAGTGGTGATTTGATTACTCAACCAGCTACGAGATTCAGAATCATGAACTCTGTATATCCAGTGCCCTTTATAAGACCCCAAATGAGAGATGCTTCATGGGAAACCATGAGCGGAATTTAGGGGGAGCAGTGTCCCCCCACCTCCAGTGTTCTGAATCAAAATCGCAATTAATTGGCAATTTTGACATCTATGTTACATTCACACTGCTACGTTTCGAAAATGACATAGCTATTAGCCCATATTGGGCATGCGGGCATCCACACAGTAACCAGTAAAGTAGTTTCTTTTTGTGTAAATATGTGAGTCACACATGCTTTAGTTGCAAGAGGAAAAGTGCCATTGAAAGCAGCTCCTCCATGTCCACCATGTTGGAATACTGTTTACTTCCGTGTAGGGTGACCAGGTGACCAATCAGACAATGAGATGTTGTAACTAGCGGGATCAAATCAAGGAAAGGCCACGTGATGAGTGGGGACCAATTAGGACACTTTCAGAGTCTGCATGTTCATAAGTCTCCATTTTCACCCATCCACACTACAATGTTAAAACAGAATTTTCAGAAATATATGGTCCTGAGAACGTTATCAAAGCTCTCCATTTGTGGGGGCTGAAAACCCTGTGGTAGTGTGGATGAAAGGCAAAAACAGAGACTAATATCTACATTTTTAAACAAAACGTGTGCACATAGCCTATGCCAGTCGAGACAACTTCTACCGCATTAGGTAAATTACGTTTTAAGTGTTTCACCTGGCTAGCTATCATGCACAGATTTAGCGCATTTTCATTAGTGGTTCGAATGCAGTTTATCGTGACGGCTCATTAAATTGATGGTGCTGTGAAGTTACACTTGTATCATGTCATGGCACTTTTCACCTTTGCATAAGTGGTTTGTTGATACCCTATAGGCAAGCAAAATGATAGATTGTGTGTGCATCAGATACGTGCGTTATCACATATCAGGATGCCTTATTTTTTTGCTCCCCAAGTGCTAACATCAAATTTTGCCTACGTGGGAAACTATCAGGAGACATATCACCTTGCAGGTCTGTGAAGATAAGTGCCATGCAGGGGGGTTCAAAATAACTTAAAGCCAGATACAATTTTTAAAACAACATTTTTAACCAGCTTTAGTTTAAGAATGCTTGTCAAAGTTAATGTCGTAGAGCTTTAGAGCTTTGTTCCGTAACAGTGACTATAAAATTGACTTCAAGATAAGATCAAGTGTATCTGTATGACGACTTCAAGGAAAATAAAGCCATTATCCTTGTGAGCAGCTGTGCAGGAGCGCCATAAACCCAGGGCGGTGACTGCCGACTATGAGGACGCGGTGTCGGGTTACCTGGCAGTGAGGACGCGCGGTGTTGCCGACGGCTATAGCGACTCACCGGCCACCACCCCGGCCATGTAGAGCAGGCTGATGCGCAGGATGCCGTGGACCATCTCCAGTGGGACGCCGATCATCAGCTGCAGCAGCGCGTTGAAGCCCAGCTGTTCCAGGCTGGCCGGTGGGGCAGAACACAGCCACGGTCAGTAGCACGCCAGCGTGCAAAGGCCCACTGTGGATATACTCATTCTGGCCACACGCTGCAGTCCCACACAGGCTGGATTTACAGAAGCCCACTGCGCTACCAACAAAAATAGTTTATCTCTGGACTAAACACATAGTATCCAGGGTCTCAGTATAAACACAAACAGATTTCCCATGTCTCAGCTAATAACCTACGCATTGAGAGAGAGCGCTAAATCAGATCGAGCAATTAATTCAGTGAAGTGTTTAAGTGCTCAGGTAGAAACCAGAGCATTCTCTAGGCCTCTCTGCAAACATTCCTCATTCCTTTAATAAGGTACATTTTCTAAAACTTTACTCAGTGTCTCCTGCAGCTGAACATGGACAATAAATCCAATAACTGAGTAAAACAGGCTTCGCTTAGCCGTGGGCCTGACCTTTCCCACAGGATGCTTCACGCCCCGTGCTGGCACCTTGCCAATTTCCTGGATCTATTTCTGGCCACTGCAGGCTTTTGAGGTTGCCCGGCCTTTCCGATCTGGCGCCTTACCCTACGTGCATGAACATGTAGCTGAAGAAGCGCCACACTTGGGCCCGGTGCCCGGGGTGATACACCAGAGGGCTCTTCATGAAATCGGGCTGGTAAGTTTGCAGCACCCACTTGTTCAGCATGATGCCATAACAGAGGAACACGATGATCTGCGTCGGGCATGAGAAACGCCGCAAATCAGGGATAAACATGAAAAAATGGGACACCACGTAAACACAATCATCTATAACAGCCAGCTGCTGTAATTGTACTCTTATTACAGCTAACACGGTTCAATAAATTTAGAATATCAAGTCACTTAATTACAGAGTTGCTGCTGTGTAATTAGTATGGGGCAATAAACATAATATAGCTTTATGATTGTGGGTTTCAAAACATTTACTTTTTCATTATTATTCATATTTTCATAGGCTCAAGAAAATATGAATGACGGTTCAAAAGCTAAATAAATGATGAAAGTGCTAAAGTATAAAACATGCACAAATGCTGTTCTTTGCTTTGATCAGCATTTTATAAGTCACCTTAATCAACTTCACATCTGTTTCCTATCACAGCGGAATCTTGACCGCAGCAGCGCTTGGAACTTCCCTGGTAGCTCAATACGACAGATTTTTTTTCCCCCCAAAAGTCAATTTCAGAAATTGAAAGTCTTTCAAGAATGGTTTCTTTTGCAGGAGGAGATACAGATTCTGAGCGACTATTAATTTATTTACCACTGTAGGGAACCTTTTTTAAGAAGCGTTGAAGTGCTTGCAGAAACTTAAAATGGAGATTTTTCCTTGGCTGCTTAGGGACAGGCTTGCAATTGCAGATACCAAGGGAGTTTATGCTTCTGAAGAACCAGGATCTCACAGCAAGTCCCACTTCTCCATGGTGTCAATAGATGGAATGGATTTAGTGTACTGTCTGGGAGGTTGTGCTGGTACCACAAATGGATGACTGGATCAGTGAGCTTGGATACAGTTGGGAGCAGAGCGCGAGGTCACAGAGTAACCCTTAACACCAAATCGACTTGGTACCCTGTACTGCCAATACAGACCTCCCCCAGATTTATTGCTGTTTCGCAGTTTCTTTGTGTGTGGGGGAGCTTGGGGAGGGCTATTGAAAAACTTAATTAGAATCCTCTGGTTAAAAATAGCCGAGTTAAATGTACAATACTGCTTCCATGTTTGTGTGCCACGTAGTAATTGTTTGACAAGTGGGTGGTGCTCAAAAATTTGCCAGTTGCAGTCCATTTTCGTTTCAAAACCTTACACCTTAAAATCTAACAGTAAAAACATTAAATGGATCCAAGAGAGACCTCCCTCCAGAGATCTCCCTGCAGTTCCTCCCGCTGGAAACTCAGAGAACACCGTTAAATATGAAGTGCAAAGGCAAATGCACAGGTCTCTCACCTGCACAACCGTGACGATGGCCATGAAGACGGGCGGTGGGCAGAGGCGGTTCTGGTGGAAGTACCATCGTCGATCGGTCTCGCAGGGCAGGATCTCGTAGGCCACATAGCGCACGAAGCGCTTGTAGATGCCCAGGCCCGTCTCGTCCAGCAGGATCTCGCGCTGCAGCGTACGGCGGCCATTGGCGATGGCCCTCCGAAAGCTGCTAGAACGTTTACTGCTCATCTGCGGGGGGAGGAACGGGGGAGAGCGTTGACAGGAGCCGAGAGAAACGTTCACAAGGGAGAAGGATAACAGAACATGGGATTTTAAGAGTTTAGCGCTGATCTATGTTTAATGCTAGGAAGCGTGCTCCGTTATCCCCGATTGGGTGTGAAGATGCCCGCCGCCGCTGTGAGACAAATGCCTTTAATTCACACTGGGACTCTCGGGATAAAGTTTCAGACGCCAGATTCCAAGCAGCACGGACAAGCTACCGGAAATAAAGGGGGGCGTAACGGACAAAAAAAACGGCTGTCAGCCAGGGGAGCGTTTCACATGCCGCGTCCCACGGAGGTCTTGTGGGTTCAGCGTGAGTTTCTTTCTCCGCCACTCTGCTTCCAAAACGAATAAGAGTGCTACCTTGACGGATCGGTGACTAAAAGGCAGGGACTGTTTCATTGGTCTAGACAGGCGTAGACGATTCCCCTTTCCAGCAAAAGCTTCAAATATTTTGTGGTGATTTCCGCTCTCAAGAGCACATCGTAGTCGGAGAATTATTTTAAGGAAGGCAGTACAGTCACAAGAGCATATTGAGAGTAAAAAAAAATCTGACTCTGGATGATCTGACCGCCAATGAAAATCCCAGATTTGCGAAAGACATGCCATATTTCATACATACAGCACTGGAAACACAGCCTGCATCTCATATTAATACTTAAGTCTTTTCCCAAAGGAGATTAAGAAAACGCCATACCTCACGTACCTCCCTTAATCATTCAAAACTTATCTGAAAACATTATTTAAATTTTTTCAAAGTTTAACCTCTACATCTTCCCTATCAGCCTAACAAGTTTTTTTTGGAAAGACTCAAGCTAATTATTCAATTGAACCAATTACAAAATGAAAAAAGCCATAATTCTGCCCAGTCCAAAGTCCAAAAGTCCAAAGTCATGCAGATAATGGACAGACTGATCAGCCCAGGGGCAACATAAAGCTGGGGAAAGTTAGGATGATTCCAAGGAGTGACTGCGGCACTAAAAAATTTGGAACATAATCTATTTGATCTGGGTTGGGGGCCCAATACAATGTGCTTTCATGGGGCCCAAAATCTTTAGTGGCACCCCTTGATCAGCCAATAAAAATAACCCTTTTTTAGAGCCAAGGAGCACTGACCGCTTCCGGAGAATGAATTCCATAATTACAGGGGACAGAAAAAGAACACGCCCTCCTCCACATATCTCACATTTTCTTGTGTTATAATCAGTCATTTTAGATTTAATTTTAGGATTTAAAAGGTCTGTTGCCCTGAACCAAAGCACACAAAATTAAAATGAACGCAGTGAAATCGTTTTAACTTGAAAAAACATGTGATACACAACAAGACAGAGATATCTTCATTTATTAAGTATACATGTCAGTACCTGATGGAAATACATTTGGCAGTAACTACAGCTGCCAGTCGTTTGGGACAGTTTTTTACAAGGCTTGCACACCTGCATTTTGGGATCTTCTCCCACTCTTCTTTGCAGAACCGTTTGAGCTGGGAGAGGCAGGGTAATTTTCACTGATGAACAGCAACATTCCAGTCATTCCAAAGAGTTTCAATTGAAATTAGGTCAGGACTTTGACTTGGCCACTGTAGAAAATCCGCAATCTTTTTACACGCCATTCCACAGCAACTCTAGGCCTTGTGCTTTGGGGCATTGAGCTTTTTGAGAAATACCTTTCTTCTTGCCGCTCTTTCATATACACCAGACGTGTTCAATACCATTGATATTGCTGCATGATGCACATCTTGTTGTGTTTGCCATTACACTCTGTACAGTGATGTGAAAAAGTTAGGACACCCCATTAAATATTTAATTCTTTATTAAGAATTATCAAAATATCAATATTAAATCTTCTTTCAAATTATATCTGTAGGTAAAGGTGATGTAATTGCATCACCTATGCAAAAGCAAGAAACAAATTCACTTATTTAAACAAAGGAAATTAACTAAGATGCCAGTTCCTACTGAGGAAAAAGTTAGGACACCCTGTGCCCTAATAGATAGTATGTGTTTGGCTGAAATAACCTCAATGAGACGTTTCATATAACCATCTATCAATCTCTGACATCGACTGGCAGACAGTTTTCCCTACTCTGCAGTGCAGAATTCCTTACGTTGTGTGATGTTTGAAGGATGTCCTGCAAGCACTTCCACTTCAAATCACCCCACAGCATCTCAATAGGATTCAGATCCAGGCTTTGCCTTGACCATTCCAGAACTGTCCATTTCTTTCTGCTAAGCCATTCCTTGTTAGATTTATTGAAATGTTTTGGGTCATTGTCATTTTCATGGTCCACCCCCACTACAGCTTCAACTTCTGGACAGATGGTCTTACATTGTCATCAAGCACCCTCTGATACGATGAAGAACTCATAGTGGATTCGATGATGGTGAGCTGGCCACGTTCTGCTGCAGCAAAGCAGTCCCAAACCATGACATTTCCACCCCCATGCTTCACAGCTGGTATGAGGTTCCTTTGCTCAAAAGCTCTCTTTGGTTTACGCCAAACATGTCCTCAGTTACTGTGCCCAAATAATTCAGTTTTAGATTCATCTGTCCAAAGCATGTTATTCCAAAAGTCTGGTCTTCTGTCTGATGGTAGATGCATGTACTATGACATTAACTGTGGCTAGAGCTTCTTGTGTGACCTGTGATGACATTTTAGGATTTTTGGAGACTTCTTTCAGCATCTTGTGGTCTGCTCTTGGGCTGAACTTGCTATGACAGCTTGCCCTGGCCATGTTGGCAGTTGTTTTAATTGTTCTCCACTTGTAAGTTATTTTCTGGACAGTGGAATGGCTGATTCCAAACTCTCTTGAGATCTTTTTATATCATTCCCAAACTCATATCCATCTACAAGCTTCTTTCTGAAGGCTTCAGAGAGCTCTTTGTATCTCACCCTGGTGATGCCACTCACTTCAACAATCAAGAGCAAACCAAACTAAATGTCTGTGGTTTAAATAAGACAGGCTCCACCAAAAAGCTCTGTGATGATCTTCTAATCATTTTCACCCGATATGGTGCCACCTGAATCAAATTCTAGACATTTTAAATAGTGATGAATGTGAGGGTGTCCTAACTTTTTCCTCAGTGGAAATTAGCATCTTACTTGATTTCTTTTCTTAAATAAGTGAATTTGTTTCTTGTATTTGCACTGATGCAATTACATCGCCTTTATCTACAGATATATTTTGAAAGAAGATTTAATATTGATATATCGATATTTCTTAATAAAGAACTAAATATTTTTAGTTTTGCTAATTTTTTCACATGACTGTAGGTCTTGCCATTGGATTCCTGGTGGCTTTCATCCTAACTGTCTTTCCTCTTGCTCACTTAGCTTTGATGGACACCCTGCTTTTGGCGCGGACTGGGGGTGGTGTCAGGCACTTCCCACTTCTTCCTGTTTAAGTTAACAGCCCTTTGAGGTATGTTCAAAGATTTGGTCATTTTTATACCCCTCACCTGATGCATACCTGTCAACAACTTTATCACACACTTGTTTTTAAGGTCTTTGGAATCCATGCTGCTTTCTTTGTGTGTGGGACTGAAGGAACACAGTTAACTGCTGCTTTTATTTAAGTTATCAGGCTAATTGCAGGTGTTGGGCAGTTAAGCTAATATGTAATCCTGAAGTGATACTGTATTAAGGGGGGCACATACTTATTAACACAGATATTTCAGAAACACTTCAGAATATTTTTTTAATTTTGAAATTGCTAATTATTCAGTATGGAATGCAAGAAAAAAATTGTCAAAAGGAGTGTATTCATTTTCTGTCTAAGCAATTCTCATTTGGTTGTGACACCACTGTACTTGTACTGTCCTCTCTTTGTTCACCCTCTGCTCTAAAATGACAAACAGCACTATTCAACATTGATTTCTAATGGCAGCAGGCTGGTCAGTTACAGCACAAACTGCAGCAATATAAGCAAGTTTCTAGAAGCATCACATAGAATAAATGTAAAAGTAAAGACACACACATACACAGAGCTACTACCTGCACAGTATAAGAGACGTTTCACACAGGAAATTATAGCATGAAATCCTCTGGAGAGCTGAAAGACTCCTGGACGGTTTAAATTGGCTTTGGAGACAGAAACATTTGGTGTGTCCTGTAATGCATTCAGTTCATCAGAGAAAGGAGACAGTAAAGAGAGGGCACATTAACAATGATGACAGTGTAATTACTGCAGCACAGTCCGTTTGAGTCTGTGATGGGGGTACAGACACCCTCGCCTGCTGAACTACCGAGGGACTGAACCTGAGCTGCCTAAATAAATTAGGCTGCATTTGCTACTGCCTGGTGTGGAATCGCGTCTACCCAACATGCAATGCGACACCGCCCAAACAAATCACGATTTCAAAAATAATTGACTTTGGTAGTCTTTTGAAATGAAGAAATTGTTTTGAGTAATAACACAAAAAAAATCACATTCACCATTTATAATAAACATTTAAAAGAGAGAATTCAGAGCTGGGGCCTGAACCCGGCGACCTGCAGAACGTGGCAGGTGAGGGCGTAGGATTGCTGTTTGCTCTTGATGAGCGGCATTTTGTAACCTGGAAATGACAATTAAATGTGGTGTAGGGAGAGTAGGGAAAAATCGGGGAATGTCGAGGTATTGGTAGCTTTTGCACACGCTGTTAAACTGAGTAAACTGTAGGTGTTGTTTTACGATTTTCTTTTTGGATATGAGATACACGGTGTGAGGCGTTATGGGGGGAGGGGAGGGAGAAGAGAGAGGCAGTTTTGCTCGTGTTTAATTCAGCAGGCAGTAAACACTCCGACAAGCGCCGTTCCGAAAGACACCACTTTGATCAGCGGCATGTCTGCTAAACACCTGCCGACTCTGCAGTGCAGCCTCCCCAAGCGGACCCGCACACTCCGCGGTTATGCACACTTATCACCCCGCCTAACAGCCGATACCCCACTATGTGGGCGAGGGATGCTGCTGGTGGCTGTACCTGGGACAAATGCCGGCGGGGTAACGTTTGAGCCACCAGACTTGTGACTAAAAGTCCCTTTCAGACATGCAGAAGTGCACGTTCTTGTCCCTGCTTTTTGTTCTCCACTGAGGTACCAAACCAGCACTGGGTTCAGTCTTCGCTTGCTGGTGACATGATTAAATGTGAGATTGGGGATTCGGTGCCGACCAGCGTCACTGTTAGCACTCAACAGAACCGCCATAAGTAGGGTCTGGCAATTTATGCAGTGTGTAGGCCTAAAATCATTTCGTTAGATGATGTTGTCTTGCACTCCAGTAATACAACCTCGAGCAAAGAAAAACTGTTAAAAAAAAATTCAGCCCGACATAAAAAGTAATGACAATGCTGTAGCACCAGAAATAATTATGATACTAGGTGATTAAATCATTTGAATGCAATAATTCAAGTAAACTGCAATTTAGAGAAAATTCACACATGCAAGGAGGCAATGGGGGAAAATAGTGAAGATGCTGACCGGCTCTCGCCTGCATGATTCACCTCCGCAAGCAGCGTTTCTCAAGTTCTGCATGTTAAGCTGGATTTATGTAAATTAGAGAGAGTGTGTGTGTGTGTGTGTGTGTGTGCACGTGTGTGTGTCGGGGGGGGGCAGTGAAAGGGCGCCGCATACTTTAAAGAGACAGCGTCTGCGGGGGGGCCCAAGGGTCCATTCAGAGTAACAACACCAGTTTTACACACGGGCACTAAATTTAGCGAGTCCACAACAATAACTGGGACTCTTCACTCAGTCCTGCCTGCGCCGTGTTTTTAGCTGTCATACATAGCTACAGCTACCAAAGAGCCCTGGTTTGTTGTTTTCCCATCCTTTTTTATTCTACACAGGAGCATATGGATAGTGCTGCGTGGAGACGGGATAGCACAGCCTGCCTCCGACGGGAACTGGAGCTGGAATCGCGTCTCGTTACTATAAATACAGGGAGGTTTGGCGCCGATTTGTGCAAAACGTTCCCGGATAATCCCTTTGTTCCCTTCACCCACGGGCGAGTCCGCAGTGTCGTCACGCGGGCGGCCGGGGCGGAGGGGCAGAGGTTTTCACCGGAGAGAGCTCCAGAGTGCCCTGCCCTGAGATGGCATGTCATATGACTGGGAATGGGGGGGGGATTAGCGCACTTTCAAGGCATAAGCTCAACACCACCCCACACCATCTGAGTGTGGATCCATGTGAGAAACGCACATACACCGTTAATCACACTTACAGGGAGGCTGCATCTCCTCCACCACCACTGCAAACAAAGCCACAAACCAGCATGTGTGAAGAGCGATCATCAGCTTCTTAAAAGTGAAACTAAAATATCACGAGTAGCAGCATCGGACTGTTGCTGTTTGCCGTCTGCTCACACGACCTTTAAGGAAAAGCTCTCAACATGTGCATCCATGTGCGTATGCACACACACACACACATACATAAACACACAAAACACACACAGAAACACACACACACAAACACACAGAGAAACACGCACACAAACATACACACACACACACACACACAAACACACACAGACACTCACAGAGAAACAGACACACAGAGACACACACAGAGAAACAGACACACACACGTTTGTATCCATATCTCCATTCATTTCTATGGCCATAGCCCAAATCCCAACAATGGCAACCTTAACCCCTACCCAGCTCTAACCTTAACCATAATACACATTTTTTGACATTTTTTTGTTTTTTGATTGCAGTCTTTTATAAAATTGACTTTATGCTTCTGGGGCCCGAAAAAATGGTCCCCAAAGTGACAGGTCTTTATCACATTGTGGGGACATGTACATAACTGACATACACACACACACACACACACACACACACAAAATAGGAAACGCATTCCAGTTTTAGCTGTGGGGCCTTAACTTTGAGCTTGCAGACCCCTTGGACTGGGTCCTGCGTCAGAGATGTGTGTAGTAGCAGAGTAATTCAGATGTCAGGATTCGAACACACAAAGATGCCAAAAATTTTGTATATATATGATAGCGATCACAAGGCACGTGAGCAGAGAACAGACAAGGTCCTGGGGGACGCCTGTGAGGAGGAAGGTTAACGAGGTGACGTCGCAGTTGCTGTGGCACCCAGCGTTTCCTGGAAAGTGATAATGACATCATTAACCCCGGGCTGCCGAGTCTGGCAGGAGAGACCGGCCGAAGGTCGGGACCCATGCGTGTCTGTGTGTCCCACGGTCCTGCGACATGCGCATGGCAGCCCCCATCTGCTCAGGACTCGCTGCGGCCGGCTGGGAGAGTCTGTTGGCTTTCTATGTTCTGGTGCGCACATCAACACCTCAAGCAATGCCATGTGTACACGCTCAGGAAGTCATTAGTGTGTTCTGTTGCGAACACACTTCTACATACTTCATCAGAACAGATTTTGCGTTGCATTTATTTATCCGGAGGATGCTTTTGTCCAAATTGAAGAGAAGCTTGGGATCAGAGAGTAATGCTGCGTTACATTTGAACTCATAGTCGGAAATTTCAACTGGAACAACCCCTGAAGTCGGAGGAATCTACACAACCCCGACCTTAGAATTCAAGATGGCTGCACCCTTTATCAACAGAAGTTATAGCTGTGGTTTTATACTGTTTATTAGCAGTTACATTTTATTTGTGGCTCATTAAATCCGTCATACACACAGTACTGTCCAGTCGCTATCTGTGGATGTGTTGCTGCTTGTTGTTTGTTGTTTTTACGTGCAAAATACTCTATAATGTGTTGTTATCAACGGATATTGCTAAAAATGGCAAAAAATTTACCGGGCTAGAACTGGGCTAGAAATCTTGCTTTTTGAAACAGGTCCCTGGTTCTGCTAAATGGCTTTCCGACTTGCTGTACTGGAACGTGGTTAACTTGGGCATGACGTCATTCCTATTTCTGAGTTCCAACCTCTGAGGTAAATGGAACACAACAGAAGGTTCACCAGCATTGAGCAGCCTTGGATCTGTTGAGGTTACTGTACATGCCTTGCTCAAGAGCCCGACTGGGATATGATTAATCTGCCCGTCACAGGTGTAGAACCCACAACCTTCTGGACACTGACAGAAGGCCCTGACCCACTAAGCTGTATACCACCCCCTACAGGCTAGATTTTGCATGCATCATGTGGCACGCTGGCACAGTAAGGTACACCTCCAATCTTGGAATGATGGAGATTTGAGTTCATTCTCATTACTCATTCTAATGTTCTGATTCTGGCAGTGCTTCTCGTAGGGGCAGAGCACATCCCCAAGCCCATCCAATGCACGAATTCAGGCATCATTCAGGGGGAGTTACCCTGGCATGTCTCCTAATGGCCTACACCTTAACTGTGAGCCATCAGCATTGTGCCATTTTCTTCTTGGGTCCGATTGGGAAAGATGGTGAGCAAAGCACACGCTGGCCAGTGAAATAGAAAGCTCTGTGTGGGGTCATTGCTGCTGTCTAGGAGAGGCTTCTTCTGGTCATGCCCAAACAGGATGTTTTCCTTATGCAGACTCTATGCCGTTGAGGTATGTGTAGAAGTTACCCATAATTCTGCAGCACAGACTTTCATTGTGGCAACAGGCTTGGGCCTGTTGAGGGAAGTCTACCCAGAGTGCCAGAGGTCCGGCTTAAAGACACGAGTGGTTTCAGTTCACCCGCTGCTGCCAGCTCAGGTTTTACACACCCTTCTGGTGACCTTTTCACTCCAACAAACGTCATCCCGGTTGTCACCAAAGGTAAACTGTTTCAGGTTTTAGAGATATTCTTAATAACTCTAACGATGCTCACGGGCCACATTAGGGTGTACGCCATTCCTGAATTGCGTCAGCATTTACCTAATATCTGAGGATCGTGGGATGGATCGAGGTTTAATTTGTTAAATTTTGCACAGCTGTAATGCGACGCCTCATTAGGGATGCATCATCTGCCCCAGCAGTCACAGACTTATAGCAATCACACACGTTTAAAGCCACTAATTATATCTGCTGCCTGCCAATATTTGTCTTGGGAGGTATATCCCAGGGTCTCGGCTTATGTCCCGAGACGCAGCAGCCATAGCTGAGACACTATCATGGGCCGCTCAGCATATAGCCGTTAGTTTGACTGTGTCTCCTGTTATGGAGATTCCCCTCCTGACACTTCAGGGCACATTTGTCATTCGTACCGGAGCCAAGTCCGGTCGCTGGGGTTTGCTGGGATCTGCTAACGGTGGAGGATAATGTCAGACATGTTTAGGGAAAGAGTCCCATGGTGGGGGGTGCCATAGCTTTGCAGGTGACTTCCTGGTCTGTCTTGCTCCAGCTTCACGACACCCTGGTATCGGTGCAGAACCGGATCCCTAAAGCAGGCAGGCGCTTTGAGAAGGAGACTCTGGGGGAGATTACCGGCTGTATGCGGCAGTAGCCTAAGGGCTGGTTCATACTTACAGAGGACGCGGATATGCCACAGAGTGCACCGTAGTGCCGCGCCATCCGCGTCCTGAATATCCATCAGGCGACCACATACTTTGACACCTGGCCTTGGGAGGCGCTAGAGTAAACCTGTTCTTAAATCACGTTTATGAATTGTGGTGTGGATGGTATATAAGAACATAAGAACATTTAAAAAAATTAAGAAATTTACAAAAGAAAGGGGGCCATTCAGCCCATCAAGCTTGTTTGGGGAGAACTTAACTAATAGCTCAGAGTTGTTACAATCTTATCTAGCTCTGATTTGAAGGAACCCAAGGTTTTAGCTTGCGCTACACTAGCAGAAAGACTATTCCATACTCTACAGTCACTACACGCTGTGTAAAGAAGTGCTTTCTCAAATGCATTTTTAAATGTTCTCCCGCTAATTTCCACTTATAGCCACGAGTTCTAGTATTTAAACTAATATTGAAATAGCCATTTGGCTGAACAGCATCCAGACCTGTTAGAATCTTAT
>JAODLD010000101.1:21654430-21670546 GCA_026781065.1 Mormyrops boulengeri | reverse complement strand
ACATGAAATCTCCTGCCCCCCCCACCCCGCCCAGCTATTGCTACAGTCATTGCAAGACATGCACTAACCAGCTACCAGACGGCCTTTTGAAGACCAAAAAGAAATTGAGTGAGAAAATTCCCATTCACTGTCACTTTCTGCTCATGTCATGCTTACAGTGCCCTGCAAAAGTATTCAGACCCCTTTCAAAATTACATACTTTATTGGATTACAAAATGAGTCTTTAATTTTTCTTTGCTTGTAATACTTTAATAAAAATAATAATACTGAAAATGAATTATTTTAACACAATATTAGTTTTACATCACAAAAAAATCTGAAATATTCCATTTACATGAGTATTTACTTCCTTTTATCCTTCAACTAAGCTTTTTTGTAACAACACTCTTACAGTCACATCTGTTTATCCAGGCATGTGTTCGCTTTGCCAGCTTCAACACTTCCCATAAACGGCACATACAGGATCATGCATCCTTTATATAAAACTGAAACATGGAGCATAACATGTAGGACTCCTCAATGGCTGTGACCATGGCCTCAGCTAAGAGATTTGAGATCAGAAGAAAACTGGCATCATCTCCCTGAGGCCATTGTTAAGACAGACAAGGAACATATCTGTCAGGGCTTCTCCGCTGTCCGTGACGTGAGCGACGCCCGGGGTCTCATCAGACCTCTGCATTACCGGGTTGATAGAAGTGAGGTTTGTGATTGTCCTCCAATCGGCATTAGCATTTCTGCTAATAACTGCTTGATATCAGGTCAATTAGCCAATCAACCTTAGGATAGAACCAGTTGTGTAAATTTCAGACCAATTAGGCTTCCAGATACTAGGTGAAGTTGTGGTGGGTAGCATTCACTAGTAGGAAATCTGTTAAACAATATCATTCAAAGGCACAGCACGGATTGAGGAATTCCACACATGTGAGCAGACCTGAAGGTAGCTAACAGCATAGAAGTTTAACATAAAAGGCTGATTCTAAAACCACGATCCAAAGTAGTGCATGGATAAAAAAAGAAAAACTAGCGGAAAGCATTGTGTGAGTTTAAGAGGCACAGCCTCCAGTAGAGGCAAAGGTATTAGAGGCAGAGGTATTAGAGATTTACCATAGTGCTCTGTGCTGATCTTTTATGCTTCATAATATAAATGAATCACACAGATTCTGGTATATTTCACAGATTTGTAAATGATAGAAAAATAGGTGGTGCAACAAGCAGAGGAAGTGGATGAAATTCAATGGAGATAAACGTAAGGTGATTTATTTGGAACGCTGGAATTGGCAGTCTTGGTACTACTGGGGAAACAGATAACAGCAGCTCATAAGAATGATGTAAACATTTACATATATTCATCCGTGCCTATACTGTGCCTGTGAACAAGCTGCCAAAATACTTGGATATATCTGTGCATAGAAGGATGGTAATCAAGTGTACCGATAAAACTTCAGCTGGATCATGGTGTGTGATCTGGGCTACCCAACCAAAACAGCATAACACTGCTTTGCAGAAAGTCCAGCACAGGGCAAATAAAATTGCTTTCAGGTCTGGTTTCCATGTAAGCGTAACACTAAATCTCTTTATTCTCAAATATAGATGACTGGGGGAGAAGGGATCCAAATGCAGGAAAGGTGGACTGTGGTGGTTACTTTACAGTTAGGCATCGAGATCACAAGGCTATAAATAGTAACCAGCTGGAAAGTAGATTAGATGAGAACAAGAAAAACATTACTTTACATGAAAGGTACTGATCACTCGGAATTGGCTTCCTATTTGTGTAATTTAACAATTTTGCAATCATTTTAATTTTCAGTATTAGAATGAATAAAAATGGGTGGAACGGCCTGTTCTGGAGTGAAATATCTCTTTATTTGCAGATATGCCATGGGAAAGAGGTAGGCTTGGGGGAGGAACTTAACAGGAGCATTCACCCACTCTGCTGACTTGAATGGCTCCAGATATAAACTTCAGATTTTGGGAAAAGAAAAAAAAAGAGAAAATCAGGAGGAGAAATATCTCTTATCACTGCTGAAAGAGTAAAGGAAGGGGTTGCATAGTGCAGGCCAAAATTGTATAACAGCAAAAAACACACTGATAAACCCCTCTTGATGATATAGAATGCCGACAGGTCCTGGGATAGAGGAATACTGTGGATAAGGGAACACAGGAAGGTGGGAGCAAGGCATGATCCACTAGCTTTCACAAATAATACACATTAATGCAATATGTAGAAATAAATCAACAGGAAGACAGAATGACTGAGTGACTAGGGGTGACAGGCAGAGGGCTCCCTTAACGAGGAACCTTTTTAGACTGGACCATGTTGGCAGGGCCAGAGAAATGCATAGAAATCTTAGGCCATGAGCTAGGAAGGAGCAAAAACGTGGAGCGTCTAGGTCCTCGAGGATTGTGCTGGGAAACATTGTCCTAGGCTATGGCCTGGGGCCACAGCAGACATCAGGGCCCTGCCCTATTGCAGGAAAAATGGAATGATTAGTTAAACCAGCAACCCCTGATGTCAGCCTAGGGCCTCCAGAAAAGTGAATCCATTCCCACATATAGAGCCAAGAAAAGACAGGCTAGCAGGACCGTGAGGCGGACCGGTCTTATGAAAGTGAACGAGTCCAATCTGAGGGATTGACAGCAGCTGCCTCGCCCTGGCAGGACTTCCCCTGAAGTGGACCTCATGGTTCCCTGTGATAGCAGGCCATGATGGTCTCCGGCGCCCAGCAAAACAGGAGATGCCTGTGGCGCAGTGCTACTGCAGCATGAGGCCCCAGGTGTTAGCTTTGCTGCTATATTTTAGCATGGGGCATATAGCTAGAAGCAGACAGACTGGTACCTTGAGGTGAAGTGAGAAAGCGTATATCAAATCCTTTCTGAGGATAAAATGAAGATGCATGAAGATGACAGCAATATGCTAACATCTTCCTAGGCAGGGCTTGCATGCGTACACGGAGCTCCGGTCCACGCCAGAGCAGACGCAGTGTAGCATTAACATTAGCATTCACGATTAAGCACCGCACCGCACTCCCAGACTCCCATTCCTCAGCCTGATCTCTGATGCTGCATCCTCTGAATGCGCTGTGCTCCTCTCATGATTCCGGGACACTGGCGCACATAGAGCAGTGACAGACAGCTGGCCTGGTGCAGATGCAAAGCTCAGGGGGAGACGACTGCACCCTGGTGCCAAAAAACCAACCAGCAGGTCAACTCCAGAACACTGCATTAAGTGAAATCCAACTGAAATAATTAACTGCGATATGTTTCTTCTGGGCTACCTGAAATCTCTGGCAGACTCTCTGGTTTATGGTCAAAATTCAATTCAAATATTTTCTTCTGTATGTGTCTGTAGCATATTTCACTATTCATGAAAACATTCTGGGATGATAATGTTTTGGATCTTTGGAAAGCGCGTGTAGGGATAATTAATTTTTACAGCGACAGATACTGTGCATTGGTAGCTGTTCAGTGAGCGCTGGCAAGAGAGAGGTTTCAAAGCGGATGATCTTTCCAGCCTTCAGCATGGTGCGGTGTAATCAGCATTGGGAATGAGGGAGGGAGGCAGTGAGTCTCCAGTAGCCTGTTCGGTGTAATATCAGCTCAGATGCAGCCCCCACGGAACTCAGGTTCACTACTGCATGAAAATAAGCACATGAACAGCACTGGGCAAAGACACAGTATGGAGCTGAATTTGCAATCCATGGGTTGTGAGTCCAAATCCCTATAGGGGAAAAACATTAAGACAGGACATTCTACATGAATTGCTTTGTAGAAGGTAAAAAATAATATAATCCAAAATAATTACACAAGTATATTAAGACTGGCATCTCATCCAGGCTCAGTTAGTTTTTCTTGCCAGGACAGTATGAGAGGCAACAGGTTCTGTGTCCATAAGACACTAGGAAAAGGAAACAAGAGCTGTAGGCATCTTAGTTTGAGGATTTTGGCTTTTCACTTGAAATGCATTGAATCTGGGTACAGAAGAGATCATTATTATAAAACAAGTGCCGTGTGGTCAGCTGGTCTCACAGACAGCAAGTCAGCAGGATTTTAAGACCATTAACTGGATTAACTGGGGACCAAAATGGGAGACCGGATATTCTGACCAGACAAACTCACCCCTCAAATTCTGCTCAGGGCCACATAACGGTCAGCCCCTTGATGGACCTTCAGTAATACTGCCAGCCAAAAGCACTTAAAATGAACGCAAGATTTCCCATCTTCAGCTGTGCAGCAATACAGTACCTCCATGCATAAAGCCATTCATAATCACATTTGATCAAGAGACATCGTTACAAAGGCTACCGTTATTTGGGCCCCCTTCAAATAACTCATTAATGAAATAAACCCGCCCAGCATGGACAGCTGTTTGTGAATGTCAAACAGATTTTTATAGGGAGAAAGCATAGAAAACAAGCAATCCTGTTGCCCTTCACCTCTAATAGCTATGAAGAAACACAGCTCCATTACATCTGGTACAAGATGAGAGGAGGATCTCGACCTTTCCCCAGCCACCGAGTCAGATGTAAACAGATATGTAGCTGCCTGATAACATGGGCTAACTTGTCTGTTTGGTCTCCAGCATCCATCATGGGGTACATGGTCACCTCTACAGATGGGTGCAGTGACAGGGAGGACTGGACCACCAGTGCTGTTTTATTTGACACACAATCGCTAGCTACTACCTCGGTTAGCGGCCATTCGCAAATATAACGGTAATAAAAAATTCATTTACTGAGTAATGTGCACAGTTATGATCAATTTTCGTAAGGATGAAATGGTGTATGGAAGGCTGACGTAAAGTCTTAAGCTCGGTCCTGGTCACCCCTAGGCTACCGTATTTTTCAATTAGCAATCATTTAATTGACAACCTGATCATTGGAATGGAAATGTTGAGTGGTTGTATTTAGTCCAGTCCTTACTGGGAGAGAGAGCACAAAAATACAAGATGACCAAAGGGTTACGTTTAGGGTCTCGCTCAAAGTGATTAATGTGGAATGTAGTAGGTCAGTCCTACACAGGTCCAGGCATCACTGCATCAGCAATACTGACTACTCCTGCAGGTATGGATGTCTGAAGGCCCCATGATGTTTGAGTTCTTCTGGTCATGGAAGAGCAGGACCACAAGAAAATGCCTTGCTCCGTGTTTCTCCAGCCACGTGGAAGGACACAATGGACCTTGAAGTCAGAGCCTGGATATGCAGAAGCAGTATCTTCAACCCCCAGAGGAAACACAGGAGCAGAGTGCCTCCATCTCGGTGGTGATTGAGGAGGGTCCTTTGTGCTTGCAGCCATGCGTGACACCCGCGGGGCTGCTCTCACCCCTGTCTTTGCTGTTGACACTTCTCTCCAGGGTCCTGCCGCCCTCTACTGGGGAAACAGATGAAAGCCCGGCAGAAACCTACAGAGTGTGCGAACACTAGCATGGTGACAGAGCGTGACAGTCGCTGAGCGTGGATGATGGCCGGAAGATAAATAAGAAGACCTGCTTCTCAGTCCACCAAAGTACAGCTTCTGGAGGCTGCAGCGATCACTATACCTCCAGATTACCTGGGAATAAGACGATATTTTCAGGTGACAGCCAGTGACAGATGTCAGGGACCTCAGCAGTGAAGAGACTGGTGGGGCTGTTAAGAGTTCATAACGTGTGCTTGGCACACCATCAGATCAGCATTAATAGAGGTAGATAACTCCAAAGGGAAATGGCTTGCCTATACATAGTCGTGTGAAAAAATAAGTACACCCTATGAAAAATTCTCTTTTTCAACATATTTGCAGAGACAAATATTAGATCTTCATTTCAACAATACTGATAGAGAAATATGATAAAATTAGAAAATAAATAGTACATCCTTACATTAATCACAACATTAAACCTAAAGAATAGAATCAGATGCACCATATCAATTGCAAATAAGGAGATCATTACTTGAATGTATCTTTGACAGTTCCACCTTATATAAACGAGTCAAACGGTCATGTTCAGTCATAACCATTGAGGGACATTGATGCAGTCCTGCCAAGACCAAAGAAGCTGCCTGGTAGCCTCAGGAGGAAGGTTGCTGACGCTTATCAGTCCAGGAAGAGATTTAAAGCCATTTCCAAGCTACTTGAAATCATACACTCATTTGTGTGTAAAATTATCCACAAATGGAGAAGATTTAGAACCATAGGCAATCTGTCCAGACCAGGTCATCCGACTCAATTCAGCCCAAGAGAAGTGCACAAGATGCATCAGGAAGAGTCAAAGACCCCAAGGGTATCATCAAAGAATGTATAGGGAGCTCTTACTACAACCCATGTGAAATTGTAGGAGTCAACCATTAGAAGGAGACTTCACAAATTTGGCCTACATGGGAGGTCAGCTAAGAAGAAGACTCTGCTCCCAAAAAAGAACATCAACTCAAGACTGAAGCTTGCCATTAAACACCAGCATGAAGGACCACTTCTAGAACAATGCGCTCTGGATCGATGGGTCAAAGGTGGAGTTGTTTGGGCACAATTCTAGATGTTATATTTGGTTAAAAAAAAAGTACAATTTGAGAAATAGACCTTCTCACCAATTGTGAAGCTTGGTGGTGGGAGTTTTGGTTTGGGGCTGCTTTGCGGCCTGAGGGAAAGGCCAGCTTGCCATCATAGGGTCTACAATGAATTCAACATCACACCAGAGTGTGCATGAGGATAATGTGAGGCAATCCATCAAAAAGTTTAACCTCAACCATAAGTAAGTCTTTTAACATAATGACCCTGAACATACACACAAATCTACAAGGGATGGCTACAAAAAAAGAAATGAAGGGTTATGGAATGGCCAAGTCAAATTAATCCAACTGAAGTGTTGTAGGGGGACTTGATGAGAGCTGTACAAGGAAAACCCACCAACATCCATCCATTTTCTGTAACTGCTTGTCCTATTCGTGGTTGTGGGGGGCCCAGAGCCTATCCCAGCAGCTAAGGGTGTAAGGCAGGGAACAACCCTGGATGGGGCACCAACCCATTGCAGGCCACACTCACCAGTCACTCACACATGCAGGAAATTTGGTAGGTCAATTCACCTCAGCATGTTTTTGGAATATGGGGGGAAACCAGAGTACCTGGAGGAAACCCCACAATGACACAGGGAGGACACACATGGAGCCATGGTAGAGGCTCAAATCCTGGCCCTAGAGGTGTGAGGCAACAATGTTAACCACGGAACCACCATGCCGCCCTCCCTGCATCACTGAGGAATTCCCGGATGGAGGGACAGGCAACAATTTCCCTAGGCTGATGCAAAAAACTGACAGTTATAGCAAATGGTTTCAAGAGGTTACATCTTCCAAAGGAGGCAGTTACTAAATATAACAAAGTATTTACTTTTTCCCCCCACAGAAAAAAAAAAGTTTAATTTCTGCTTAATTTTGTTGAATAAATGATTTATGGTTTCTGTTAGATTACAAACAGAGAGAGAGAGATTGTTTTTATGCATTTATGTGACGGCTGTTCATACATGCAAATATAATATAATATAATAATATAAATTTTTAAAAAAAGTGCAATCTGTGGCAGTGATGTTCCTGCTTTTTACTTTAGAGCCAAGTGTCCTTCTGGATTAAAGAAATTATATTAAATATTACACTTACTATTGTGTCAAGAAATGTTCTAATGGACGATCAAGCTTTATTACTGATGACAAATGCAGTATTAAATAATGACTTGAAAGTAATAGGTGATTATGTGCATTTTAAAGTTAATAAGATTAAGCTGAACGACAGGCCGCTTCCAGGGTAGAGTCTGACAGACTGACAGGCCACAGGCGGTAAACTTTGGGAGGTTATTGTGTGTAATTTGCTACTCTGATGGAATGAGGGTGGGAGATGACAGCTGAAACAGTTAAAATAGTTACCTGCCCCAGTCCTGAGACACGAAGCATGTAGCTCCATGGGCTGGTAGAGGAGCAGGGAGCAGGTTGGTGCTGGCTCACCATGTGCTGGTCACTGAAGTGGGGAGACCGCTGTGTGACGTCAGCAGAGCGCTCAACGTCATCACCTACTCCTGATCTCGTGAAGCCCCAGTGGGTCTCACACTCAGGAGCCACAAAACCAAGGCCGTGTACTCCACAGGCCACCCAGGATCCCTCGAACCATACGAACCGACTAATCGTCCATAACAGAAGCCGTATCACAAATATAAAAACACGCTCCTATAAAAACTATTTCTGTGGCACGTCACGCCAAGTATCAAGCTTTCGGCCCATACATATTTAGCACTAGCATTATGCTGTAAAGTAAAAGATGGAGGCCTCTTTGAGAAGGTATGCAGCACCAGTTGCTGTGTCTGGAAAGGGGACATCGTCACCAGCTCAAAGTGACAGGCCTGTGCCTGCCACATGTAGGGACCACATCCCAGCATTAAAGAACAGCAATACACATCCTCACACATCCCTACACAGGGTTTAGCAACACATGCTAATCAACAAGTACTAAGTTGGTCACAGAATGACTGCTGGTAATTTGCTTCAGCATGCAGTCAGATTGACTTTCAGCAGTCAAAAGACATTATATAGTACAAAATTAAGACAAAATACGTGCAAGATAAATATGCACACCAATTTTATTTATATGCACCGATTTTACTTATTGGTTATTCGTAAATGCAGTCTATAATATAGACTTCCCAGTTGTTGATGAATACCTTCCAGTCGAATACCTTACCCAGTCTAAATCAAATGCTTGGGTTTATATGATGTTCTGTTGTCATAGCAGCATTAATCTTGGATAATGAAAAGAGAGTTTCCCTGGTAACAATCTAGAGTCTAAACACACAAGCTAAACTCTGTAGCACCATCATTCCTGAACATTTCTGCAGGTCACAGCTTGCTTTGATGAAGAGTCACCAACAAAAAGTCACAAAAAATTCATTTCTAAGCAAAAAATACTTGAGAAAGAAGGCTAGATGCATTAGTTATGTCCGGAGTAAAACAGGAAAGTCTGGCTGTAACTCTAATGCCTAAAGCATTTCTTAAGCTATATCTCAGTCCTAAAAATATATCTGAAGGCAACTGAATACTTCAAGTACTCACTACATAGTACTTAAAATACAAGATGGACTTTTAAAATAACTTGGTAGAAAATAAACCATAGGCCGTATAATGAATTCCACCACATTTTATGATCCTTTCAAGTCAGCAATGTAGATGCCTTGACCTACACACAGCACGCCAGGGAAACCGCAATCACAGCACTGATTATTCCCCGCCAATGGTGCTGCCATAACAGGACCCAATCAAAAACAGGCTTTTAGCACAATATCGGATGATGAAACTTGGACATAAGAAGAAAATCGACACAAGCAGAAAGAGCATGTCTCTGACGTCACCGCGAATACAAAGAAGTCAGGCTCGATAAATAATTAGAGAAGTATACAGCGGCAGCCGAGGCGTGTTTCGACAAGGCTGCATCTGTTCTGCAATTTCATGGGGACTGCAAAGGCAAAGAAAAAGGTGTATTAGTGTTTAATCCCATAATACTTTAATGCACTATATATCTATTCGCAATTAACCTGTCAGGAAATAATCTGCGGTAACGCACTATTAACCTGAAATTATATTCAAGAGTGTGCTGTTTGGTGCCAAGGGTGGGAGTGCAGGTGTTTACAAAGCCAGGAATCATTTAAGGTATTTCCACAGCTAAGGGCTCTAATTTAGGATTGAATATTCAGGTGCCTAATAAGGGGTATAGGGTACGGAAATGAACAGTATAAGCCTATAAAGACTTTTTGGGGAAAAAATGCAAATATTTTGTCACGTCTCCTCGTTAAGCACGTGTGAAATTCCTACGTTACCAGATGTTTCTAGTCTTGTCTAATTGAGTTCCTGTATTTATAAGTGCTTCCCTGTTAGTCTTTCCTCAGTCCTGTCATTGACGTTATTACCTGTTTTGCCTCGTGTTGCTTTCCGTTTGCCTAATAAATCCGTTGTTCCCCGATCCTTCGTCTCCTTCTCCTTCCCTGGTCCGTGCTCCCCGTGAAGTATAACATATTTTGACAACAAACTAGTAGGAATTACAGTTTAAACGGGGATATTTTATGTCATCATTATTTGTAGTAGTAGTAGTATAATATTAGGTTATGGTACTATAACACCGAAATATAATAACTTATTATTGTTGATGTTTTATGTCTGTAATTTACCACTGTCAAGTATTTCTACAGTTTTGGTCAATATCCTCTATATTCAACAATAAATAGACTGCAGGTCACGTATTTCTGAGAAAGAGCGCAATTTCCTCATTGCACTAAAATTGGACCTGGCAACGCCTCTAGGTGGCGCTGACACAGGGACAAGCTTCATAAAGCCTGACTAAATGCAACCATCCCCCACCCAAATGGTGCGACCATTCAACTCAATCTTCAGTCCAAATATTCATTGTTCTTTTAAATTCCATATACCTGAATGTATACTGAATTGCCATAAACACATCCTTTACAAGCATGTTTTACGCATTTAATCATAAATGCCTACCTTTTGACCATCCAAAATGCCATAAAACCCTACAAAGGCTGCAACACATGTTTAATTCATCACCTTCATATGGATTTATGCACATTTGTACAAAGGAAAGGACTGGACGTTGTTGGTTGTGGTTTTACATGTTCATACTAAAGTCCAGTTATGGAGCGTACGTGGTCCATGTACCTGTAAACTTGAGGATTCCAACTGTTTCTAGACTTGCTGAACTGACTAAATTCTGTTCTAAAACGACCGGACATTTACCAACTCATACTAAACGGTATATTATCAATACCGAGGTGTAACTACTGTAAATAATGAATAAATAAATTATTAAAATATTTTCTACATAATTTTTTTGTTTGATGTGTTAAGTTATTGGGAATAGCATCAACAACATCATCATCATCATCATCAACAACAACAATAATAATAATAATAATAATAATAATAATAATAATATCAGCATCGTGTAGCGACCGATTGTGGTACCCATTGTTCGAAGCACCCTACTGGCGGGTGGCGCCCGGGTGTGTGCGGTCGCCTGGGGTGTAGACTCTATGTGCTGTCTTCAGCACCAACCCGCAGCGAGCCTGGGTAATCCCTCTACCAGGTATCATTCCAGAGCTCACGGTTTATTATCAAAAGCGAGAATGTACTCTGGGTCTCAGAAATATGAAACACAATTTAACACTGTGTAGAGGACAGAAATTTTGGGGAAAACAGTTTAATTCTTTTGCAATTTAAGTCGTATATATTGATGTACGTGCAAATGTAAAGTAGTTCGTGCACGCATGGATTGCTTATAGCATAACAAAATGAGCACCCTCATTTCAGTGAAGAGCTTATACTTCCGTTGCTTGCAATTAATTTGTTGAGCCATTGATAACCTGACACACGTTAATGAGGCGGGAATATCTAGTTTTTTAAAGTAATCTACACAGTATAGTATATAATTTCACTATGTACCTTGGACTGTTAACCTGTTTCTGCCAGAAGTAAACTGGTGCGAACGACAGACCGTGGGTTGTGCTTAAACACGAAGGCAATATTTTATTACCTTCGACAGAAAAAAAATGTTCCCTCAAACAAACTGGCTGTGTTAAGGGGCTGCTTTACCAAAATTATAATTTTTTATCGAATAATGGTGCAAGGAATGCATTAAATAAAGTGAAAAGCTTACAATGTATCCAACACTGGAGGCATCCAAGATGGCGTTTTGCTATGAAAATATATCAGCTAAGGAAAATCTGAAATAAAATGAACTTCAATTGTTTTGCATTTAAATGTAAAACTGAGATGCACTCGTGGGTTTTACTGACAGCAGAAATCGGCTTGGGAAAACCAGAGTCTCAAAATCGTATTATTTTTAAGTCGATACACTTGCTCGAGTTAGTTTCTGAACAAAAGAATGTCACCACTGGTTTCTATAATAAACGAATTGTTTATTTTATTGACAGTGGGAATGCTGAACTGATGTATATATCCTGTAGAGTGCTTAAAGCAAAGTCCATTTGTTTAAAATCCCTTCGTATAATCAGATGATGATCAGAAAACCAGATCTTTGGGGGTGTTGGCAACTTTCCTAACAACGAAGAAACCCAGACCTGATTACAGCTCGCGTTTGTGAATTTCAAACTCTTTCTTCAAGCAGCCATAAAAAGTACACAATCGACATTCGGCTGAATCAAACAAGGATGCAGATACATAATCCGCAATATATCATTGACTTAATTTATGAGTCTTTGAATTTATAGTAGGTTAAACAGTAAATAATCTCAACCACGTCACTCAAAGTCAATGGCAGGGCTGTGTTAGTTAGGAAACTATATCGATGCATTATAAACAAAAAAAGTATTTTACACACTTCGACCCACGTTTAAACGTTAGAATATTGATCAGTTTTCCACATGCATTTGGTAATTCTGTCGTCAGTTTTATCTGTTTGGGTGAAATTTGCAGGAATTCTGCAAAATTGAACTTAGCGCGCATCACTTCGCGGTGGTTTTCAGGGAATAAAAGTTAATCGGCCGATGAATTGCTTCCGGAACCCGGTACGTCCGTGAAGTCTAGGGTGTCCACTTTCATGCTGAGGGGTTCTGCGAACCCGTTCGACCCCATACTCTGCAAATTTCTCAAGAGATCGAGGAAGAAGAAACACAAACCGGACTGCGAGTGTTTCATAGAGGCTGCTAGATCAGCTGCTGGCAGTTGGTGTTCTCAATCACGTCCGCGCGGAGCCTTGATAAACTCGCAGGACTAGCTGGGAGAATAAAATATATTTATACGGTGGCGATTGGTCTTTGTTCACTTGTTTTAACTAACTTTTCACGTGGACACCAATATTAACTTAATTAAAATACCCACTGGAAAGACGTCTTTATAAGAAAAATCTACGCTTCTTCCAGATATATCTGACCTGGACTATTTGTGACAGACTTGCAGGAGAGAAATCGGGAGTTATTTTGAAGGTGCAAGGACTTCAGAAATTTGCTGTGATTAATTAAAAACTCCGGGATCACCATGGCAGAGACGGCAGCGGCACCAGCCCCGAGGGCAAGGAGAACTAAATCTCAGAAGAAATCAGCATCTCATCCAAAATACTCGGAAATGATCAAATCGGCTATCCACGCCGACAAAAGTCGCGGTGGCGCGTCTAGACAGTCTATTCAGAAGTACATAAAAAGCCACTACAAGGTAAGCGACAACGCGGACTCTCAGATCAAACTGTCACTTAAGAGGCTTGTGGCCACTGGGATCCTGCGCCACACCAAGGGCATCGGGGCTTCGGGCTCATTTAAACTGGCCAAAGCCGAAGATCCGAAGAAGGCAGCCAAGCCCGAACCGGTGGAAAAAGCCAAGAAGAAGGTGGTGAAAGCCGCGAAGCCCAAGAAGGTGGCCAAACCCAAGAAGGTGGCTAAATCCCCAGCGAAAGCCAAGAAACCCAAAGCCGCGGAGAAGAAAGTGAAGAAGACGCCGGCGAAGAAGAAAGCGCCGGCCAAGCCGAAGAAACCCGTGAAGAAAGCCAAGGCCTCCAAAGCGGCCAAGGCGAGCAAGCCAAAGAAAGTGAGAAGCGCAAAACCAAAAGCCAAGACCACCGCCAAGAAAGTCACGAAAAAGAAGTAAAGGGACACCCACAAACAAATGACTCTATAAACTACAGAAACACAATGACTGTAAATACTTGGAAGACAACCTTTTCTTAAATGTTATTTTTGTATCGTTTCACGCGGAATTATCCAACCTTTCCTAACTCATCTGCACATGTTGCTCAACAGACATATTTTGATCGTGTCACCAAGGATCTTGAATGCAAGCAAAGTATTTTTTTTTCTGTGACCACATATGATCGTTATTTATTCTTGACTGACTTTCTAATAATTCTGAAAGACTCGGAAGCAAGTACATTTTGTGACACGAACTGTAGGCTATATTTATGGTTGGAACGTAGCATTTTCTATGCATGAGGTTTCATATTTAAACTTACATCTCGATGACACAGCATTGACCAGCCCTGTACTGTAGCTTAATATCCCATACAGGCCTTTGACGGCGATAGCTTTTACGGTTATTGATACAGTTCCATTCGAATATCCCGAATAACATATGCTGTAAATTTTGACTCGAATACTTTTTCCATTAAATTACATAATTTGTATTTAATAGTTTACGAATCCATCTTTTGAAACGTTTATACTATAATAAATTGTTTTAATCTTATACGTGTGTTTCTGTTTGTGTGGGGGGTTGGGGGGGGGGGGGGAATTATAATCACCGGCTGAATTCCTCTGCTAATGAGAGAAAATGTAATGGGATAATGTGTTGCTGTTGCATTATTAAAAGTGGAGAGAATGCGCATGCGTGCCATATGGGGTTAGTACTTGAAGACTTGGTACACGATTAGATTTACTGTACAAAGTAATAAAGTCAGTTGCTACACATTTACTAAGTAACAGCTACAGCTTCAGCGTAACTGTGAACATTGCAAATGTCCAATGCCGCACCCTACAGGAGTTTTTAATAAATGCAGCCATTAACTGGAAATTTACATTGGTGTTACCGTTCCGCCCAAAATGCTCGAAGCAGTCTATGAGTAATTAAAATAACGAAGAAGGTGGTGTTATTGATGGTTACCAGTTGTTTCTCTGCTTGTCGACTTAATCTATGCTCAGTTCATTAACAGCATTTATTGCGTGTAATATTACTAGCAGTAGGCCTATTGTGAATAATTTATATGCCTATTTTTGATTTAAATGTTGTTATCCTACAAACAGTTGGCATTTCAGTCAAGACAACAAGGAACAAAATTTTACTGTTGCTGTGTAGCCAAAGCCAATTAATAAGCTGGGCTCATAAATCTATAATGGCACCTTCATTTTTAAATAAAGTAAAACATACACACATTAAAATTCGTTCTACATGATCATGTAATTCTGTAACGGAAACTTATTAATTGCAGAATATTGCTAAAATATATTCTCCAAAAATTACATATATATTATTTACAGTAGTAGTGTAGTAGGTTACATAGAGAAAAGTTTCACTTTCTGTCCACATTAGGTAGGTAATGTTTAACAATATACTAACTATTGTTGTAACGTGCTCAAGAGCGGCATGCAGGTTCAAAATGAAAGTTCGATGTTTTATGAATAATACCTAGCTTTTTATACAGATGCTTATACTGCGTAGTATATTGCTATCTATTTACTAATTGGTTTTAGTTCTGGATGAATGAATACTGGTCTGTTTATAATTATTTACATAATTTAATAATTGAGGTAGGCTACAAGAATTTTAATTGAATTTGAACGGCCCAGTGGACACGCTTTTCCTTGCATTGGGTAGAAAGAGACAGACACAGCTGAACTAGTGAACTAAAAATTATACTGCGGGAATTGCCTACTTGGACGCCGAATTCCATTTTTTTGGAGCGTAGATGCATGCACCCTGAAGGGGAAGCTGTATCCCCCACAGTGCAGAATGCTAACTCCAAACATTACTCTGCATGCCTGTGATTTAATAAACGTCTACACCGCTTCAGATGCAGTAACATAATCCTATGCCTTTAACATCAGGGAAAAAGCAGGAAAATCGAAATGCAAACTTTTTACTAAACACGCAAAGATACCACATTTTACCGAATGCCTGCCATTTAGTACAAACGCCTGCGGAAGTGCAATGTAAAATATCCGAATGGCTAAAAATTCAAATGTGCAATACCGGTAATATTCTTTCGGGGATTTCGGAATACCCAGAAAATTTCGAGTGTACTTACAATTTCTGCTCTGCAAAACAAAATACCGTGGCAGTCGAATGGTAACCATAAAATGATGAACCAAAATGCACCATGTGACATGCAATACAAAACGAAATGAACAGAAGCGAGAAGTTGGCGAACAATTTGTTAATCTCTAGTCATAAATATTACTTTCGATGAGCACAATACTTATTTGTTTTGAAATAAGCAAGATGTCAATAATTCAGGTTTGAATACCGGAAGACAATGACCTAGTACTACACTAAGACCTAATTTTGTTTTGTTTTATCCTACATTTTATCCTCCTGAGACCCGGGCCATTCATTTGTGTCCTCTGTAGTGGACATTTTGTTTTTGCATCTATCTTTTCACT
>JAODLD010000101.1:21641107-21654330 GCA_026781065.1 Mormyrops boulengeri | reverse complement strand
AGATGTTTTATTTCCTCCAAAGACATAGAAAATCACAAATAACCTGAAATTTTCCTTGGGTCTCAGGAGGATATATCTCAAAAAATCCAATTAGAGTAAACATTTGCACAGTGAACCGCAAACAATGTATGGCATAAAAACAGTCAGCTATTAAGACAAATTACCTGTTAAAAACTCACAAATCAAATCAATGAATTTCAAATTACAAGTCACTGTAAAAATATCTAGTTAGGAATGCACATTAATAAAAAAAAAACTATTATGTCAGTAGGGAAATTCTAGAGAATTCTATCTCAAAATTAAATACACACTCACCTACCATTTTGCTAGGTACACGTTTTCAACTGCTCATTGAAGCAAATACCTAATCAGCCAATTATATGTCAGCAGCCCAGTGTATTAAATCAGGCAGATACAGATCAGGAGCTACAGTTAATGTTCACATCATACACCAGAATGGGGATGAAAGGTGATTTAGTGACTTTGAACGTGTCCCGGCTGGTGGTGTCAGACAGGCTGGTATGAGTGTTTCAGAAACTACTGATCTACCAGTACTTTCATGCACAACCATCTCTAGAATTACAGAGAATGGGTCAAAAAAGAAAAAAACATCCAGTGAACAGTGGTTCTCTTGGTGAAAATGCCTTGTTGATGACAGAGGCAGAGTCTGAAATTAACACCTGGAAGATGCCAAATGTGGGTTGATTTTTTTGTTTGGTGAGTAGATCCCAGAAGACAATCCACCACATTGGTGGGTAAATGTTTGTACCTAAAATCATGTAATTAAACACTATCCTGAGAGTCTGTACCGCAACTGATTTATGGCCGCTCAGCTTCTGTCCTCTCTGTTGGAATTTGACACCAGACACAAACACACACGTGTGTGTATCTTCGCAGAATGTGCGTAACTATCACTTTCTGCCAGTCTGCTGCTAGTTACTGCCAGACTAATTTAAAATGATATGGTGGTATCTACAAGGAGTAAGCCAACCTTTAAAACAAATGCATATGTAACACAAAAAGGCTATTTACTATTTTGGCTGGTAAAAAAATTGGCTTTGCCTTTGGATTTTTTCATCTACTAGCCTCCATAGCCAGTGAGTCAAAAATAAAATTTTAGACTCAGGGCAGAGATCACAGAAGAATGGCTAGACTGGCTCAAAGTGATACAAAAGCAACAGTAATTCAGTTTCAACCTAGGTATACAAAAAAGCATCTCTGAGCACACAGCACACAAGAAGTTTTCCTCCGTAACAATATGGAAAACATCCCAGTACAAAAATATTACAATAAAATACATTTATGTAACAAACAAATCCATGCATTCCCAACTTACTACAAAATGGCCGTGTGGTTATTGTGGTTATTCTATCAACAGAAATCTGCATGTCTAAAGTTATCAAGCAGAATCCAAAGAGGAAAAAAGAGTTAACACAAAGTAGCCAAACTGCAACAGGTTTAAGTATATCCCATAATTTCACAACAAAAATGATCAGTCTAGCCATTACAAAGAGTAGTGTAATTGTTTGGAAAAATAAGGGTTTACGGTCAGGTCAGGTCAGGCTGGGGAGAATGCACTGGGACAGCGTGATGGTGTACATGCAACAAAACACCTCGGAATCTCGCTTGGCAACCCCCGCAAGCCCAGCATGGCCTTCATCTCAGGTCATTGGATAGTGTCCGTGTCTTGCAGTCATACAACAAAACAGGGAGCACCAGGACTCAAAAGACTTACGCCTTCGTCCTCTTACAAAGATATCGGAAGTGCCATACATTCATTTCCAGTGACCTCATGCCCACCCATGCTCTCCCATTCCATCTACTGACTTTACAGGAAGAGTCACCAGAGACGTGAGTGTCGCTGCTGAGGTAAGTGAACCTCTCAATGTGGTCGACATTCTCCCCACAGACAGACACACTGCTGATGGCTGTGCCCAAGAGGTCATTAAAGGCCTGGATCTTGGTTTTTAGCCAGAATCCTCACTCAGTCTCTCAAGAGCCCCAATTAAAACCTCCATTGACTCCTCGAAGATCAAAGCATTTTTAGCAAAGTCAAGATCAGTGAGTCTTTCTTCATCAACAGATGCTTCACTGTTGTTGGCCCCCGCAACCTTGCCCAACACCCAGTCCATGCAGGCACTGAACAGATTAACAGCAAGAATACACCCCTGACGAACCTCAGAATAAACTGGGAAGAATGCAAAGATTCTACCTCCAGTCTGCACAGCACTCATTGTACCAGTGTACAGGCTGGCCATGATGTCCAGCTACTTTGGAGGGATCCCACAAAGCCTCCGTATGTCCCAATAGGCAGCTCGATCAACTGACTTGAACTCTTTATGAAAACTGACAAAGGCTGCAAAGAAACTCCGCCCATATTCAACTGTGTACGATGAGAACCCTCAGCACCAGGATGCAATTGATGGTAGACTTCTTAGGCATAGAACCAAACTGTTCCAGTTGCTGGTAGGCTTGCAAGTAATCCCGGATCCTGTTGTGAATGACCCTAGCAAGGACCTAACCCAGCACTGAGAGCAGTGTTATCCCCCTGCAGTTGCTGCAATCCAGGATACCACCTTTCCCTTTCCAGATAGTAACAACAAATCCCATTTTCCAGTCAGTTGGGATGACATCCATCTCCCAAACGATAGCAAAGATGCCTGCAATGCAAGGAGAACAGCCTTACCACCAGCCTGGAGAAGTTCACCCCGGATACCACAGATCCCTGCAGCCTTCCCTACCCTCAGCTGGTTCACCACCTATGTGATCTCAGTGAGACTGCGTGGTTCGCAGCTAATCAGGGGATCAGACTCAAGAACTGTGGACCCAAAGATGTCCAACATCCTAGCTGGAGGATCAGCTTTTAACAGTTTCTCAAAGTAGCCTGCCCAATGGGTCACAACTGTAGTGTCATCTTTGAGGTCTGTTCCATCACCCTCCCTGCCTGAGACTCTCTGACAAACAAATTCAGATGCGCATAATGCTCCAATTCCTCTGTCAGCAGGATCTGGGTCGCTAGATCATAGATGGTATGTGACTTGCTCACAGATTCCTTTAAGAAACACCTCCTTATCTGCCCACAGAGCCCTCACAGCCGTCGTTGTCAGTTCCTGGTACAGACCAGAGTTGCCTTCAAGCCATGTGCTGTGACTCCTCTCTATAATATCCAGGATGCCCTGTGAGATAAAACATCTCCTTCTGGGAACACCAATACAACCCTCAGCAACCTTCAAGGTCTTGTCACATTAGAATCAGCAGTCACACCCAAGTCTGCAAGTTCCTCACATAAACTTTATGCAAACTCATTAGAAACAGCTTGATCTTGGAGTCTGGCCAGGTCCAGCCTCATTCTCTTAATAGCTGGTAGCCTACTGGACCTAAGCTGAATCTTCAACAAATCATACAACAAGTCTGTGGTCAGAATTTACAAACTGGTCACTCCTGTAGACTCTGCAGTTCTGTAGGATCCTCTAGCATTTGCCCATGAGGATGTGATTGATCTCCTTCGCCATACCACCAGTACTGAGTACTGGAGTACCAAGTCCAACGATGAAACTCATTGTGCTGGAACCTGGATCCAATGCAGTCCCTGACCTTTTACAATATCAAGAAACATGGAACCACTTTCACCATAGTGGTCAGACCTATGGGGACTGACACAATCCTCATAGCCAGCCCTGTCAGTGCCAGTGGTTGCACTGAAGTCACCCATAACCAGAGGAGCGCCACCTTGTGGGCACCCATCAACAACGAAGCGAAGTTGCACATAAAATGTCTCCCTTATCGAGACATCATTCACTGTGGTCAGAGCAACACTGAGACACCCAAACAGTGCCTTAGTCTGAGCCTCATAATATGCTTGTTGAAAAGAGTGACATCAGACACCATCAGGAGGAGCCGATCCGCCACAACAACAGCTACTCCCTGAGTATGGCAGCCATCAGGGTGACCAGACCAATAAGAGGTATCCCCATCCAGGGGTGGTGCCAGGGGGGCGCTTGGGGGTGCTATAGCTACCCCTGGAATAGCCATAGCACCCCCGTAGCACCCCCAAGATATAATTTTTTATAATTATTTTTAATTTTATATTTCTATTGCGTGGATACTATGTTTGACCAATTGAAAAATAAACATTTATAAACAGAAAAAGATAACGTCACCTAAAAAATGAATGGGTGGAGACCGTATTTAACGTTTGACCTTACGTACTTTGTTACATTCTGTGTGAAAGAGACAGAGCGCAACTAACCTAAAAGAACAGAACCTGGACTGTTTTTTACTTCATAAATGTCCACGTGTGGAGTCGACAGTCGAGGGTGAAGATAGATGTGTAGACAATATGCCAGTGGTCTCTGATCAACAAAACCAGATAAATATAGCTGAAGATGGAGATCAACCCACCACCGCTGTGGAGGATGCTAGCGCTAGAAATATAAAGGATATTAGCAGAATCCTCAGGATGGAGCAAGAAGGCCGATTCTTAACAAAAATCCATCAACAAAGAGGTTTCAACAAAAGCTGGTTAGATCAGTATGCATGGCTCAAATACAGTGTGTCCAAAGGCGCTTCGTTTTGTTTTGCTTGCTGGCATTTTTTAAAAGAAGGCCATGGGTTTCATCTGGAGCCAGCATTTACCAGCATCGGGTTCGGTAATTAGAGAAAAGCAGCAGCATCTCTTAAAAGCCACCATGAAAGTGCGGGACACAAATTTGCTATGGAAACATGGAGTGAGTTTATGCAAAAGCAGACTAGCGGCTCAAAAATACTGAACATGCTTGACAAGGGACATTCAGCGCTGGTTCTGGAGAACCAACAGTACATGAAGGCCGTGGTGGAATGCTTACGCTATACAGCTTGTCAAGGGATCGCACAGCGAGGTCACAGTGAGGGTGAGGACTCATCCAATAGAGGTCATTTCCATGGGCTGTTGCATCTCATTGGAATGTTCGATGCAACAGTTGAAAAGAAGCTAGCTACTAATCCATCAAATGCCAAGTACTGTACATTCACCATGATACACAGAATGAAATATTTACTGTAATGACTGTAATACTGACATGATACAAAAACAAATAAGTTATGCAGTAAAGGATGATGAACATTTTGCTATTTTAGTGGATGAGGATGCTACCAAAAAAGAACAAATGTTCATGATGCAGTGTGCTTCCGTTTCTGTTTGTATTGAGCAAGTAGATTTGTGTGTGGTTTCATTGTCAGAGATTGTCTGTAGGTTTGTTGTTCATGCCTACCATGATGTGTAAGCATACATGTGTGTATATGTGTTGTAATAAAAAACAGTGATAACACATCACCAGGAAACGTAAATTTCACAGCACCCTAAATAAAAGGCCAAGCTACCCCGTAGCACCAGCAATAGAAATTCTCTGGAGCCGCCCCTGTCTCCACCTACAGAGATCTGGCCACTCCCTGGTCTGCATACCTCAGAGAGTGCCGCCACTGAAATGAGGAATTTATGAAGGCCCTCCAACAGCAGAGGAAGATGGTCATCATGCCGATGAGGCAAGATGTTCCACCCACCTACCCAGATGGGCTGCCTCAGATTAGGACCCAAGCGCTGCCATGCAGCAGGGGTGATGCCTCAGCACCACACCACTTCCTGTGGGCAGCTGCAGCAGAGCTACTCCTGCAGAGAGTAGAAAAGAGTCCCATCTGCTTCGTTGGAGCTCTGTGAAGTTTTTACAGTGGCTGGAGTGCCAATCCCACCACCAACCCCTAAATTTTTCCCTGCACGTTGGAGGACTGCTTGGAAGAATTTAATTTAAGTCTGTATTATCCATCGCAATAGAGGCTGGGGTTTCAGAGGGGCATAGATACCCTGGCAGGTTCAGGGTGCCGTTGAATACACCCGATTATAAGGTAACACTTGGGTAACATTACACAATAAATGGCAAATTCTACCCTGTAGGAATCTCCCCCAGTAAATGTTATCACTGGGGGGTGGCATCCCATATTTCAGAAAATGGCAATGCTAGCAGGGGCCCCAAGGTGACATTTTGTCAGGGGCCCCAGAATTTCTAGCTATGCCCCTGGATAGAGGGAAGAGTTTGTTGGTTGTAGGTTTCAGGGTAATGGATGAAGCTCATGATTTGCTAGCCTGTATTCCTATCCACACCTCTGGTCATGAACTGTGGTTAATGTGGTTAAGGTCACGAGTACAAGTGGCCGAAATGAGGTTTCTCCACAAGGTTGCAGGGTACTTCGTGACAACATGAGGAGTTTGGACATCTGGAGGGACCCTGAAATAGAACCACTGCTCCTTCTGACCAAGAGGGGCCAGCTGAAGTGTTTTGGCCATATTATTAGGATGCTGACCGATCTGATCCCAGTGGAGCTGTTCTGGGAACCTGGAGCAGACCCAGGACACACTAACAGGTTTACATCTCCTAGCTGGCTTGGGCACTTCTGGGGATTCCCCAGAACGAGCAAGAGTTTATGGCTTTGATAAGGGAGGTCTGACCAGACATCCTGCCATACTACCATTGGGACCCTCACCAGGAAAAGTGATATGAAGAAGATGATGGCTTATTAGGTAGCACAGTTGCTTTACAGTACATGTCTAGATTGGGGGGTTTGAATGCCAGTGCTGCTCTGTGTGTATACAGTTTGCATGTTCTCTTCATGTTGGTTGACACAGGCCCAAGACATGCACTTAGCTAATTATTCCTGAATTCCCCATGCGTCTGAGGTTGTGTGCCCGACAATGGACCGGTATCCTGTTCAGAGCACACCCCTGCCTTCTACCCTATGCTGCCTGGGTAGCTTCTGAGACCGTCTAGGATAAACAATTAAGGGATGGATAGATCTATCTACATTACATAGCTATTGATCAGAAATGCATTTTCAGGTCACATATTAAAGCTAGGGAAGTTAGGTTAGTGACAGGTATGACTGTCTTGTGATTAAAAGAAAAGAAAAATGCTATTGTTACACTGCATTACACACACACACACACACACACACACAAATACACAGTTTGTAATTATATTTTCGTGGGGACTTTCCATTAATTTCTATGGGGAAAACTCTAATCCAAGAATGACAACCTTAACCCCTTCGGCATTTTTAGTTTTTTCATTACATTCAAAAGTCTTTGTAGGGACCTGAAAAATGGTCCCCACTACATCAAAATAACAGGTTTTTATTCCTTTGTGGGGAACATTTGGTCCCCACAATGTAATATAAACATGATCCAGACACACAGACACAGACACACACATACAATTACAAGCAGCACAGTGTAAGCTCTGAGTCTGATTGCTAAGTAATAAGTAAACACTGAAAATATTATGTTTCTGATCTGCAGAAGTCTTTAGAGCCTCTTTACAGATGATGGTTACTTTGTTTATCAAAATAGATATCTATTCTGAGGACCACCCAGGTAACTATATGACGAAGAGAACACATTCTTCCTGAGCCCAGACTCGGGTGACACCTTGGGAGTACAGAGCAGAGATCAGCCACTGCTGAGCAGGACTGAAATGTATCCGTCTGTCCTGGACAGGGGTGTCAAATGGTCAGTGTCTCAGGGCTGCGTGGGACAATAGAGCGTAAGCTCCACTCAGACTTGTGAATGATGCATGACGTGCCGCATGCTCACGGCGGTAACGGGACGAGCGCTTCCCCGTTCATTTTGGGGCTAAATGGAGAAGCTGATGGACTCGTATCAGTTTCCAGCATTATGCAACAGCGGAGAATCTTAAAGGTCACTGCTGGCGTGTGTGCTTTACATCGACAGTCATCAGAACTCCAGTAAATTAAGAAACAAGTTGTCACCTGCTTTTTGGAATTTCATTGCAGATATAAATATAAGTGCAGGTCGACACTGAATAAAGGTATTGATTTGATCGGTGCTAGGAGGCTGTACTCATTGTACTAGATTGAAATTTTCATGTGTTTAATAGATTAATGTTTATGGCCTGGATACAGTTTATCATTTAGGTTTAACATCATTTAGAAACTTCTATTTAAAATTTGCTGTGACAGTATGAGAATAGGTGGAATTTGCCCAGCAAAGGCTAGAAGTTTAAAGTATTTGTGTATTTTTTTATACAACTTTTATGTTGCTTTCAAATTTATAATATTAATAACTAAATACAATTCTATATAAATCAAGATGGGTCAAAACTGAACACACTTGGAGTCAGTACATCCCACAATTTTTCCTCAAGGGAAAACTTGATTTAATTTCAAATTAGGTCACACCGTGGTCACTGCTCCATCTGTGGAAGCAGGATGTCCCCCTCTCCCAAACCTGATGGCCACTGGAACTGTAGCTGAAGCCTGGATCCCTTCCCAGTAACACAGGGCACAAGCCAGGGGAGACCCTGGCCGTTTTGGCCAGTCCATCGCAGGGCGCACGTCAACACACTGTACAAAATTTAGGCACAGGTTCACCAGTCTGCATATTCTGGGACTGGGCTGAAACTGGAGTATATGGAGAAATCCCATATAGACACAAGAACACACACACACACACACACAGCTGAGAATGGCATTCAGACCTTACTCCCTAGAAGTGTGACGCTATAGTGCTTAATACACTGCCAAATTGCTTATATGTGCTTAAATAGCAATACATTGAAGAACATCCAAGGCATAACGTACACATTTGTTTCATAAACACAGTTCATATATCGTCATATCTAAGTTATATTTTATAAATGCTTTGCAGGAAATTATGGACATTGTGATAAGCCTCACAATTACATATAGACTGAGGAGCTTGTTCCCTAACAGAAGTGGATGCTACTGTATAAATAGCATGTTTATGTGTGTACGAAGAAAAATGATGTCATACAACACAGCCCTTGAATCAGCCCTTTTCCATTAAAAGTGGTAGCAGCTGGAAGCACAAAGCACCTGCCTTCATGTGATCCAGTTTTTCTGGTCATGTTCAGAGTAATATATTGATCAGTGGCTTTTTTGAAAGCGATCAGGTTGGCGAGAGATATTTTTATGGAACTGTCAAACTGCAAAAGTGTAGCACGAAAGCCAGCATGAAATCCTGTGCAGTAATAGATTGCATCTTTATTATTACTACCTACTGAATACTGAAAAGTATTCAGCAACAGGGCCACATCTGTCATCTCTTCTGTTAAATAATTTGACCCGAGAAACCTTGTGTTATGCATGTACATTATCCATCTTGGAAAGGATGTAAAAAAAAAAGAGTGAAAAGAAAAAAAGAAGAGGTGAAAGAAGAATTTAAAATGTTCAGATTTATTAAAAATAATTTAAAAAAGACTTTTATGAAGCAAGCAATCCTTTTCATAAAATGGTAAAAAAGGCACTGAAATTCAATTAAAGTCTGGTAATACAACTGAAAGTTACAACATCATTTAAAATCAATGTGAGGCATATAAAATTAAAGAAAATGTGCATGTAGACCAATCAGTGAGTGGGTCAGTCAGCGTTCACAGGCAGGTAAACCATAACATCATGCCAATTAAAAGAAACAATGTCAAGGAAGTTCATTATACTAATACAAAAATAAATATATCACAAAATAAAATACTACACTGACTACCCAAAGCAGTAAACAAGAACAACATTTTTATAAATTGCATAAAACAAGTCTTCTATAAGTATTTCTATAAGCACAGAAGCATTTCCATGAGTCTTGTGGGTTTATCTTGGTATTTGGCAATCGGACCACGCTGCTCAGATAGAGGGTAGGGGTATGTTACTCAGCACCAAAGGCAACAATGTGAGGATCTCATGCCTACAGCCCCTTCACCTCCCACAGAAAAATCTCGTTGTAAGCAGAGGTGAAGAGGTACCTTCCCGAAGGGGAGAACCCACACACCTGTAGAGAATCGCTGTGCATTGGGAAATCCAGGAACTTCCCATCGGTGGCCCTGATGATCTTTAGCAGTCGTTCTGGGGGGGAGCAAAAGGGAAACATGTTATATGCAGTGTGGACCGCTCACGCTAACGTCATCAGCAGCTGACGCTGTGAAGGGGGCTTACCGTTACAGCCGACCGCAAGGAGATGGCCTTGGGGAGAGGGACTCAGGCACGAGGCCCAGTGCGACAAGGCAATCTTTCTAACAATCTGCAGGAGCAAACACTGCTTCAGCACTTCACAGGACACAGGATAGCCAATTACAATATTCTATTAACAGAGATATTAACAGAGAGTGTAACTCACTTCTCAAGTAATTAATATCTGTGAAACTGTAAAATGCTAGATCAATCAACATTAACGGTCACAGCCTTTTAAATATAGTCATCTATATACATAGTACATAAAATTTAAAATGATAGAAATATTTTAATAGAAATCACGAATAACTTAGTATCTATGTTAATAATTATCAGTCCTATTTATTGCTATGGATTAGCCCTGACCTCAGAGTCGGAGACAAAAGCATGGCTGCTGAGATTGTACCTGTTTCTTGAATAAGCTGTAGAATATCAGCTCCTTCTCCATTCCATACCCTGTGTAAAGGACGATGCTCGACGTCTGGGGGCAGAAAGCTCCCAGGCTGGGAGGCGGGCTGTCGAGTTCCTGTCACACCGGAGTGAAAAAAAAGAAGAAAAAAAAAACATTTGTAACAATAACTCAAATTATCAGCAGTCAACAAACACACAATATAATTAATCAACATCAAATAAAAATGTCACTGTATTTTTATATGTGCAACAGTTTCTTGTTTGTACCTCAGGAATGGATGGGGCTGGGAACGTGAGCCAATCCAGAAGCTCACATTTGTCCTTCGCCCAATCAGACACCCAGATGCTGACACGCCTGTCTGCGCTGGATGCTAGCCACATCTCGTTACCTTTGAGACCAAATTCTTTATACTACGGAAAACACATCATTACTGTACTGTGCAAACGAAGAACAGCCGGCTGCAACAGATGACTGGAAATCTCCATTTCAAGGAGGTATATATGCCTTTCGTTCTGACCTCCTTTCTGACAAACTGGATGGAGGTGATGGGAGCCCCCTTGTGGTCACTTATGATGCGGATGGTCATGCCAGTCAAGGGGCTACTGACTGCCATCAGGCCGTCGCTGCCCCCTGACACAACAACCTGACCTGGAGGGAGACATCACAACAAATGTTACCCCTGCAGAACCCTTATGGTACCACACAGTCCATTGCTGTCTTCCTGGGGCGGCTGTCCTGGTCCGCCATAGTGTGCAGCTACTTCTGATCTCTGTACTGCAAACATTCTAAACGAACTACGGAACGCTCAGGGTTTTGCAGAGACATTGGTTAAATTCCAAATATAACGCATTTTGCTGGTCTGTGATATTTTAGTACTAGGGACGTAAACCTCTCCCCGGCCATCTAAAGGTTTGGTACCCACAGCTTGGAGGATCGAAAGCCTGAGTATTCGTCAGTCCGTCAGGATCAGGACTTAGAGGCCCCCTATTCTCTAGTGTCGGTCTCTTGCCTGTTCTAAAAGCACACTTACAGTTTCATTTTGCTGTCCATAAGTACGTGTGGCCCACCTTCTACAGAGTACCGGACGGCGGTGACGGACACGGAGTGAGGCTGGAGTTTCAGCTCCATCTCCGAGGTGCCCAGGCAGAAAACACGCAGTGTGCCATCGCTGTACCCCGCCACCACACGGTGCTCTTCCGGGGACACGCTTGGCAAGGGGCTCCAGCAGACGCACGAGCAGCCCTGAGTGGGTACACATGCGTAAGAAGCAATGTCACCCGTGGGAAAGGGCGCCGCTCTGCAGGCCCCGGATGGCATGACCCACCTGGTTGAGCACCTGGAACTGCACGAGCAGCTCATTGCTGGGCATGGCCCACACACGCAGGCTGCCGTCCTCCCCGCATGTGGCAAAGCGGCCCTCATCTGGGCTGAAGACCACGCTGTTTACCTGGACGTATGTGCAGTTAACACGCAGTCAGTGCCTGTTCATACAGTCTAGCCCTAGTTATCTGACTATTTTTCAAGGCTTCATTGGTTAAGAGTTGGGCAGCTGTAAGCTGAAAGAGGACGCATAAATGGGTATAAAAGCAACTTGTTTTGAAATGGGAACGTTGGCATAGCAACGAAAGTGTGACCCGTGCATCACAGACTGCGGCGATGCCCACCCTGTCCTTGTGGCCACTGATGAGCCGGATGCTGGTGCTCTCAGCCCAGCTGATGTACCACAGCGTGCCTGCAGTGGTGCCCACAATGCCCATGTCCAGGACGTCATCAAAAGCCGCGCTCACCACCGTGCTGTCCAGCATCATTTCTTGCTCCATCAGCACTGACACGCTCCTGAAGGACACAGATCCTATTCAAACGAGGGCCGAGGGCAAAACGTGCAATGTACTGTAACACCCCAAAAATAAATAACACTGGCTCTATCGGAAACGGCAGGATTTAAAAAAAAAATTAAAATGCAGTAGAGTGCCTCAAAGCCGTTTCCGTGGCAGCGATGGAGTCCCCTCCCCCACTTTTCACTCGCTTCTGTGAGGCCGGCAGGGGTGCTGCCTCCTCACCTGTCCATGCTGCCACTCGTTCCAGGCCTCAGCTGGTGGATGGACCCCACTGCCCAGAGCCTCACCCGCCTGGTGTTGCTGCCAGTCAGGAGGCGGCTCCCCCGGCACAAGAGAACCCCTACAGATAGGGAAATGTTCAGTGTTGTGGGGGGAGGGTTTGCCAGGCCACAAGCAGAGCACAAACAGAGCCCTGCAGAGCACAGCGCGTGTGCACACACACACACACACATACACACATACATACATACCTGCACACACAGCAGAGCACAGCAGAGACACACACACACAGCAGAGCACAGACACACACAGCAGAGACACACACACACACACGGCAGAGCACAGACACGCACAAGCAGCACAGCACAGCAGACACACACACACACACACACACACACAGCAGAGCACAGACACACACAGCAGACACACACACACACACGGCAGAGCACAGACACGCACAGCAGAGACACACACACACAGCAGAGCACAGACACGCACACGTACAGCAGACACACACACACACACACACACACACGACAGAGCACAGCATAGCGCAGAGACACACATACACAGCAGACATACAGACACGCACAGCACAGACACGCACAGCACAGCAAAGACACATACACACATGCATGCACAGCACCAAACAAAACACAAGACTTTCGCTATACAGTGGTACCTTGACTTACGAGTGTCCCAACTAACGAGTTTTTCGAGATACGAGCCGTTTCTCGGCCAATTTTTTG
>JAODLD010000101.1:21626644-21641007 GCA_026781065.1 Mormyrops boulengeri | reverse complement strand
TGACATACGAGTAATTTGAGTTACGAGCTCCGTCACGGAACGAATTAAACTCGTAAGTCAAGGTACCACTGTATTTTGTTTTTTGATTGCAGTCAGAGATTTTTATTAAATTGAGTTTACAGACACTCCTCTACCAACGAACGAGATACGTTCCGAACGGCCGTTCGCAACTTGAAATGTTCGCAAGTCGTTATTCACCATCATTTTAAGGGTATACGCAAGTACAAAGAACTAGGATGCCGAGAGTTTGCACGCTATGCTGCTGCGTGGCGGGAGTAGCGGCTAGAAGTCGTACTAGGCGGAATTGGTGTGCAGAAAAAAAAAAGTGATGTTGCATATAGGAAACGGGAGCCCAGTGAACACAATTTGGACTTACAGTCCTCTTTGTTCGTATGTCTGAACGTTAGTAAGTAGAGGAGCATCTGTATTCTTGTGGGGACCAAAAAATGTTGAGACAGAAGTGGATGCTAAAAAGTTACAAGTTTTTACTGGTCGCAACAATGTAATAATTTAAAAAAGGCACGCATGCGCGTGCACACACACACACACATACACACACACACACATACGTGAATGCACACCCATGCACACACGCACACGAAAGGATCCACAGTCTATAATGGTATCCTGTGAAACACAACATCAACCATTATGAGTAAAAGTTTACTTGTTTATGGAGCAGGAGTTTAAAATACTTTTCTCCCCCATCCACTGCTATTTTCTGACAATGACATCAGCTTGATCCAAACTTCTTTCTCCATTTACTAAATAAAACACTAATGCCTATGTAGTGACTTTCTGTACGATGATGTTATACGCATGTCGTTCAGCTTGACAATGATTTTCCACAATCACTCTGTGCCATTTTATCAGGGTTAATCTCATGTGATTCGGCGTGATTCAGTGACTCACCGATCTCTCCGTCATCGGCCTCCCAGGTCATGAAGCAGCGGGCGGTGCTGCTGTCCCAGGCGCAGACATGGCCGCCGTTGGTGCCCGTGTACAAGACAGGCGCATCGCCGTAGCACAGCGCTGTCAGCTCGGTGTCACCCAGCTCTGCTGGCACGGCTGCCCTCTGCACCTACACCCACAGGGATGCAATGATGGAATTTTACAAACCACGGGAAGTACATTTAAAGCAGCTTTAAAGTTAGGGTCGATATCTTACTTTATGTCATTCTGGGCAGGACGTAGCATGTGGTTTAGGACACATTAGCCAAAAGGAAGCTCACAGACTTGCCTTAGCACTTAAAGCACCGTACCTTTAAAAACATACTTTCTAAAGTGTGTTAAAAGTCTTGAGTAAAAGTCTAAAAATGTCTTTTTCAAGTTATAGACATTATTAATTCTTCTAATTAGGCAGTGTTGGATAAATTCTAATTTGTCTAATTTATTCTGCACCAGCTCGTAACGTCATTTCCACATCTCGTGTTGAGCCTGGGGAGCAGCTGTTAGAAAACTGAACTGAGGAGCTGAAACTAGCATCGGGTCAGCAGACAGGCAGAGCGGGACTCACCTTCAGCTGAACATCCTGGCCGTGACACTCGAGGAGGCAGAAGAGGGTGCCGGCGCTCCCCACACACGCCAAATGGCTGGCAGAGCAAGGGCTGAAGGCAGCATCATGGAGAGGCTCAGGCAGAGCGACGGTGGTCAGCAGCTGGTACGTCCTGGTGCTCCAGAGGGCCAGGCCGGGCTCCCTGTAGTCACCTGCAGTAATGGGAGGCATGGGCCATAAAAACCCAGGATGGACATGGCTTGTACTGTAGGCCTACTTTATAGTTACTGTTCACACATTTACCTTGTTTTCCATTGAGTAGGTGATTAACATTGCATAACGTCATCTGTCATTTCAGCACTCAAAAAGCTTTAGTCACTAAAAACATTTCAAAACTGACCAATGGAGAGGAAGAACTTGTCATCCCTGGAGAACGTGATGCCCTGCACCTCCCCCTTGTGGTAGGATAGGGTATTTTTCCGGACATCATCACGAACGTTCCAGATGCAAATGAGACTGCGGGATCCACCGGCTCCTCCTGATGCCGAGGCCACAGTCTGCATGTAGGAGTGACCGCGGAAGTCAGGACTATAGCATCCTCAAAAACACAAATGGCATAGCTGAAGGGGGAGTGTACCTGTGCGTCGTTAGTTACGGCCAGGCAAGAGACCTCCTCGGAGTGGCCCAGCCAGTGCCTCTGAGTGCCGGTGTGCAGGTCCTCCACAACGACCACGCAGCCGCATGTGTAAGCAAACAGGCCTGAAACAGCCACGTTCAGCCGATGGTGAGTCATACCGCCGGGCATCGTGGGTACAAGCTGAGTAAACGCTGGCCATTACCCGTGTCCGGGTTCCAGATCATGTTTCCGCGCCCGTTGCCGTTGTATCCGATCACCGCCTTCAGCACGAGGCCCTCATTACCATTGCAGGGGGGCATGGGACTCTGAGGTAGATGGGTAAAATCATAGGTCATCGACAACAACAATAAACAATGCTGATGATGAGGACATACTTGAACAAGCCGACTGAGAGGATCACAGTACCTGATCCAGGCAAGACATTTTGAAGCGTGGAGTAAAATGCTTATAGCAATCTGGACGAATAAGGGACCTCTGTTCATCACCTGTTCATTATAAGACATACATACATGCAGTAAACCTTAGCTACAAACAAATATAACTCTGCATGCACTATTTGCTAAAATACTAATATGCAAATTTTGAGAGGTACCATCAAACCCTTTTTGGAGACCGGAGCCCCTCCACTGGCTACTTCCAGGATCATACTCATCTCCGTCGCCCGCTATGTCTGTGACTCGGAGGAAGGACCCCGAGCCCGGAGCAGGAGCGGCTTTGGAATTCTGCTGCTCCTCATTCTCCTCGCACAGCGACAGGAAGGCTAGAGCTACAGAACAGAACAGGGAGACATGCAGGGTCAAAGGTCGAGGGGCGGGGTTACCATTGTGATGCCACTTAAACACAGGCTCACAGGCAGAGGAAGGGGACACGGCACTTCAGATTGCTTTTCGCTTTGCGATGGTTCAACTTACGATATTTTGACTTCACGATGGTGCGATAACCATGCACATTCAGCAGTGCACTTTGAATTTTGATCTGTTCCTGGCCTAGTGATAATGCTGTACAATATTTTGTACCGAGGCTGGGTGACGGCAGCATCCACCCAACCATGCTTCCAGTCTCTGTAGCAATCGCGAGCGTGAACATCTCAGGCAGTGTTTAACATCGTATCGTACAGTGTTTTTTTCTGTTTAACTAAATAAACTTGTATTCATTTATTTTTCAATTACTGGTATTTAATGAGTTACATGATTATTTTCTTTTTCACTGACAGTAGTAATTTATTTACTTATTTATCATACCATAATAATCATATTGGACTTGCGATATTTTCCACTTATGATGGGTTCACTGGAACGTAACCCCATCGTTAGTCGAGATGCATGTCTTTTAATCTCACATGCAAAGCTGTATGACGTTTTAGGTAAGTAGGTAGGTAGGTAGGTAGGTAAACTTTTATTTATCCCTCGGGATGGTTCCTCTGGGAAATTCAGTAGTGCTACAGAGCTACTGGAAAAGCTGCCGTCACTTCAGCGCCATCTTGGATTTTGTGGGGTTATCTTAACATTATATACGTATGTTTTGAGATGGTGGAGAAGCCACGTGACAATGAGACCCAGTGCATACTGTGGATATTGGTCTACTGTCGTGTGCCATTTGGTCCTCATGAAGCCACAGCCTTGCTCATTGTGTCACCACGGTGCCCTCTCACCTGCTAATATTACAGGGAATCTTTCATTTACTTTATTACACTAATAATGAGGCTTAGGAATTCACAATGTTTGTTTGTGTTCTGACAGCGGGAGGCTCACCTTCATGACCTGCCTTGCTGATAGAGCTTATGTCCAGGCGGGGTGGAGGGGAGGAGGGGAGGGGGGCTGTCTCTCTGGGCATCCCATTGGATAGAACCGTCCTGCTCACGCTGGCGTCTGGGCCGCCCAGGGAATCATGAGGACCTGTCCATCAGAATCTTCCTGTCAACCGCTCTATGCCAATGATGTGACCAATAGCCTGGACCCATGCATACACTACTCACCTGACTGGACGAAGGCAGATATCCTAGGAGAGCTGGAAAGAAACTTTTATTTTTAGGAAGCAGTAAGGGAGTGGAGATGGGGCAAAATGTTGAGTGCGGTGACATGCTACCTTTTCTCCTTTGCGGATTCCTGGGGGTGGGCCAGGAAGTCCCAGTAGTAGATGGCGTCACCCACGGTGAGCACACCCAGCTGGTCTGGGGTGAAAGCAGCCTGCTGGATGGGCTGGGAATGTCCGACAAACACCTGGGACCAGAACACAAAAGCCAGTGAGCTTTCTGCATGCAAACAGGACTGCAGAGCAAGCAGAAGAGCTACATCCAATATGCTGTCATACATATGTGTGTATTATACATATATTCTAATCTAAAGGCCTAGAATCATATAAGTATCACACTACATATCAGGTCACTCCTTTGAGGTGTATAACTCATAATTACTTATTATTACTCATAATTACTGATAACAACACAAAAATGTGAATGTGAATGATTGTTATATAATTAATCAGAACTATTTATTGATTTTCACACGGTTTGCAAAATAGCTGCTTTGTTTGTTTTGATATAAATCACATACCCAGCATACTGCTACCCGCAAGGACAGTATGGCATCACTGACCTGAGAGTTGACATCAAGCCGCATGGCGTAATCCCACACCTTGACAGCCTTGTGCCCTGCTGTAAGCAGGAAGCGGCCATCCTCGCTGACAGCCAGAGAGGAGCACTGCTGCTTGTGCACATCAGACACCTGCAGAGGGAGACAGACAGAGACACCGGACAGAAAGGGGTATATCCCAGCCACAGACGTATTCCTTTGCGAACCCGGCAGGTGCTGCGGCCAATCCCATCTATCTTAGGCCCCACCAGAGCCGGTTGTGGAAGATGATGACACTCACCTGCCTGAGCAGCCGGCCCGTCCCGGCGTTCAGCCAGAGGATCTTGTTGGCGGAAGTGCTGACGAGCAGGTGCCCTGTGGAGGCTGGGGCAAAACACACTTTCACAGCCGAATCCAGGGAGGTGCTGTCCACATCCAGGATACTGACATCAACCCGCAGCAGCTGAGAGGGAACAACGTCACACTGAAGAACGCAGAACGTCATGCCGTTCTTTGGGTGAGTGTAGAATGTCACGCCACTCTTAGGGTGAGTGTAGAACAGGACAGTACCTCGTCAAGGGAGCGGGCATTCATGACAGTGACAGTGTACTCCGATGGCCCCACAAATGCCAGGCTGCGGCTGTCCGTGCTCAGGGCCAGGGCGTCAGGGCCACGCTCGCTGCCCCGTGCCACCACGTTACCTTCACAGGAAGGGGCCACATCATCACGCTACTGCGCCAACACCCACACACAGCATGCACCTTAGCAAACGCACTCCTCTGTTAAATGGTCTGCGTCAGTGTTCCTGTTTCTGCTATGCTTTTAATGCTATCTGTACAGCTGTTAACCGGGACATGGACAAATTATCCAAAAACAAAACAACTGCTTCCTAAAGATGCACATTATTTTTAGGAGTAGTTATATCCTTACTGGTATGAATGGGGTCTTTTACAAAATGTATCACATACATGACAAAATCCATTTGAAAAATATCATCAAATTACACCAAACACAAATATACTACATTCCTGCTATTTCTGGCAGGATTTATTACTGATATGACCTATTTTTCACAGTTCACTTAAAACTCAACAGAAATTTAGAAACTTATTGCAAGCTAATTATCTCACTGTATGTACTGGGTATGTATGTATATGCATTTATCTATTCGCCTTTTTTACACTTTTTGTCATGCTCCCCAGTATCTTCCTCCACAGCTCTGATCGGCCTGGAAAGGCAGACTCACCGAGGACCCGCAGGACATGCTGGTCGTCCTGGGAGGAGTCGTAGAGGGCCAGGGTGCCCAGGGAGCCCGAGCTGTACATGTGCTGGCCGTCGGGGGAGAAGACCAGGCCTGTTACCTCCCCTCGGTGCTGCCTGCAAGCATGACGCATGATTGGCTGAGGAGCTGTCCAATAAGAGCTCACGGCTCACGGATCACTTAAGGCCTTTCGGTGCTCGGTGACTTGTTATATAAAACGGGGGTGGGAAACCTGATCCATGGAGAGTCAGTGTGGGTGCGGGTTTTTGGGATGACCTCTCAATCAGCCAATAACAGTGGGTCTATGACCGGAGTTGAGAATTACCACTTTATTACTGACTGATTGAGAGGTCATCCCAAAAACCCGCACCCACACTGACTCTCCATGGATCAGGCTCCCCATCCCTGATATAAGACACACTACATACACGCAAATATAGACAGACTAAGCCCTGCTCATGCCTACTACACATGTCACGCTCAGCCTTAGATGTTCTCAGGCTTCTCAGAGTGGCAGTAAGACAGGACGGGACCCACTTGTGCTCCGCCAGCAGCCTGGAGGTTGCGATATCGAACACGCGCACGGTGCCGGAGCCGAAGCCGCAAGAGAACACCTGCTGAGTAGGGTGGAAGGCCACCGAGCGGGGCGTGTCCTCGCAAGCGAAGTCGTACAGCTGCAGGGAAACACAGCGAAGGTCCCTTATTTTTTTAAGAAGCGGCCTTCAGTATAGCAGCGCCATGGTTAACAGTCGGGTCATTTCAGTGAAAGATGGCACCGCTCAAACAGATCTACTGCAATTATATCCACTGAGAGGGATACATAGGAAAAAGAGGACATGACTGCACAGGGGACAATGTAGAGCAGTGTTTCCCAACCCAGTCCTCTGGGAACCCCGGACAGTCCACGTTTTTGCTCTCTCCCAGCTCTAGCCAATCAGGAACACCGAATACCTGCTACAGGTGCGCTGGGAGCTAAGAGGAAGCAAAAACGTGGCTTGTCCAGGGTTCCCAGAGGGCTGGGTTGGGAAACACCGATGTAGAGACACCAGTGCAGCTGAAGTACATGCCTCTGGATGGGAATGAATGAGAAGGAAAGCCACAGGGACACAGGGAAACTGTGGAGACTCCACACCCACAGCCAGGGTGGAAAACAAGCTAGGAGGTGCGAGGTCATGGGGCTCCTCATCGAGAGAGCTGCCGTATAATCACTGCCCAGGACAGCTGATATAATTACTATGATAAGTGGCTGGAAAATGTATTTATGGGTAATTATAATGCTCCACAAGTCTGGCTAGGAGAGGGACAAATAATTACAATTAATTTTTTATGAAGTGAATTCCAATATACAATGCTGTAATAATTTGATACATCATATTATTATTATTGTTAATACTACTATGACTGTTTGAGGCAGGGGCAATTCTAGTAGTTTTATGTGGGGAGTGGGCATAAGAGGAGTCACAATTCATTCAGAGGGCCCACCTCATCATTAGCCAATGATATGTTCTGAATCAGTAAGTGACAGGGGGTGAGACACTCTGGCGGCCAAACACCTTTCAGCTAGGACCAGCGCCCCGGTGGCCCCACCCCTGTATAGGCCCCAGAATGAATTTCTTGAGTGACTGGTTAGCCATTTCTTTGTAATTTTCTGATGGCATAATTAAAACTTTTTAATTAAATCGACGAGTTAGGTTTGAATAAAACTGGTGGACACATCAAAGTGGAGATGATTTAAGGGTCATCACCTGTGATTGGCCTATTTAATGGTGTCCTGTGCGACTGGTGGGCCCACCTGCTGCAGGGAGTCCAGGTCCCAGACACGGACGGTGGAATCACAGGAGGTGGTGACGACGTGCCGCCGCACTCCATCCACACTGAAGGCCAGCACGGCGTCGGTGTGCGACCTCATCAAGGTGCGGTACGAGCGGCTGGTCACGTCCAGGTAGCCCAGGCTCCCTGTGCTGGTGGCTGCCAGGACCCGGAGACCGTCGTCACTGACGGACACCAGGCTCACCGGCCCATCATGCTCTGAGGGACATGGGGGGGATGCGGCGATTTGATCAAGCTCCAAAGGAAGCATGCCGGTTTGAGGGCAGCAGTGGGAAGGCCACGAGCCAGCCGCTCACCCGCCTCCAGGAGCACTGCGGAGAAGTTCCGGGGCCACACGCGCAGGTAGCCGTCCTCTGAGCCCGTGGCACACAGGGCCGAGGAAACGCTGATGCTGTTCACCGCGATGCCCGGGTCTGGGGGCAACAGCAGGTGGAAACACGACCCGTCAAATAGAAGCTCTTCAGGGGCCATTTTAGCGCAAAGCACGCAATACGGAGAGCCAGCGCTGTAACAAACGGCAACCAAGCAACTTTAGCTACGCAAACTTCTCCATGTCACGTGATGTCTCATCATATAAGCCCGTGAGCCCTACAATGAAGGTTTAAAATGTAGAGTTATCTGGAAGCATCTTTCATAGCCAGAATCATAAAAGCATAAAGTTGTCGGTGTGGCTCGGAGTATATCCACTAATTAGAGCAGAAATATATTATGTGGCACGTACTGTATGGGGAGAAGCAGATGCCCGTCTTTTAGAAGAGGACTAATTAAACTGTAAATCCCACAGGGCCAATTTGTAAGCTAGGCGCTTATCTTGCACCACTGCAGTGAAATATATAAACATTAGAATGAGAAAAAGAATGAATCAAATGAGTTTAAAAAAAAAAAACACAAATCCCTTTGAATTAAAATGTGGGTTGGTCTCGTTTTAAATAGTGTCTCCCTGGGCTGTTGCCTCCTTAAAGCAGGGGCGCTGTGTGGATCTGCAGGTCTGTCTGGAAGGTAGCTGGTTTGAATCTCACAGCTAGCAGAGTAACCCAATCACCATCAAGCCCTTGGGAGAGGCTCTTAACCTTAACTGCCCCAGACTGCCGGATAAATTATATTTCCCTCACATCTGTGTGCGTGAGTGTGTTTCCTAAGCAGGACGGGACATGCATAAACCAAAGATGCGCTTCTACAAATGGCAAACAGACTGTTGGGCCTCCGGGCTCACCGGAGCTGAAGGTCTGCTTCTCCCTGCGTTGGCTGTGTGCCTGCTGAACGGGCAGCAGCCGCCTCACACTGCAGATCGTCACAGTCTGGCAGTCGACCTCCAGGACGTGGCCGCTCCTGCTGCTGGCGAACCTGAGCAGGCGAGGACCCGGTTTAACGTCACACCGAACCGGCGGTCCAGCGGGTTCGGGAGATTAACGAGCCTAACAGAGAGCTAATGAGCCACACAAAGCTAAAGCAACAGAGGTCACACCAAACAGGGACATTCATACAGAAGAAGTGGTGGGAGGGGTCAGTGTCGCCATAGCAACACGGGATCTTTAAAATACCAGCCAAATATCCTCTCAGGTTATTTCATGACATTTTTAGCCACTGTTTGCTGTTGAAATGGCTACCACGGGCCTGATTTGCACCCGTCGTTCTGGGTTCAAGAAACTGTCTGAATGTCACGCCCTGGTGGCTGATGGGAAGGTGGCAGACACTCACAGAGAGCAGGCCTCGGGCTCCCTGTCTGTAAAGGGTCCCTCCTCAAAGGCCACGTCTGTGAAGTCCAAGCTGTGGTACTCGCCCAGGTTGACAGGGCAGGAGCGCAGAGAGCCGCTCCGCAGCCGCCACAGCCGGATGTTGTCCCTGCCGCAGGACACCATCCTGAGGGAGTAAAAAAAAAAAATTGAGTTAAAACGGATGTGAAACAGAAGTATGGGGTGAAGAAAAGAAGCAGGCTTAGACACCATGGCTGCTTGGGCAGGGGTCGGGGCACCTGGTGTCGTCGAAGGCGGAGATCTTCATCGCCTGCACGTCTACGTCTGTGTGCGCCTTGGCCAGGAGTAGCACCTCGCCTCCGCTGGCCGCCCGCTGCGTGTTCCACACGACCACCATCTAGCAAGGGAGTCAGGCTCAGGTCAGCAGCATTCCGACATCGAAACACCCTGTGCATTCTGCAGGATCCAGCAGAGCCAAACCAGATGATGCAAAAGGGCATCATGGGAAAACCATCTTTTAAACCTGAGCTATCAGAGAGTGGTGAAAAAGTTTGAAAAAGGGCAGGACAAAAGGGCCAGTTTAGCTATCAACAACAACTGATTACTCAAGTATTACTCAATAAGGACTCACATACAGAAGTAAACGCATGGTACTCACAGTTTTGCCATGGTTGTCCTTGCCTACACCACAAAGCACCCCCCCGTTATATGAGAAACTGAAAACAAAAAGGGGGGGGCGGAGGGTGAGGCTAGTGTTTTGTTATTTAGCCCATGCAGGTCAGTCATAGTGCCCAGAAGTTTGATATACATCACAAAGTATTTAGTACTTGTACAGGTACAGGTGACATCACTGACATTGTTAATTAAAAAAGGCGCCGATGACACAGGATGCTGAATTTGCGGTCTGCGGCTGACGCATGCGGTACCTGAGCGAGGACAGTGAGCGAGCGAGGCTCTTGAACATAGCCACACAGCTGCCCCGCTGATAGTCCCACACGCGCACCACACCCAGGCTGCCCGTCTGCGCAGACGCCAGCATGGTCCCGCTGCCGCTGAAAGCCAGCGCAGACACCTGCAATCCCAATGAGCCGTCAGTTACAGACTTTTCAATTGTACAACTTAAAGCCTCCCAGTCTAATAAACTGTCACTCAAAATTTTGTGGGTCCCAACGGAAACAGGCAGCCATGTTATAGGTGCACTGCTTAGTAGTCTTTTATTAATCACTTTTTATTAATCACTTTACTCAGCAACTGCTGAGTAAAGGGATATAGAAAGGTAATGAAAAATGAGGTTTTTGTACAATAATTATTACCCCAGCTTTGCTAGGCCACATAATTTATGTGAGATATTTATGTATACATACTGCACATAAAGCTGTACTGCTATTCTACACACATCAATAAGTATGGAAGTTATGATAACAATAATTATGTAGATATGAATATAACATAGAAGACTTAATTTGAAACAGAAATTTTAACATAGGCCAACTTTGGTCTTTGCTATTTGGGGCAGTACCTGAATAACTATTTAATTAAAAATCCCAGTGTTGTCTCACGTGTGAAGTCCTGACTCAGTGTCGTCAGCACTTGCCTTATCTGTATGGCCAATGAAAAACCTCTGCTCCCCAGTGGCGATCTCCAAGGAGACGATCATGGCGTGACAGGGGTACACCACCGAATCTCCTGATCTGGTCCACAGAGCCTTATGGAAGGAAGTGGGTATTTTAACTTTCTCAGTCCAAGCGGCTGGGGTCTAAACTGGTTTATGAATAGTGTGTGGATGTGGACACTTACGAATTTGGTGGTGCAGCCCCCAAAACCAATGATCCTGTTCAGCCTCAGGATGGGGTCAGGCTGCAGCTTCTGACCAATGAGGATGAGGGACCATCAGTGAAACACTTTTACTAATGAAGACCAACTTCAGCCTCCATAATCCCCATTTAGTTCTTACCTGCTGCTTAGTAGCCTTCTTTGAAGGCAACTCAATTGGACGTGAGACTCTGGCACACAGAATCTATAGTAATAAATATCAGAAATAATGGTAAATGACACCTTTATGATGTGTGAATCACTGTTGAAGGAGAAGGGGAATGATGTACTGCTTATTTAAGGACAATCACAACAGACTAGCTCAAAGTCCCAGATCTGAAAAACTCACCTTTTCCTCATCACTGTCTGCTCCTGAAGTCACGACATCGTCTTCTTGATGTACAAAAACATTCACACCCCTGTCGCCCTCCTCAGAGGCAGCAAACTCCTGCCGGTGCTCCCCCTTCTCCTGGGGCCTCCAGTTCTTTGGCAGGTTGGGGGTGAGGGACTGAGCAGGCAATGTACCAAGCTCAGGCACGCTGGCGGAGACCAGAGGAGTGCGCTGCCTCGGTTTCTGTGGAGAGAATGAAAAACTGACTGCAATAGACAGGCATCTCATCCTGCATCGTGAGCTGCGCTCCCCGGGATGGTCTCCAGGCTCGCTGGATCCTGTCCTAGATAAGCGCTTATGGAAGGATGGATGATGGGCTGTTCACCATAGGATACCATCACAGAGAACCAAGCCAGAGTGATACACAGTTACATAAAAGACATTCAGATCTAGAAAGAAATGCTCTTCAAATTCTAAGTGTATTGGGTAAGCACCACTTTCACTAATAGAAAGTATTACTGCTCGATGCGATGCCTTCTAGTGAACATCACAATTAGACAGCAAGAAGTAGGACGTACTGGTTTTGGGGTGGTGATCTGATGGATGAGTGAGATCCTGTCCTGCACAGGCTTGCTGATGCTCGTGCTGCGTGACAGCTCTCGCGGTGAGCTGTCGCATGTAGTTATACCTTCCCATAAAAGGAACGCAGGAAGGAAGGCTTTAAATTGGCACATTAATCGCAAACACACAGATTGTACGATGGACTCACTGGTGACAGGACTGCTTTCCGCTTTCTGAAAGGCAGCATGGGGCAACTTGGCTCCACTAGAAGGAAACCTAAATGGTGTGACACACAGGAGGAATTATGGGAGATTAAATAACAGTTCCGAGCCATTCAAAATATGTGACATTCTCATAGAGAGTTTTAATGCACAGCTGCTGAATATCCTGCAAACACTGATGACACGCACCTGATATAGTCATACAAATTGTGCCAGTTCTCTCCCTTGGGCACAGGGAAGCACATCACCCGTGGCATTGGCCCAGTGCCAGACAAGGACAGCATTCCCACCTGTCTGGCCTCGGCGAACGACATCCCTAAATGCCAACAACAATGGAGCACCAGGGTTGTTCTGGAGCATTTTTCACACTAGACACACTCCACACTTGTATCTGCACTCTGAACACCTCATACCAGGATCAAACAAGATGTCACTGGTGAAGAGGTTCTTCACGGACATGCTGGCACACAGCCTGATGCTCTTCAAGTGGCTGTGGCGCCGGTTCAGGTAAGCAGATAGGATGTATCGCAGGTCCAGCACCAGACAGGTCCAGCGCACACAGGCTGGAGCAGGACTCACCAGGTCTAAAGGTACACATAACAATCCCCTCCGTGAATCTCAAATATGAACAGAAGAATGGCTACTGAAGAAACTACCAGGCAGTAGCTATAAAGTATACATCTGAGCACCCTAACCTATCTGTGATATATGAATACGGATCTGCAGTAAGTTCAGATGGGATCATGTTTTGGACAGCAGTAATCTTCCGTGTCAAACTCTCTCCTTTGCTGCTTACCACGTCTTGCTGTCTTGGCTGTATTCTCGTACACAGAGCCTTTGGATGCTCCGCACAGGAAGGGGAACTGCAGCCAGGTTGCTGTAGACTTAAACTCCTTGAACAGGTTGGAGAAGGAGATGCGGATCACTTGGCCCTCCTAAAAGGCACAGAGAAACAACATCCTATTTATTGTACATGTCAAATATGGCAGGCTACATTGCCTAGGTAACTACTCATGAAAATTACATACACACATCAATCCTACTGCTACTTCAACAAATTCATATAGCCTAAACAATGCAAGAACGGGCACATTATTTATTAATGTATTATTTACTACATTATCATCTTTATTGCCTATTTATCATTTAACTGTGTCTTTAACTTTACTGTGTGTTGCTGTTTTAAATTTCACAATGGGTCCCGGAGACACCATGTTTCATTCTGCCCTGTATTTGTTTGTGACTTGTATGTGAGCAACACTAAATCTGACCTTGAATGTGCTTTACCAATAACTAAATCACTGCAAGCCTCATGACATCATTTGCCGATTATGTCCAGTTAAATCTGCCCAATATTCATACAGTTAATTTTCAAATATACAGTAAAAGTCCTAGGCAGTCAAAGAAAACGTTTAAATGATCTTCATGTTGGTGTCAAACTGTGATATTATGTCTGCAAAGCTTAGCCACTTCAAACCTCTCTCCAGTTACCCCAGTATCTGCAGCAGAAATCCAATACACCAGTGTTTTTTTGATTGGACCACTACTCCACCTCGTATGGCTAATTAATAACTCAATTAGTTATTGAACTAATTAAGTTCATAAATGAACAGAGCTGGTGATAAAATTGAACAAATGGGTGGAATGGTCAGGATGCCCCTGAGGAGAGGATTGAGAAGTCAAGTGCTGTTCATCTAGCCATTCAAGAAGATACCAGTAACTTTTTGGAGAACGAAAGATATTCTTGTTAATTTTTTCTGTCACTTTGCATACTTTCTAATGTTAAGTTGTGTTTTTGTTTGAGCAAATATGCACTTACTACTGAGATAAACAGTTTTAAACATTTTCTTTGACTGCCTAAGACTTTTGCATGGTACTATATATGAATGTGCTGAAAATCAAAAGGGGGGGGGGGGGGGGTTGTAAACTGGCGGGGGGTGATATACCCACA
>JAODLD010000101.1:21605223-21618477 GCA_026781065.1 Mormyrops boulengeri | reverse complement strand
CCCCCCCCCCCCCTTCCCCTTGCTCAGTTCTCTCTTTCTCTCTCTTTCTCATGCTTTTTCAAAAAAGCCCATTATGAATGTATCAAGCTCACATCCACAAACTTCCACTCGCCGGAGGAGAAAGGTTGGTTCTCTCTTGGTGTTCAACATGTATGATTTTAGCCTGTAACTCGTCCCCACAAGACAAAGTGGGAAAAGGGGGAAAACCAGAACTATCTGGATAATCGAGACCAGCAGAGCCAGCCCATTAGAAGCCAGTTGTGGTTAGACATTGTTTTGTGGGGTCTCATTTATAAAACAGTACGTAGGACTTGTACTAAAAGTATACGTACGCACAAAAGCCAAAATTGGCGTGCGCGAAAAGTCAGATTGCAAGCAATGTTCTCTTTATAAATCACACTCTACCTGGAATTGTGCGTACGTGGATCAGCCTCATATTCTGCCCTCAACACGTCCACATTTAATTATAAATGGTCAATACAAAACACCTCATGAATACTGATGTATACAGATTAAGCCTGATAAATAGATGTTTATCATGGCAACCGATAAGAAGTGCAAGAAAAACTTTTCTGAAACAGAAATCGAAGTGCTTGTGGGTGAGGGGGAGACTAAAAATGCAGCGAATGGCGACACGTTCCAGATCCTGTTATTCCTGTGAGCACAGCAAACAGGACAGTACATGAGATTTAAAAAATAAAATAAAAATCCATTACACAACATTCTGCGTGTGTGTGGCCGCACTATTTATGCTCCAAGCAGTCAGACTTATTGCTGCTCACTTTGTTCAAATGATCATGATAATCCAGCCATATCCACCAGAAATACATCCACATTTCAACAGCTACGGTGCGGACAGCGCTGATGAAATATTATATTATGCCTTTTTTGTATAATAACGTAGATATATATGTGACGTAGGCTGTGAGGTGAAATTAAATGAGTTATGAGTCGCAAGCGCAATACTACATTATATGTGTAATGATGTCACTTGCATTTTCTTTCCTACAATCTGGCTTCAGTTCGTCTCCACCTGGGTCGCCAATTTTCTCTAAAATGTTTGTGTGCATGGGTCAGAGTTTCCATACAGATACGCACATTCTGCTGTCACATTTGTTTCTGTCGATAACTTTGCTTTCGCAGGAAGTTGTGTACACCTCTTTCAGGCTCCGACTTATGCATAGGCAGTGGTTATACATGAGACCCCTGGTGTTGTCCAGTATAGCCCAGTTTGGTAGTATTGTAATAGCCATTGTCTTGAAACCTACTTGGTATTTATCAATAGTAATTACAACTGGTTTATGGAAAGAAGCACTGATTCTTCAGTGTTTTAGAAATGAATAAGGAAATATGGACTCCTTTTCATCTGAGGAGCTCAAGTTCTTTGAGGCTTAGCGAGGGGGCCTTTGTGGAGGTGACCGTTTTTAATAGCCTTTTCCATGCCGTCAATCAGTGGCTTTTCATTAACTCTCACTTAGCTATGAGTTTAATTCCCTTTATGGCATGAACACCACTACATCATAATGGCTGACATACCCATGGGATAGGGGCTAATGGAAACAGATGAGCATACTCAGCTGCCCACACACTGGGGCTCGGGGAGCTTGGATTGATGTGTGCGGCTGGTCCTGCAGGAATCGTCTGAGGACAGCGAGATTGATGTGGATGAGGATGATGAAGATGAGGCTGAAGGAGAAGAGAATGGGGACCGTGAGGATGACGACGACAGCTTGGAGGTGCCCATTCCCAAGATGTCACAGCCATCCCGAGGCCCCCGCCAGCCTGAGCTGCTTGATGAGAGCGACAACGACTTTTGAACTGCTGGAGACTTGCTGCTTATACACTCTGGCTTGTCTACGTCAGTGCTAGAGACTGTTGGATGCTTATAGATCCATATTCAGTCAATATATGCACATACCTACATATATACGCTGCCACAGAATTGCCAAGAGTGAGGAAAATACACAAAACCTGTAATGAAGCTGGGAAAAGCGGCATAAGCGCTTTTTTAGCTGAATTGTTCTACTGAAAGTATCAGTGGTGCTCATGATTGGACGCTCACTGGTTCAGATCCAGTTCGAGTGATGTCACCATTGGGCCCCTGAGGAAGACCCTTAACTCCCAGTTGCTCCAGGAATCGTCTGACCCTGCGTTCTCAAAAAATGTATGTTGCTTTGGATATAAGCATCTTCTGAAATAAATGTAAATATTTTTGGTGTCTGGACCTGAAATAGTACAAATAAGGGACCGTCATATTTATTCTGTATATACTGTTTTTAAACCTGAATAAAATTACGTTTTTAGAACGATGCTTAAATGCCTTTTCATGTGTTATTGTAAATTAGTGTGTGTATATGCCCCTCATCTATGGCCTACTGTGACTGCAAGATGTTTAATGGGTTGGCATTAGAGATTTGATCCCCAGTATTTGCTCAGTAATTACTGCGCCTTTATAAAAACTCAGCATATTATTATGGGCACTTCCAGTTCTGCACTGTAATTACAGCAGAGCCTGACTCATTAGCTTAGAATACCTGCCTGTGAAACCACAACAGTGTATAAAATGGTCTATTAAAAACAGCCTTAGGCCAGCATGGGCATTTATTAGGGTACATTTAGCGAGTTAATGTGTCACGATAATGTCAACAAAAGGATTGAAAAAGGAGTCCTGCCACTTCAGCTTTATATATAAGCTGCCACCGTGACATAGATACTGTGTTTTGCAATATTAGGGCCTCTGACATGAAGCATGATTTGTTGGCTAGTTAGACAACTTGTCGGATTTAAAGTACCCCAATTTAAATGGACTTCATCTTCGTGCACTTACATTTAGTCCAGACCACCTTAAATCCGATAAGTTATTTTGCTAACTCAAAAATCCATCATCTTTGTGATACAGGCCCCTGGTTGTTTCCTTCACCCTATTGTGTGTGTGTGCGTAACATTGGTAATTATTATTAATTAATGATAGTAATAATAAGAATAAGTTATATTATTACAATAAATGTAATAATAATATTAATAACCTGTTCCGTTAATCTTGGAAGATGCGTCCCCAGTTTCCTGTTAGCCGTTACCTGGAAGTCAGGGCTGTATCTGCCAATTGCATCCCCATGTGAGGAGTGAAAAGTGGAGGCACTGTGCATGGTTTCTGGGTGTGGAGATAGTAGGGTTAGAGTCTAGAGCTGGATTCACTCTTGGTTTGCTTGTTCGCTTGTACATACTTGGTGTAACATTGATATTATGTCTGATATTTGCTGGAAGTTTTGTTCTAGATGAACTTTCTCCAGTGTTCCTTAATGTTAAGACCCTATCCATTTCCCTTAGACAAGCCAATGGCTGTCGCTCAACTGCCAAGAGCCGTTTCAGAGCAAGAAAAGAATAAAACCAAGTCATAATTATGCATAGTCAAATGTCTGCTCTAATTTAATCCACAATTCACCACGAATTCTCAGAAGAGTAGTTACTTCAGAAATGGGTTTGTAGCACTAAAACCGAGACCACGGTTTCGAGAAAGGGGTTTTGCCAGAGCCTGAATGGCCTTTTGTCTGGCACTTTGTTTTGGGTCGTGCATGCCCACGCATCGGAAACTGGCTACCCCAGCAATGAGGCCTGCCTTGCTGCAAGAACTGAAGGCTAAAGGCCAGGCCTAATGATCCCAGAGACGCTGAACGGGGCCAGGCTGCACTTAATGTCGAAACAGTCGTTCATGCTGCTGGATCAAATGGCTTATTAGCTGATTGTTATTGGTAACAAACACACTTTCTTTTTTTAATAATGTAGAAAAAACAATTCTTCATATTTCTGGAATGTACTGTGTATTTTGATTGAAATGAAATAGAATTTTTCCCTCAGAATATCCAGCACTGTTTACAAACTGAAATCAGGGCATATTTTAAGAATAATCAATAAAATGCAGTGTTACTGTATTAGAATGAAGTTTTACTGGATATGGTTACTGTTATGGACATTATCCGGGTCTTTTTTGCCGATGCCTATTGCCGTATTTGAGTTCAAAGTACCCCACAAAAGGCAGTATTATAAGTACTGCCTATAGAGGGAGCTGCCATCTTCAGGTCTTCATCCCAAATTTGATAATCAAGAAATGACACTTATTTTATAGCAAATTTAGTTTGAATCATGAGAAAAGAACACTTGCTTATACAAGTGACAGACTGTGGAAGCAGCAGTTTTAATTCACCGTGCTGCTTCATACCATTTCAGTGACAGATAACAGATGTAAGTCATTTTAAAACTCTAAGGTAATTTGCTGCCAGATTATGTCTTTGCTGGTGTTTGGAACCAAACATATTACACAAATTTGCTTGTACAAGAAGAATATACAAATATTTCATTAAAAAATAAAAAAAACTTAAAATGTCAACAAAACACCAGTGGTGACGCTTGCAACACAAGGCAGTGCAGTGATAAGTACGGAAATTTCAGTGGTGAGATGCAAGCGCAATAAAGTTAGCATGTATGCGGCATCATTCTCTTTAGTATGACCGGAAGTAGTCACAGACAGTTGCAAGACGCTCGTCAAGAATTATCCAGAACCCTTGGAATACCGGGGGGCAGGGGGTGTTCAGCGCACTGCTAGAGCTGGTCAGGTTCCTCTTCATTCTCGTTGAGCTCCATTGAGAAGTAGTCTCTAGGCTGCCTGGAGAGGAGAAAACGCACGGTATGCAGCCGTCGCCATCACCCAGGTCCACTTCAAACCCCCCATGCCTTTTCATTGCAACCTGTTTCTCCAGTTAAATGGTGCTAGTTAGCTAACAATAACCTGCACACGTTTAACCCAACCCATTGAAACTGGTGTGTCCTGAGGATATCTTGATCTTTAAATATACTCCATTTAGTTAACAAAATTGTATGGATGGAGCTGATAATATGTTTCAGGGAGTGTGTTTTTACTAAACGGCGCATACAAATCAGGTGCTCGTAACAGGACACCCCCAAATCATAATGTGCAGCATCAAAGGCTCTCGCATGTCATGGTACTTGTTTTTCCTCAGTTGACTCAAATGCACCATATTTAAGTCATTTCTAATCATCCCTCCATTTTCTGTATCCATTTGTCCTATTCGGGGTCATGGGGGTCTGGAGCCTATCCCAGAGGCTATAGGCACAAGGCAGGGAACAACCCAGGATGGGGCGCTAACCCATCACGGGGCACATTCACACACCATTCACTCACACATGCACACCTATGGGCAGTTTGGTAATTCCAATTAGTCTCAGCATGTTTTTGGACTGTGGGGGGAAGCAGAGTACTTGGAGGAAACCCCACAACGACATGGGGAGAACATGCAAACCCCACAACGACATGGGAAGAACATGCAAACCCCACATATGGTGGTGAGGCAACAGTGCTAACCAATGCAGCACCACCCTGCCCTTTAAATCGCAATAATATTAATAATTAGATAAAATGTGGATGCATGGCAAAACAGTATCCTCTCCATCTCTGTGCCTCTCATGTGTTCCTCTAAACCAAAGAGAAAACGAATTAGCCCTGAGCAAAACACATTAGCATGGAGCTAACAGCTTTGTGCTACTCAGATCCCTTCCGAAGTCCAGCTGAAATTATACCACTCACCTCTTTTTGTAGAAATACGCAAAGAGGGCAGCTCCCAGGCCCAGCAGGAGCAATGTCCCCACCACTAGGCCAATCTGCCAGCCCAGCGCAGACCCTAGTGACGAAGCGCGGCCAACAATAGGCAGTGTCAGCCAACGTTCTCATACATAGAGAGAGAGAGCTTCAAGGCCAAATGCATCAGGAAATGTGAATAAAAACCAAGAATACCGGAATTTACTATTTACCAGAGGGAAAAAAAACACCAGATTTGGAAACATAATTAGATAATTAGAAGAAGCATCTAAGATGGCTCGAAATAAACCTTATGGCTAGAGGAGAAATTTGTAAGGCAAAGCGGAAACAGCACAGGAATGTTTAACAAGTACCAAAGAGATACTTTCAGCCTAAAAGTACGTTATAAACACATCAAATGCAAAGCAACAAATGTTGCATTTTTTAAAATTTAACAATGAAAATCAAACGCCTTGTGTTTTCCAGGAGAACTCATCAGACCATTGACTTTCTTTTCAGTAACAACATAGGGTGAGGAATTCTAGTCAGCAGGGTTACTTTAAAACAGCAATCGCTTCACATGAGTAGAGTGCAGTAATTGAACTGGCACAGACTGTAAGTCCAGTTCAATGCATGAAAGACAGAGTAGGACTGTGTTCAGCTAACACCAATCAGACACGTCTGAAATAAGCATTTAACATGTGCTTTAGCACCAACCCAACTCGTTTCCCACAGCAGGTCAGAATTATGCTTCAAAAAGCTGTGGATAGTCTTGTAATGAACACGGCACGCTGGAACATGACGTGGACTGGTTTTGCAACAAAATAAGGATTTATAGGTGAAACAAGTTCACTGGTGTTGGATTGACTCAAACCATGGAAGAGTCATTAGTCCCAAAAGGATACGTATTAACATTTTTGTGTGAAAAGGGGAGTGAAGGTCACATTCTGTCATTTGATACGTCTATAAACCACAAGGCTTCACATTTCTGCACGTCTTGTGTAAATGAATATCTGATGAAACTCTTGGTATGCTGCGTGTTTCATTGTCTGATTAATGGGGAAGTGTATATTGTATATATATAGTCTCTTCCGATGAGTCTTTCCTAAGAAACTACTGCGTCAATAGTTTAAAATCTCTATGCTGACTTGCAGCAGTTATTAAATCATCTTCCCAACCACACATGACAATAAGACAAGACACTAATCCCTAAATGCTTTCTGGACATACAAATCCATTATGCTAGAGTAACAATAAAACTATTGTGATTTATATGAAGATAAAATTGTGTAAGAATATCTTTTTACTTCCCAGTTCATATCTTCGAGAAAGTATTCTCCAGAGATTGTCCAAGAAATGTTCTATAGAATCCGCTGACCAAAAACAGCTACTTTTTTTGTAATTTAGCCTTCCAACATCCTTCTGTTCATGCAGACAGCCGGTGATACTGTGGCTCGACTTACTTTCACCCACAGACTTGTCCAAAATGTGGTTGGAGCAGCCGTCTCCGAGCACCCGGGAGTGGTACTCCCGGGATGTCTGCTGGATCAGTTCCCTCTGTCGGGCCGACAGGGCCCGGATGCTGCCCTGAACATTGAGCCAGCCCTCCACACACGAAATGTTGACCTCTGTTAGGGAGGGAAACACCAGCTTGCCTCAGTGTGCCACACAGAACAGATTAGCAGCCTGATCATCTAATGAGGGGAGGTGGGCAAGATAAGAGACAACTGGACTGATCCCCTTGATGGGCAGAGTGGGGCTGGAGCCATGAAGACTGCAGACGCTAAACAAATGGCAGGAGGCACCAAGGGGCACCATCAGCTCTCAGCCGTGCCGGTCCAGGACCTGAGCCTGCGGCTGTAGAGGCTCCTCATTAGCATCGGCTCTCTGCTGAGAGAACGGGCCACATTCTGTAGAATGGAGCAGACTGGACACGGCTCTTCCTCCCACTGCCACATCCTAGGAGGATATCTGAGCTGTGGAGTTATGATACGGATTCTGCTTCTGTCTTATAACAGGAGGCTGATGCTGGCTGTGTTCACATGGCCCACCTGCCTGCTGCAGACTAAAGCCAAGAGGCTTCGAAACCATTACGGATAATGAATTTTAGATTACAGCTATGGAATTTTAGCAGCATCATGTCATAAAATCATCCATCCATATTCTCCTCGCATAAACAATCATATTTTATTGGCAGAGGCGGATAGTACAGGTCCAGAAAGTAAAAATCCAGACCAAGATTTTGTTTCAACCAACCAGTTGAACCAGGTTGAAACAAAATCTTGGTCTGGATTTGTACTCTCTGGACCTGAACTATTCACCTCTGTCTATAAGCAATTCAGAGTCACCAGTCAGGAAACCCGTGTCACTTGGAGCGAAGGTGTCTGGGAACAGTGCTACTCACTGAGACACCATACCATCCCATCATAAAAATGTGACACAACAACATATCCCAGGCCATAGATGGACACAAGCTACATGATACAAGCTCCAGAAGGATGAACTACACACAATATGGTCAGTTGGTCAGTTTCTTACCCTGCAGATGGACGGCAGAGATCCCACAACGGCACCAGTTCTCAAGGTACACGGCCACCTCCACCTCTCGTCTGCTGCTCCTCCACCCACTGCAATCTGCACAGAAGGGGGCAGTCGGCATGCTGGAGAACAACTAGCTCAAGGTCAGCTATGACTGACAAGCTCTTCCCTGCTAAATGAAGCTAACAGGCGACTCCGATACTTCATGCATCAGGTACTGGCCAGACCTTGAGTCCGGCAGGTAGAGGGAAACAGGAGTGGGTGTATTTGCATCACAGTGCTTCAGGAAAGGAGCACAGAGCTTCCGCTCTAAGCCAGAAATGACATCCCACCAACTACCCTTTAACTTTTTTTTTTCTTTTTCTCTCCCCAATTTCATATTATAAGATTTGTGTTGGGGTGGTGATCATATCCACAGCACGCTGGGACAAGTGGAAGGCGGCTTCTTGGGGATGACAGGCTCGGTGATCAGAGTAAATATGGAAGACTGCCGCCTCAGCTCTAACGAGAACTGCAGTGACAGGAAAACTGTGAGAACCAGAATGTTCCATTCAGTCTCTTTTGCTCCTCTCATGAACAAAAAAGGGACTGCTTTACTCCCTTAACAATTAATAATCAATTACGGGTCCGTGAAGGGGCATGTCCCCTGACCCTGCCCCTCCCTCAGAACATCCACCCCTCCCCCCGTCTCGTTCCATCTCTTTTGTGTCACAGTGGCTTCCAGGGAGACACAGACATACTTAGTGAAAGCTGTTCCCCGTCGTTGCCAGGGGGCCCGAGGCATAGGGCGATGCTGCTGGAGAAGTTGAAGCTGGGACAGAGATTGGGGAGATGTGGGGTCTGGATGGAGGTGGTCCACACCAGCGGGGTCCTCGCCTCACAGCAGGAACAGCGACTGAGAGACAGGGGTCCCTCCGCTGACCTGCAAACGGAAGTGGGGGGCAGAGTAGATAAGTTGGAAATGGAGAGACGCCATAACCGGGCCCCATCCCTGCAGTAAAAGGACACCATTTAAAAACATCATGAGAGCCCACTGTCATTTCAACTGCAGATATTCTCTGATTTAATGTTCATAACAATATGTGAAACGATGCATATTTAGTTGTTGCCAATGAACTTTTATAGCCCATAGATATATAGACACAAATCAATTATTTAAACTGAAAAGTACTTATGAATTTCTCAATGAGTAACAAAGCATCTGAAAAAGCCTTATGCTCAGATTATGAAAGAACTAAGGTCAATGTATTGAAGATCAGGGTGCAGGAACTGACCTATTTCAGGCTAGTTTGTGAGTAAACGCGTAATGCTGGTCATCAGAATCAACCGATTATCCCGCTTGCTGACTAATCCTTACCTGAGAGTGGGCATCACCTGCTGCCCGCTGCTTGCTGCCAAAATGCTCAGCAGCTTCTGATCCTTTGTGAAAGCCACTGCGTCTGTGATGCTACTGTTGGTTTCTGGCTGGCAGACCTTGCTGTAGCGCACAGAGCCGTAGCACAGAGCCACGGCCCCGCGACCTGGGACAGCGGCACCGTTTCCCCTCAATGGCCAAGCCTGGTCTGGAGAAAACGGAATCATAGGTTCAATTGTGATTCAGTCAGGAAAACAACATGACAAGCAACCAGAACCCTCAGTATTAGTTATGGTGCTTTAAGAAAGGAAAGCAATGACTAGACACGACTATTTCAACTCAAATTAAAATAACTCCATAGCTCACCAGCGTTGGTGCCATTCCCAATGAGATAGTACCCATCCTGATCAGCAGAACCTGTCAGAGGAACGGCCAGTGTTTCTCCACCGTGTCCCTCTTCAAAGACAACTAGGACCAGCCCCTTCAGCTTGGTCATGGGAGGAGCATGTAACTCCACAAAGTTCTGCTGCTGGCTATGGTTGGACCACTCAGTGCTGCTTATCTCATTAATGACAACACCTACTGGGGGATCGGGACACACATTTTTCTGCAGGGGCGTGGGGGTCGTCACCTAGACGGAAAATAGCAGAAAGTTAGACTGGGTTGGGTCGGGGGGTCTTCCCAGTAGATTTCACCGATCTATGGTCATGCGGTCTGGATTAACATGAGTTTAGGACTGGAGTTCACCATTTGAGTACCCTACATTTGAGTACCATTGTACTATGCCATGGGGCTGCCCCGTCCTCATTACTCTGACATCTAACTCCAAAGTGTACAACATTATACACCTCTAATTTTTTGCATTCAAATGAAGCATCACGCATGCAGCATTAAAGCCGCCTAATTTTGGGTGTGAAAGGCAGGTGTAGGGAAGTGACTGACCATAAAAGAGAGCAGGTCAAAAGGCCGCCAGCTGTTACAACGACTCAGCGACTCATCCTCCCTGTGGAACGTGGGGTCTTCGAAGAGGGGCAGTTGGCCGGGAGTCAGTGTGTCACTCAGATCTCGGGCCCCCTTGTCGGAGCCGGGCCCGCGGTACACCAGAGCATCCAGGAGGCCCTTCGTGGGGATGCCAGCGGACAGTGCGGATGGCGGCCCTCTGGTGCTGCGGTACAGGGCCACGGCGTCAGGCCCGTTCTGGATGGTCTCGGATGGAAGCTGTATGGAGGGCTTGGGGACCAGCCTGTCACTGCCCACAAGGAAGTAGCCGCGGGTGTCTGTGAAGTAGCCAGTGAGGCTGATCTCCCGATAAGGTTTGCTATTGTGCCCGTTGAAAAGGAGCAGCCAGATGCCTTCCAGGGACATGCGTCGGCCAGTGGGGTGCCAGATCTCAATGAATTCTTTGTCCTCATCCGCACCGGGGATGTCAGCGTTCACCTCATTCAGCAGGAAGTCCTGCTGACTGGCTGGATCCCAGGGGGCAGGCGATGCTGTACCCTCTGGGCTCACTGTCGGGGCAAAGGGCTTGGAGCTCACTTCAAGAATCACAGTTATTGACATTCAGATTTTGTGCTTATGTTCGACTAATCTAGAGATATGAAGTAATCTTCAAAGCACAGATATGACATCCAAGTTGCAGTACTGGCAGATAGCACCCCGAAAATCAACAAATAAAAAAGATAATATAATGAGTATTATCACATACCACAATCAACTGTATATAGATACACATATTTACTTGACATCTGACTGTCACAATTCTTTTTTTTACGGCATAATAAAATCCATGGATGTGCTATATGAAGAAGCAAATATTTCAGGAATTAATTCATTTTAAGAATACAGCCTTACAACCTGTGCGACTTATGACAACTCTCACATACGACGAAGTTTAAAATAATGTAAATGTAAGAATAAATTTTGAGTGGCAGTATGCCTGAGAGTGCTACACTACCTAGTGCATGCTGTGCATTGTACGATAATTGCAGCTTGAAAGTATACCATTCATTTCAAGTACTAATAAATTGAAACCCAAATTATAGTTCTAAAAGAGCTGTTCAGAGTTAAGAAGATTGGGTGATTCTTGCTTAACTAGTAACACCTAAGAATGAAATGGTTACCAGTTTCTAACTCTTTAAAAATTTAATTATCGTTTAAACTGTGGTTGATTACCACACATTGAAAAACTCATGTTAAATACTGTTCAGCATCAACCAAAGTTAGCAATAGTCTCCAGACGCAGGTGCACAGACTAAGCGTGCAACATGGGCTTGTTTTATGTCAATAAAAACACAGCAGAAGGCAGTTACAGTGCTCTGGAGATTTTTAATGTTAATGCATATTTGATATTGGTTCCATGTGTTTACATAAGGTATTGGCTACGTTATAATTTTATTATTTATGCAAACAATAAATGCACAGTGCTGCTAATTTAATTTCAGGATTCAATATAAAACTTGGTGAAATGTTTTCAGTTCGTGTGTCAGTAGTTTTTGAACATTTTCAGCACATTTTAACAATACTGCGATAATACTGATATCTGTGATAATTTTGGTCACTATAGTCGTAATATTACATTTTCATACTATTTTATCTCTAGTAACACATCAATATCAATAACATAAAACACCAAATATTTGTCGATAGTGTCCTTTTGGGGACCAACGAGAACAACTGCGATTAAGAGCAAGATGGCAAGAACAGAACTGAATGAGTCAGCCAAAATAATTATGACACTTAATAAAAAGAAAATGTCTGTGTGGAACATATGTGCACATATGTTAAGTGTCCCAAGACTTTGTAAGTAGGGATAGTCTGTACTGTGCCTCTCTGTAAACACTTTATATGAGACAGTGCCTATCCCCTCCCATCCAAAATGACTCACCAGATTTTTTAGGACACGATTCTGGCCACAAGCAGTGGTTGGCTTTTCCGGGAGTTTGAACAGTCTTAATGAAAACACCTGGGTCTCTGCTCCAGCTAGCCGTTCCACAGCGGCTGAGGGTTATGCCTCCCAGTTCGACACTGAAAAGAATGACGTCCTAGAGTAAGTGGCGTTTTACAGTGATAGCCCCAGATGAGTGCTATAAACTATAGATTAGTCAGACTTGCCTACTGCTGAGCTGAAAGGCATCTCTTCCTGGGATTAAAGTTTCGGTCAACTTGGCGCTGGGTGTGGCGTCTGGCCCGGCATACACAAAAGAGTCCAGGGGCTCCAGTGGGCTGACCGCGCTGCCAATGGTAAAGTCTGTCGTTCGGCCAGCATACACTGCCAGAGCACCAGAAGATGCCGCTTGAGGCTTCAGTATGGAGAGGTTCCCTGAGGGGAACATGAAGTCACCTGAGGAACACAACCAAGATTAAAGCTTTCTTCCTGTACAGAAAAGCATGCACATGTAATAACAAATGATCAGGTCTGCAGAACAGATCAGCTGCATTAACCTGCCCATCCTCCAGGACCTGTACTCATCCCAAATCAGGAAACGGGCAGGAAACCCTGTACCCCTTTACCCCTGTAACCACAGTACCCCTTTACCCCTCAGCTGCACTGTTACCCCCACAGTTCCCCATTACTCCTGAGCTGCACTGTTACCCCCACAGTACCCCATTACCCCTCAGTTGCACTGTTACCCCCACAGTTCCCCATTACTCCTGAGCTGCACTGTTACCCCCACAGTACCCCATTACCCCTCAGTTGCACTGTTACCCCCACAGTTCCCCATTACTCCTGAGCTGCACTGTTACCCCCACAGTACCCCATTACCCCTCAGTT